>JAINUW010000814.1:0-296678 GCA_020205615.1 Panax quinquefolius
GAAAATATAAATATTACTTTGAATATATAGAGGACATATTCGTTCTTTTGAGGCTTTTCAATTGAATGAGTGTATGAATGGTAGTACAATATAGCACCATATGTCGGGTTAGAAGATACCTGAATTTGGGGACGCTATAGGTTGGTATCAGAGCCTAGGTTATAAAACTTAAGGGGGAAATTAGAACCTTAAGTCATAACTTTAAGAAAAGTCAAAGAAGTAAAAGATGGAAAGTAACCCTATAAAAATGCATTATAATTATGTTATGTGTTTTTATTATTTTACTGACGTGTACTAATCAAACTATATTGTTTTGTTGTTGATGTCAGGAGAAAATGATATGTATATAGATATACATGTAGTTAGCGAGGATTCGATGAATCGAGTAGAGATCCAACCAAATCCTATAGTAGTAGAACAAGAAGTGGTGACAATCGAGTCTGGAGACTCCGACAACTTAGACTACATGTCTGTGTTTGATGGCATACTAGAGGAAGAGGTGGATGTGATGTCTTTTGACCAGGTAACACCTACAGAAGAGTTGACTTCGGGGGAGTCAATGAAGGCATTATTCATGTCAGTATTGGATAGAAATGTCCAGTATCGTAAGGAGGTAAAGGAGTTAAAAGAGGAACTTCAAGCTGTCCAAGATGATAAGACTAGTATGGAGGGTATGTGGGAAGAGGAGCATGTTGATCGAATTTTGGCCAAGGACAAGGTCCACGAGCTGAAAAATGAAGTCTTTGAGCTCAAGCAGGAGCTAAAGACTAAGAGACAAAAGATAGAAAGAATGTCCTATATACATAGGAGTTCTAATGCGGATTTCAATGAGCGTGGTGGGTAGCCGATAGAAGAAGAAGCGGACTGACATCTTATCGATCGAGATGTTATTACCGGTCTGGCCAATAAAGATTTTGAGAATGCCATACGGCAGATGTAATATAGCAATAGATAGAATAGTTTAGATATGTAAATATTATGTATCTAGTAGTGACGTAAAACCCTCTTTTATATATCAAACGGTAGTCTTTTGTAAATCCCAACTTTTGGAAAGCAACTGTGGGATAGTAATGTAATCAGCAACCATGTAAGTAATGTAGTGTTATACTACAAGTGATGAATCAATATAAGTCTTTTATGGAAAATATTGAGTAATGGGTATGAGTTATTGTTTAATCATAAATAATAACTAACCAACAAGAAGAAAGTAATAATGACGTGTTGTTTTCTTAACAGTAAAATGACGCCAAGAAGGAGACAATGGAATCAAGAATCTAATGAAAATCAACAGGAGAGAGGTCCGGTTAATCCAATGCAAGAGTTCGTTAATCTTTTAACGGCCGCATTTAATAGAACTGGGGCTAATGTAACCATAAATCCTGGAGTAATACGAGCTACTACTTTTAAGGATTTCAAAAGTGTCGGTCCACCAGAGTTCAAAGGAACTAAAGACCCTATAGAAGCCCAGCATGGGTGAAAGAGATTGAGAAAGCATTTGTTATACCAAATGTTGACGAAGGTTAGAAGGTTGCTTTTGCAACCTATATGATGAAGGGTGAGGCCAATTTCTGGTGGGAGGCAAAACAGGCTAGGGCCGGTATAGAAAATCTAATGTGGGTAAGGATCAAGGAGATTTTCTTCGAGAACTAGTTTCCCACGAGTGTAACGCCCCAGAAAATTAAACCTTTTGTAAATACATTTAATAATGAATAAAATAATATTATTTATTATTATTATGTATTTGTAAGATTAATAATCGTTTCATAACCTAGAAAACCCCAAAGCGTCATAGTATTTTAACTCATTGGGGAATTAAAGTGCTTTAATTTCTAAAGGCGAAAATAAAAGCATTAGGAGAAATTTTTGAAAAACATTATTCATCGATTTACGCAAGGAATTATTTTTGAACTTAGAGAAATACGTAACGTTATAATATCAAGGTGAGATTTATTATGTAATAATAATCTAAGTATGGAAAATGTAATAATTCGCATGCGGACCTAATTTGGGAACGTTAGGTTTATTAAGCGTTAAGGAAAGAAAGTTGTAATTGTATGATGTGTATGCATTGTACGAGGTAATGAACGTAAGTATAATACGACGTATTATACTATTAAGAATGGAGAATGAAATAACGTATATTATGAATTAATATACGAGATAGCATATGAGAATTATACGTGGTGTATATATGTTAAGTTATTAATGAAAGATAATGGACTTGTAGGATTATTAGCCTAATGGGAGGAGTCCAATAGAATGTGATACTCAAACCCAATTGATAAATCATAATTCTAAACTTTTGTAATGAAAGCCCAATAAGGAATTAGCTAGATTAATTACTAAGCCCAATGATAAGCCATGATCCATGGAGCAATCCAAGTGTAAGTGGGTAGTCTTGATGGGCAAACAATTTATGTGATGAGCAAGTGCTGTGGTTAGCAAGTAGACTTGGATGTTAAGAAATGAATAGTAAGGAGGTGGAAGTTAAGGAGGTGGATTAAAGGAGGTGTGATGGCTTAATGTCTATTCTACCCTAACTTTGAGTTTCCTATAGATACCAAGCTTCATTTCATTTTGTTGGTTGTTATTTCATCCAACAATTTCCTCTCAAGATAGGTAACTTATTTGCTAGAGAGAATAAGCCACATAAGCCACTTCAACCTTTGCTAGATTTTCCAAAGTGAAGTGGAGTAATAGTCTTCAAGGGTAAGACTCATATCTATTATATTCATCTCTTCTCTGATAGGATTGATAGAGAAGAGGGATTGTTTATTAAGAACATGTAATAAGTTATTAATGAATGATCTTAAGCCGAATAAGTTGAATAAGCAACTTGAACTCTAAAAAGTTGACGACAAGTCAAGAGATGATATCCTTGGGTTTCCAACCAAGACATGGGTTAGGAAAGAATAAGAAATGAATCAAATGCCCAATTTAAATTCCCAGCCAGATAGGGAAGGCCGGATTAGGCTATTCCTCTGAGTTAAGTCAAAAGAAACCACACAAGCATACATCGGTTCTTTCATCTACAATGCTATTGCCTAAACCTATAGATGCAGATTCTATGGCGGGTATATTTTTTCCTAAGCCCAGATCGTCTAATGGGAAAGAAGTTCTAATTCCAGACCTAGATATTGAGGAAAGAAATCAAAGGCCCAAATAAGACATAAGGAGACGGTTATCGAAGATGTACTTCCTGGTGCATACCGAGGGTATGAACAAGGATATCTCAGATAACGAATGTTCAGATGTCATGGTCATTATTCAAGAGGAGGAGGATAATAATCGCCCCTTCATCGCAGCTGTCCATCGAGACTTGACCCTCGACAATTGGAGCAACACTCCTTGCATTTGTCGAAAAGGGTAAAAAGGCCAGAAAATACCTCTGCCCTGTAGATAGCAATAACTACTTTTATTGTATAGTATTGACAGTTGTTTTTGTCATGTCATGCTAACACTTTGTATGATCAAACAATTTCATATATTAAGTGAAAGCATTTTGCTTCAGGACTTAAGAGTTAGATTTTTCTAAACTTGCTGATGGGATGCAAATTCTTCACAATGACTGCAACTTTGATGTAAAGTTGAACTCTGACTTGATGGAGATTGAGAAAGAGGACTATGAGGTGCCAGAGGAGATCAAAGAATGGGTCAAAGACAAACCCAAGCCAAACTTTGATCAAACCACCTCTTTCAACCTTGGAACCTTAGAAAACACCAAACAAATCCAGATTGGCATGAACCTTACCCCAAGCTAAATTAATGACATCGGTGCTTTATTGACCCAATTCCAGGATGTGTTTGCATGGTCTCATGAAGACATGATCAGTTTTTCAATTGATATTGTCATTCATCGCTTACCGATTAAAGAGGGATTTAAGCCAGTCAAACAGAAGCTTAGGCGATTAAAACCTAAGTAGAGTTTGAAAGTCAAGGAAGAAATTATGAAACAATTTCAAGCCGACATCATCATGGTATCAACATATCCTGAGTGGCTATCAAACATAGTTCCCATACCTAAACCCGGGGGGGAAGGTGCAAGTATGCGTGGATTATAGGATTTGAACAAAGCTTGTCTCAAAGACAACTTTGTAGTGCCATTTATCCACATACTCATTAATAATAGAGCTCAGTATGACATGTACTATTTTGTTGACAGCTTTGTTGGGTATCACTAAATCATGGTTGCTGAAGAGGATCAAGAGAAGACATCATTCATCACTCCTTGGGTTACCTTTTGCTACAAACGATTTTAATTCGGCCTCATCAATGCTGAAGCTACCTATCAGGGAGCCATGATGGCTCTTTCCCATGATTTAATGCGCAAAGACATAGAAGTCTATGTGGATGGCATCGTTGTCAAGTCCCGAAAGGAAGAAGACCATATAGACTATCTTAAAAAGCTCTTAAACCGGTTTCGCAAGTGCAACTTGAAGCTAAATAGGCCAAGTACGCCTTCGGCGTCAAGTCAGGTAAGTTGTTGGGATTTCTAGTGAGCCACGAAAGCATTGAGCTGGATCTTACCAAAAATCAAGCCATTACTAAGATGCCCATGCCCCAAACAGAGAGGGAAATACGAGGATTCCTAGGAAGAATCAACCTCATCAGCCGATTCATCTCCCAACTTACAGCAATCTGTGAGCCCATCTTCAAGTTGTTAAGGAAGAACTTGTGACACCCCCAAATCCAGGTACTTCATTCCCACATGATTTGGTGCTGACTTATCAAAACTGTTACATCTAACTACCCTTAATTAAAGGATAAAGACGTAATTTAAATAACTTAAACAATTATCTTTTCCATTGAAGGGTTACATCATCATCTCAAAATAAATCCCAGGTAATCTAACCTTAAATTTATTACATCAATTGTGAAATACATCATATAATTAAAATAAGTCTCATAGAGTAAACATTTAAATAACTTTCTGGTAAGTTTTCAGCACTTGAATAATTTGCCCTTTCCTTTGCTAATAGTCGACTCGTCGAATTTCTCAACTTTAGCTGCAGTGTTAATTGCAAGAGTGAGCAAACAATTGCTCACTGATATAGGAAGTAATAATAATAACAACATGAGAATGAACAACGGATGCCAGCAATAATGAACTTGTTCTATGAATTAAGAATAGAACACAAGTTCAAAATCAATGTACGATGGTCTTAAGATCACGAACTATGTCTTCGGTATATATGTATTATTACCTTAACCTTAACAGTCATTAGACTATACAGACCCTTCTTAGCGTACTTAGGGGGATCAGCCCTTTGTACCATGTATTGTGCACAAACATCTAAACGTTACACGCACAAAAATCCCCTTTAGTAGGGTTGTTCGTCTCAGTTTGAATTTAGAATTTCTACACTAAAGAAAGTTTAGTTTGGAACTAGCTTATTCGTGTCTCTAGAATTCTAGAATACTATTCAACTTCCATCAATAAAGGTTTAATACGAGAATGTATAACTGAACAAGGCTATTAAAGTCAAAGATCGGATATCAATAATAAGTATAACTGAATAACATGATATACATGCAAAGTGCTATATTCAAAGGAGTTAGAACAATCTTCTATGAATCAATGTATTAGAATAAAATATTCTTTGAATGATAATAAAGAAAGTAAAGCTCGCTCGATGTAACGAATTAGGTTACAAGAGCTTACACAAACATACTCAAGATAAACTAGACATGTTCAACCTTACAAGAATTTTAGGAACTTGTACAATAACGATTTAGGAATGGGAACATGCATTCCATATGAAAAGAATGAAGTTTGAAAGCTTGCTCAATGTAAAGTGTTAAGGTTGAGGAACTTGCCTTTTTTGTAAGCTACACAAGTGTAAAATAATCTCCAATTACCCTACACATATCATTACAATCGCAACAACAATTAGTTTATGAATATTTACACTATGGGTATTAAGCCATCATTTAGGTCATAACCCTAACGTAGTACCTAATCAGTTAGGTAAACATAGTTAACAAATCTGAAATTGCATTACGAGCCAACATAACTTACTCGTTCATTTCTAACTTTTGAAAACATCACTATTAGTTTCATTGTATAACTCAATTAACAATCACCTAAAACTCTTTTACACTTCGCATTACAACACCTTACAATATGTTATTGTAGTCCACTTTATGTTTTAATATCCTTAACACGCATGCTAAACTAACCCAAGTAAAATTACATTATGAACCGCAATTAAGCAGACTTCTCTATCTCGTGATGACAGGCTACTAAATTACCACGACAAGAATACACTAGGCTATCGCGCACCGGTAGCGATGTCGATACCAGCGCCCAAATGATGTGCGCCCACGCGACAATTGCGCGTCAGGCAGCACGCCCGCGCGATGCACCAGACTCAATTTTCAAGAACCTCGAAAATAGACTCTGCTTTGGCCAAAAATCCCTATTTTACAGAATTTCACCACACTTCAACATCTAAAACTATGCCATATTTATAGTTATACATGCTAAACACCATTATATACACAAAACATTATATAAGCATCATTTTGAAGAATCAAAGCTATATTTTTCTCAAATTTCCTCATTTTTATACTTTTAACGAATTCAACTGCTACGAATTCATTTCTTAACCAATAGACATGATTTAAAGTACGCCGTTTTTATAACGCCCCCATATCTATACTCCCACGGTATCTGATATGGTGTTTACAGTAAATCAACATAATGCTTTTAAATCTATACACCCATGGTATCTGATTATAAGATTACATTAAATAAAGGGACTATCAGATATAATTCCCATAGATCCAAAATTCACAATATCCCATAGCAAATGTAAATTCTCAAGAGAACTATTACTGTGTTTGGATACCCTCACTTGGATATATGAACTGTATCTGTGACTAGAGTCTATTTATCCAAAATTCAGAGTATCAGTAATAACATGAACAAACCATATTACTAATACACTCACCTAGATGTATAGTCTAAGCCAATCGAATTTATAATATCGCATCGATAGTAACTATCTATCCGAAATCCAGAGTATTAATAACAACATGAACAATCCATGCTATTAATACCCTCACTCAGATAAATAGGTCCCAAGGATCTCAACTAGATTCGAAGAAGTCTAATTTTACATTTATATATGTAAGAAAACACGGTTGCAGAAATAAAGATGTTATATATATCATAATATTAGGATTCTATTACTTGATTCTCATAACGAGTTCTTATTACAAGGTATTCAAACAAACAAGAATATAATCTAATCTATATAGGGACGATTCCCTTTATCTACTCCAGATGTTCTAGGATTACCATCTAAAACTGCAAATGGAATAATTTGCAAGGGTGAGCTATAACATGCTCAGCAAGTTTTGTATTTATAACAATATAGGATTTGAAGAAATATAACAATTCAAATTTCGACTGATAGTTGTTACCATTTCTGGATTTCTATTTATTTCAACCATTTCTGGAATTTATCTTTATTTCTGTCAGTCACACAGACTTAGAAATTTTGTTCAGATATGAGATAGGGGATCAGCCTATACAACATCTTAGGAGTATGTAAATCATCCTACCAGTGCTCAAAATACACTAAATTAATGTCAATATATGAATTGACCAAATCTCGATCCTTTACGGGATACCCAACTTTAGTATAGGATGCCTTACCAAAATAATTTGGTTTGACACAACAGTTTGTGCTCAATAAACAATATCATATGAATAAACAATTCATTTTTGAGTTATGCTGAAACTATAGCAATAACTTTACAATAAAAAGGTAATTCAATTGTAGGTATAGTATATTATATCAACAACATATCAAGATAAAAATCTTGTTTAATGAATAAACAGGTTTAAGAAATTTGTACTAAAGAAATATGTGTAGGGTTTAGGAAACTTGCCTTATCGTAGATCAATCAAGTTATGCTATTCAATCGTTTAATAAATACCTATGATGTTCATATATATAAATCTAACACGTTAATATTGATAACAATACTCAATTATAATATTTATATAATATCGGGTTAGATTAATAGGTTTTAGTGTTTAATACCTTTGATAAATGGACTAAGTTTTATTTAAGAAAAAAATTAATTATCCTTAATAATATTTTAAAGTATTTTAAAACATTTATTTATCTTTTAAATGATTTTTAAATCATTTATTTCTATTTATAAGTAATTAATATTTACTTAAAATTTTAAAAAAAAATTGATTATTATTATTAAATAATTTATATTCATTTATTATAATTTTATATCATTAATAGTATTTTTCCTAATTATTTAGTATTTAAAAATAATTATTCTAATTTCTTTATGAATAAGTTAATTATTAATAATATCAAAATAATATAAAATATTTATTGAATTTATGTAAAAATATTATAATTTATTTATAATAATATAATATAATTTTTAAAACTATTTTTATATTTATTTATATATATTTATTAATTATTTCTAATTTTTTATAGTTTATTTTTAGAAAAATAATTTTTGTCTGTCGCTAAAGCACTTCAGTGACAGAAAGTGTTGTTGTAGGTGTTCTTGAGTTTCTAGGCAGCAGTTCGGTCATGGTCGAGTGACTAGTTTAACCACTAATTAAAATACTACTGATGATGATTTTTGGTTTGTTCAAGAGTTGATGTTGTAGTACTAATAAAGTAGTATAACATGAAACAAATTTTAGGCTTTAACCTACATATAACAGGAAGTTATAGAGGCTCAAAGTCACTGTCAGAGAGTTATTCTTGAGTTTCTGGGTAACCCAAAACAGTAGTCATGGCCGGTCAACGGTTTTGTGGCTTAAATATCTTCGATTCTGTGTATTAGATGTGTGTGTTGTTTGTTATAACATGTAGTATATATGTCAGGGTGCATATATATAACATTAACATGAACAAAGCATAAATCTAAGGTCTCTAATTATGCTGGTCAAAGTACAGCCAAACGCTGTTCTTCGTGTTCTTTAGTTTTTTAGAAAGCCCAAAAAACTTGGTCAAGATCGGTCAATGGATTTTGACCATTAATTCTGATAAACCCGTGCGTTGTTTGTTCAATTAAAGATCATAGATATGTGGTACATATAACAGGGTATTGATCTATAATAAAAAACTTACAAAAATAACAAACAGAAGACGATTAAACAGATTGGTCGAAGTAGCCGATTCGACTGTTCTTGAGTTTTCTGGGTAACCCAGAAAACTGCAATCTGTGAATGGTCAACCCACTTTGACTGCTTATAACTTGAAATATATGGTTCAAATGAACTTGTTTTCTTTTCCAGATTAAAGACCTACTAATAGGCTATAAATACCAAACAATTAACGGACCAAAACATAAACATATATGAATCTATAGGCCCTGACATTCGACTGTCAAACTTAGTCTTCAAAATTTCCAGATTTCTTAAAATACTTAATTAAGGCATCTAGATGTTATGAAAACGTGTTCTACCAACCTAACATACTTTCTTACATACTACTACATAATTCTAAACATCTAAACAACAAATCTAACATAGGATTATAGAGCTAATTAGGAACTAGGGTTTGTACCTTTTCTTGAGTAATTTTTTATTCTAACTTCTGATTTCGTTGCTGCTATCACCTAGGCTTGATTTGGTAAGTTTATAAGTGTATCTAGGCTTAGGAATTTTATGAGTTTGCTTAGCCCTAAGGTTCCTATTTATAGAATTCTTCAACTTGGCTTTTTGGTCATTTTTGAGCAGCATGCCTCTACAAAGATCTAATCTGGTGACTATTGTCATGCATGGGAGTTACAAGCATGTCCTGTGTAGCCTAGGAACTTGCAATGATGACTCATAACCTTCTTGTGAGCTAGTTAGGTTTGTTTAGTAGCTTAATTAGGCTTTAATCTTCACTAATCTTGATTAGGGTTTTGTTTCTAATGATTAGGATTGTTAAGTAATGTTTATTAGTACCTAATTAAAGTTTACTATCCATGATTAGGTGTTAACATAAGCTAATTATAGTTAGTTTAGCTAATTAGGGTTAGGGTTTGTTAATCTAGGGTTGTTAACCTAATTTCTCACTAATCCTAAGAAGCACGACAAAGCATTTTGTCAGTGTAAGCACGACAAAGCAACTTGTCAAAATAATTTTACTGAAAAGTCCGATTATAGAAGAAAAAAAAAATTAAGCACGAGGTGTCAAGCACGACTTTTTTCGGACAAAAAATTATTTGGTCAAATTTGTCAAACCAAGTATATATTAACACATAACAATTCAGAATGGAGAAATTTTATTTATATAATGGGATTGTATACATACGAGTCTTATTAGGGTTTTGGGTTTTTATATTCACCGCCACTAATAAGAATTTCGTCCTCGAAATTGCAATACAAGTTTAAGTAAATAATTGAGGATAATTCTTGCGCATTTTATCTTCAAGCTCCCACGTAGCTTCTTCAACGTTTTGATTCCTCCAAAATACTTTGACCGATGCTATCACTTTATTTCTAAGGACTTGCTCTTTACGATCGACGATCTGCACAGGTTCTTCTACATAAGAAAGATCTTCTTC
This sequence comes from Panax quinquefolius, assembly GCA_020205615.1. NCBI lineage: Eukaryota > Viridiplantae > Streptophyta > Magnoliopsida > Apiales > Araliaceae > Panax > Panax quinquefolius. The sequence continues at coordinate 10,549 of JAINUW010000814.1, forward strand.
TATTTGGATTGGCTCATATTGTATAACATGTTTATAATCAAGTTTATACGGTCATAATACAGACACATGAAACACATTATGAATATGATTCATCTCAATAGGTAGTGCTATTTCATAAGCAACTTCACCAACCCTTCTCAAAATTTCAAAAGGTCTCAATAAGTAGTGCTATTTTCCTTTCTTGCCAAAACGTATCTTGCCTTTCCAAGGAGATACTTTCAAGAATACATGATTTCCTATGTTAAAGTTTCGTTGTTGACGATGTGGGTCGGCGTATTTTCTTTGTTGATCTTGGGATGCTTGTAATCGTTGACGAATAATTATGATATTTTCAGTTGTTTGTTGAATTATCTCGCGTCCTAAAATTTGTCTTTCCCCGACTTCATCCCAACATAAAGGTTTTCTACATTTACGCCCATATAAAGCTTCATAGGATGGCATACCTATTCTAGCATGATAACAATTGTTATAGGCAAATTCGACTAAGGGTAACAGATCTTACCAACTTCCTTTGAAGTCTATGATACAAGTTCTCAGCATATCTTCTAATGTTTGTATGGTTCTCTCACTCTGTCCATCAGTCTGAGGATGATAAGTTGTACTCAATCTTAATTGTGTTCCTAAATGTTTCTGAAGGCTTTTCCAAAAATTAGAAGTAAATCTTGGATCTTGATCTGATACTATAGAAACAGGTACTCCATGCCTAGAGATAATTTAATTGATGTACAATTTGGCAAGGTGATCTAGGTTACGAGTAATCTTAATAGGTAAGAAGTGAGCTGATTTTGTTAAACGGTCAACTATTACCCAAATGGCATTATGGCCCTTTTGTGTAGCTGGAAGACCAACAACAAAATCCATAGTTATATGTTCCCACTTCCACTCAGGAATTGGTAAGGGTTGAAGTAAACCACTCGGCTTTTGATGCTCAACCTTAACCCTTTGACACGTGAGACATTTACTTACACATTCAGCTATTTCTCTTTTCATGTTCGACCACCAAAAGTGTCGACTTAAATCCTTATACATTTTTGTACTTCCAGGATGTATGGCAAATTTAGAATTATAAGCTTCGTTTAAAATTTCATCTTTTAAAGCTTGGTCTAATGGAACCCAAAATCTATTTTCATATTTTATCATTCCATCCGTATCTATTCTAAATTTATTATACTTATCATGTGTTGAATTAGATTTAAATTTCTGACATTCTTCATCCTTCTCTTGTATCTCTTTGACATTATGAAGCAGAGATGAAACTCCTTATAAAATATATAATTTTTAGGTAGAGGTAGTTGGACATTCCACCTCAATTTCTAAATTTTCAAAGTCTTTTATTAACCTATTTATTGGTGGTTAATATATTCAATTTTTCCTGATTCTTTCTACTTAACGCATCAGCTACAACATTGGCTTTACTGGGATGATATAAGATTTCACAGTCATAATCCTTTATTAGTTCTAACCATCGTCTCTATCATAAATTTAATTCCTTTTGTGTAAAAATATATTTCAGACTTTTATGATCTGTATATATCTCGCACTTTTCCCCGTACAAATAATATCTCCAAATTTTTAGAGCAAAAATTACCGCGACTAACTCTAGGTCATGAGTAAGATACCTCTTCTCATAATCTTTGAGTTGTCGTGATGCATAAGCTATCACTTTCCTATGTTGCATCAACACACACCCTAAACCTCTGTGTGATGCATCACTATATACTAAAAGGCCTCCTGTATCATTTAGTAAGGATAACACTGGAGCCATGCTCAGTCGCTTCTTCAACTCTTGGAAGCTTTCCTCACATTTATCTGTCCAGACGTATTTTACCGTCTTTCGAGTTAAATTGGTTAATGGGGTTGCTATTTTTGAAAAATCTTTTATAAACCGTCGAAAATAACCCGCTAAACCGAGAAAACTTCATACTTCTGTTGGAGTTATTGGTTGTTCCCAATTCACAACCGTTTTGATCTTAGTTGGATCTACAGATATTCCATTCTTATCAATTACATGACCTAAAAATTGAACTCTCTTAAACCATAATTCACAGTTGGATAACTTTGCATAAAGTTGTTCCTTTCGTAATATTTCCAAAACGACTCTCAAGTGTTCAGTATGCTCTTCCCGTGTTTTCGAGAATACCAGCATATCGTCGATAAACACTACAAGAAATTTGTCCAAGCATGGTTTAAACACTCGATTCATTAAATCCATAAATGCTGCTGGTGCATTTGTTAATCCAAAAGACATTACAAGAAACTCAAAATGTCCATAGCGTGTCCTAACCGCTGTTTTCGGCACATCCTCCTTTCTTACCTTTAATTGATGATATCCTATTCTAAGGTCAATTTTTGAAAAATGTTTGGCCCCTTTTAATTGGTCAAACAAATCATCAATCCTTGGTAAAGGATATTTATTTTTAATAGTTAACTTATTTAGCTCCTTATAGTCTATACATAGTCTCATAGTTCCATCCTTCTTCTTTACAAACAAAACAGGTGCTCCCCAGGGTGAAACACTAGGTTGTATGTACTTTTTATCTAAGAGTTCATGTAATTGTATAAGTAACTCTTTCAGTTCTATAGGTGCCATTCTGTACGGTGCCTTAGAAACTGGTGTCGTTCCTGGTGCAAGATCAATGACGAACTCAATTTCCCTATCTGGAGGCAAACCTGGTAAGTCATCTGGAAATACATCAGGAAATTCCTTAACTATAGGTATTTGATCTAGTGTTACTCCTTCATGTCGAGTATCAATTATTAGGCCAAATATCCTAAACAACCCTTTCTAAGTAATCTTTCTGCCTGAACTATAGTCAAACATCGAGATTGCTTAGGTGAACAACTATCATTGAACACTACCTTTGACTTCAAAGCAGTCAAAAGATTTATACGTTTTTGATGACAATCAATCATCGTGTTTTGATTAACTAACCAATCCATTCCTATAATTACATCAAATTTGCCCAACTGAATTGGTATCAAATCTACCTTAAAATTATGTCCTTTTATTACTACACTACAATTTTTGTATATGGTCTTAATCAGAATTCTTTCATTATTAGCAATTTCTACGCATAATGGTTTGTCTAAATTTTCACAAGGCATATTCAAGTTTGTAGAGAAATTTCTAGACACAAATGAACATGTAGCACCAGAATCGAATAACACATATGCATTTTTTAAGTGTTGATAGGGATGATACCTGTCACCACGTCCTGTGAAGCAACAGCATCCCTCACTGACATATTAAATGTTCTCGCGGTAGGTCGATTCTGAACCACAACTGCAGCTACTGTTGATTGATTATCCTCTGGTATCCTAACCCCTTTCCCTCCTTGATTCTTAGGTTTGGGACAGATCTTTGAAAAATGGTCCAATGAACCACAATTAAAACATTTATTTTTCCTTGGAAGAGGATACTGTGGATACTAATGTCCCAACTGTCCATAATTAAAACATTTGTTATGAAGGCATTCTCCTCTATGTTTCTTACCACAATTAGGACAATGTTTAATAATATTATTACTAAAGTTGTTATTAGTATTTCCTATCTTTTTCCCTAGGTTGTTAGAAAAAGAATTATCCCATTTACGTTTGTTATTAAACCCACATGAACTGGGTTCTGTCCTAATTTTTCCTTTTTTCATTCTGACTTCTCTTGTCCTGATGAAACTTAGCAAGACTTTCATTCTCACTTTCGGCTATAGTGGCCTTCTCTAGTATTTCAGAGAAAGTTTTTATTTGAAGCACTGACAATTTACTCTGAATCTGACGTTTTAAACCCTCCTGAAACCTACGAGTCTTTCTAAGTTCAGTGGTTACTTGATGAGAGCAAACACAGACGATTCATTAAACTTAGGCGTATCTTTGAGTTACGATGAAGATCTCCTTGTTTTAAATCCAAAAATTTAATTTCCATTCGGTCTTTCAGGGATTGGGAAAAATAGTTTTCAAAGAACAACTCTTTGAATCTATCCCAAGGAATAATTTCAGTTTCTACCCGACCTTTCACTACTACAAAATAGTAAATAGACAACACTTAAACCACAACGTTTTTTATAAAAACGTTGTCGTATTTTTTTTTACAACGTTTTTAAAAAAAATGTTGTAGATATATATGCAAAAACGTTATCTATTTAAAAGGAAATTTTCTGGTGTTAACTAGATAACGTTTTTTTTAAAACGTTGTTATTAAAAAAACACGGAGCTTTAAAAAATCTCACTGAAGGGAAAACTTAAATAATAAGTATCACTCTTATGCTAGGGCTCGTAGTCTCCAGGCCAAATCTGAAATTTCTCAGCCTTAACAAAAGGATTCTCCTTCGCGATTACCTTTCTCCCTGCCGCCTTGAAATCGAAGGCGCTGCAGTGATGTTCCGGGTGCCTGTGAGTCCCACCAAACGTCGTCCCACACCTGCACGTGAAACCCATCAGCCCGACCCTCTTTCGGCACGCTGAGCACCGGTTCGGTCGGACCACCTGCTCTGCAACCGTCTCTATCATACAAACCAACCGATCGAGAGAAGTTTCTGACAAGGATGTCGCCAATGAAGACGACAAAACCACCGTCGGAGCTATACTTTTTCTCCATTTATTATTTGTTAATCTATCTGTTAGAAATTTCTCAAACCTTAACCCTCTTATTTACCCCTAAATATTTCTTATTCCATTAAACTTTATATACTCTTTTATTATCCGCAATTGATGATTTGAGTTTGTTGCGTCTAATTATAAAAATATTAAATCTATCAGCAATGTCAATTAAACCTGGGATTCGTCAACCTACTTTCTGCAGCTCTGTAAGTGCTGATTAATTCATGTAAAGTAAGTGTTTATCGTTGAATTGTGTTTTTTGTGTTGATAACCCTCTTCTCTTCTCTTCATTCTCAGGTGATTCTATAAAGCTCTAGTGCCTCTAGGTATTAATGATGTTGTTCTCCGATTTGGGACTTTGGGTGTGTTTATCTTTTGGCAGGTTTCTTTATATGATATATTCATTTGTTTTTTTATTTTGATTTTGGTTTCGATTTTTACATAGACAATAGCATGATTTGTTTGTTTTTGAACATGATTTAATGTTTAGATTTGAAATACTCTGGTTATTTAATTATTTATTTAATCTCTTAGTCTATTGTATTTCTCTACCATTTTATCTTAATTGGAGAGTGGATCATGTGTTATGGTATGGGCTCATTAATGGAATCTGTCATAATTTTGATATTTTCTAACTGCAAGTTTGAAATTTTCCTAAGCTATAATCTTTTACCCAACATCAATATTTTGACAATTTTCTTAAAATGTGTTTATCGTACCATCAACATTTTCAGGTGCTCACTGCTGTAGTGTTCAGGCTATTTGCGGATGAAAACATCGATTTTGCTGTTATTGAGGTGAAGCTCCTTTCATTCATACTCCTTTGAAAGCAACTTACTTTCCCTAACCTTCCCCTTTGTCTCTATTTCAACTTAATGATCAGAATAACTTATATCTCAATGACTTGTGGTTGCTTTCAGGTTCTATTTTCGTACATAGTTTACCTCTGACATGCTTTTTTATGCTTTTGGTAAGAGTGGTAAATGTCGCATATCAAACTAATATCAAAACTTTTGTATAGGCTGGGCTTGTTTCTTTCAGTTGATAGACATTATCTTTACTTTTATATAGCGGAAATTGTTTTGCCTAATCATACTTTCTTGGTCTGTAAGGATTTATTGTTACTGGTCAAGAGATGGAACTTTATGTTTTTTTTGACAAGTACATGGAAGTTTATGTTATCATTACAAGTATCAGTATGTAAACAAAGTCCTTTGTTGATGTCCCTTTTTATGATATGCTCAACTTATAGTTTGTTTATTACTTTTTAATTTTAATTTTTGATTTTCATATAGCTGATTTTACCTAGAGTGATCCTAGAAGCGATTCCTATGAGCCTGTTAAAAAAGAAGAAGAAGAAGAGGGATAAAGCAATTAACTTAATAATAACATAATGTAGGTAAGTTTATGCTTTTGTTATATGGAGATTTTCTTTCTTAGAAATCTTAGGAGGTCTCTTAAGGGGACTTAGGCATTGGCTATACCAATTCAGTTCTTGCAGGCTCTTACTTATTTTTCATAATAGTTTCCGTGTCAGTAATCTTTGGTTGTCATGTGGTGCTTCTTAAGGTTTTGAATGATGCTGTAGATGGTTACTTGCTTATGACTTACGACTTCTCAGGCCCCAGAATCCTGGTCCAAATGCACCTTTGAAGTGGATCCACTCCATCTTGCAGCTTCTCTTTGGTACCAGCTATAACATTTCTCAGAGTTGATTTATTATTTCTCTCATTTTTTTCTTTCTTTTTCTTTTTTTGTTTGCAAGGGTTAAATAAATGATTTGGTTAACCTACTAGGTCCTTGGAAAAGGAAGAATCTATCTGAATATGGAATTGTTACACAATGCATTGCTCCAACCAGAGTCAATGATCAGTATCTAACTAATGTGCTCCTTAAGATCAATGCAAAGGTATGATAACTGTATGATGGCTTTCTAAGCTGGCAATCTGTTCTTATGTTTTCCCCTAACTCGGAGTTATTAAAAATCAGACAAGGTATGATAACTGTTCTTATGGAAACTTAAAATTGCACTGGGTTATTTGTCGTCTGCTGCTTAAGGTGTTTGGAATTGGTTCACATATACTCAATTTCTGAACAGTTGTTATCAAGTCCTTTAGATCCATATATATATATATCTCATATATTTTATATGTTGTTTACTATATGTTGTTTCTCATTTCTCTTAACAAATCTGAAATTTAATTTGGTTACAATCGAATGCAACCTTCGAGGTATGATGAAATTTAACCACGACGTTTTTCTGACTAAAACCACAACGTTTTTTCCGCGTTGTCTATTTACTATTTTGTAATAGTGTTTGGTTGATTCCCACCAATAATTAGCCTCGCCCTTCAAGAAAAAGGTTGCAAAAGTTGTCTTTTGGTTATTAGTAACATTGGTTACTAGGAAAAATTTCTCTATCTCTGAAATCCAAATTTGTGCATCTATAGGTTCTGATGTACCTTTAAACTCAGGTGGTCCAACTAATTTTAAGTCCTTAAAAGTTGTGTTTTGGTTCACTGGTTTATTTACAACTTCTAGCATAAGGTCTACTAACTGCTGGGTAGAATTATCATCATTCATTTATCTTTGGGGTCTTCTGGTTAGTGGCATGATTATATATAAACCAATAAAATTCACATAAGAATTGAGTAACACAACATATTGTTTATTTTATATATCACAATAGTGTTACACAACAACTTCATAATTAAACATACTACTATCTTACAAAGTACTGATTACATTACAAACTTTGAATGCTTCTTTATTGTACTAATATAAAGCATTCAACCACCTATGCTACTATCTAGAATTCATTGATATCATCAAAGGAATCCTGAATCATGTGACATACCACAGATCGATCGATGAGATAAGTCATCTTCTTCTCCTCTACCGGATATCGAACTACACGGCGTTGTAAATCATTAAAAGTATCTCGAACACCAAGAGATGTTTTAAGAAGCCTTGACTGAATTTCCTTTCTGAAAGTAGTATGCACACAAGCCAATCATTTTTGATGATAAAGCATATACTTTGTAACAATCTTATTCATTTATTAATAAAAAGTATTAATTTATTAAAGGCTTTTAATTATCTACATAATGCTGTTTTATAATATGTGATAAACCCATAGTTTTAAGCAATGCTTTTAGAATAATGATGATGATCATTCTAATGAGATCTAAATTCTTTGAAAGCTTAAAACTAAAATAGTTCCCAATCATTGGATTACTAAATTGGGGATTAGTGAATCCGGATAGATTGGTACATCGTTGCTTGCTCATTGGATGAGGATGATTGATCTCATGATCATTTGTGTGGAGACACTAAAGCAAGTATGTAGGTGCTTATTAGAGAATAAGTTCACTTTGAGCATTGGCTCATTAAGGAATACCTAATGGAGTTTTATTTGCTGTCGATAGGAATTTCAGTAGTAGTGATAGTAGTACAAGTGATCCTTGGACTTGAGATCATCATAGTATCTTGTGTATGATGAGTTATACTTTGACTTATTCCTTAAGACCCTTAGGGTATATCAAAGGGTATGCTTGGGTATAATAAGTTGTACATGGAGATAATGTATGATCGATAAAGAATCTACCACTTCTAATAAAAGAAGAGAAATGTCTATGTGATTCGATAAATGACAACCCAAGTAGTCCTTGGGCGGCGAGAATGAAATTAGAAAGGAGTTTCTAATTTGCATTATTTGGAGTTGTGCATTTAAGGATCGAAATACATATAATTAAATAAAATAAGACTTGTGAGTAATTCCATGTCTTATATTTAATTGAGACATTGTATGGTGGAAGGATTGAATTGTCGGTAACTATTTACTCAAAGGTTCTTTAATGATTAATGTTGAAATCTATATTATACGGAAAGTCGTTGATCATTTGGGGAGGCTTATCCTATTGTAGAATAAATATTATTTATTTAAATAAATTAATTGTTTAATTTATTTATTTAAATAAGATTAGAATTGTTCTAATTGATTTATTCATAACTTAGGTTTAATATGGAGAACCTAAAGGGTCACACCATAAAAGGAAGAATAATTATTTAAGAAGTTAATGGCATAATCGTAATAATATGTTAAGTATATTTAATTTAATCTATGGTGATAGAATAAATTAAATAGCTTAATATTATTATTTAATATTTTAGAAATATTAAATATAAATTAATAAGAGAGTCTTATTAATATTATTACAATTATTATTATTTTAATTTCTAAAAGAGTTTAGGAATTAATTTAATATAAGTACTCTCATTTATTCCTAATTGGATTAGGAAGAAAAATTAGTTAAAGGAGTTTAATTAATTATCCCTAATAAGATTAGGGAGCTTAATTAATTAAAAGAATTTAATTAATTAAATAAAACCCAATTCCTTAATTGTTAAGATGGGTTGCCCACATCTATAAATAAGAGGAGTCTTATTATGGGTGTTGGGGGTTGTTGACTTTAACAACTACGTAATAATTCCAAGTTGTTGGGAGTACGCCTTTTCTATAGAGATAGAAAACTAGGGTTAGCCATAACACCCATCTTCTTGAATTCTTTATTTTTCTTTGGTGGATCACCTCTAGAGGCCAAACATATGGGTGGCTAACGTTGATCAAAGGAATGAACAAAACCCCGGTGGATTCAAGTTGAACGCGAAAGGATTTGGAGGTGAACTTGTACCTGAGGAAGCTCGATCTTCAAGCGTATGATTTTATTCTTTATCTTTTCGTTTAATTAATAATTATGCATAAAGGGTGATCCGGGTTTATGGTTTGTAAATTTTTTTTAAACTCTGATTTTACTCGCTTCCGCTTAATTTGTGCAATTTGATTGCGCTCATGAATATTACAAACCTAACAGTGGCATCAGAGCCAAACCTTTATGCGAATTATTAATTGTTTTAATTTGATATGTATATTGATATGTGTTTTGAACAATTTAATTGGGCATAATTTTATTGTATAAAATTTAATAATAAAAAAAATAAAAAAAAAAAATACCGAAAACAGATTTCGTGCCCATCGATTTTAACAACATACAAGGGCATGTATGGAATTTTAAAGGAATTATGATAGCTGGAGTTAAGCTGGTGCCGTGAATTACTAAATTAATATAATATATATTACATGATTGGATAAAATAACTCACATGGCCAATGAATTTTTTTTTTTGAAAAATAAGCTAACTCACGGAATTAAAGAAACGGAAATCAAGGCAATCTTTTAACACATTATATATATATTTGATATATATATACGGAATTATATATATATATATATATATATATATATATAATAGTTATATATATATAATATATTACTTAATATAAAGTTTATTTTAATAAAAGTTTATTTTAATTTTAAAATAAAAGGTTTATTTTAATATTAAAATATAAAGTTTTATTTTAATTTTAAATAATTTTATAATTAAAATAAAAGGTTTATTTTAATCTTAAAATAAAAGGTTTATTTTAATATTAAAATAAAAGATTTATTTTAATTTTAAAATTAGAATTTCATGCTAACTAATTAGAGTTGGAATTGGATTCCACGATAACTAATTGGAGTTGAAATTGGATTTTATTTTTCTAAAATAAAGGAGTTTATTTGTGAATAGGGAAGTAAATCTATCTTTCCTTAAATAAAGGAGTTTATTTAAATATGAAATAAAATTTCATATTATTCAAAATAAAGGAGTTTATTTGTGAATAGGAAAGAAAATCCGTGTTTCCTTAAATAAAGGAGTTTATTTAAATATGAAATAAGATTTCATATTATTCAAAAATAAAGGAGTTTATTTGTGAATAGGAAAGATAATCCGTGTTTCCTTTAATAATTTTTTTTTTACATGGAATTGGATTCCATAATTAATTAAAATAAAAGAGTTTATTTTAATTAAAGATTTATATATATATATATATATATATATATATATATATATGGAATTGGATTCCATAATTAATTAAAATAAAGGAGTTTATTTTGATTAAAATTTTGATTAAAATAAAATAGTTTATTTTATTCAAAATTGGATAAATTAAAATAAAATAGTTTTATTTTAATTTAAATTTGGATTAAAATAAAGGAGTTTATTTTGATTCAAAATTAGATTTTATACTAACTAAATTTGCCCATTAAATGATATCAATATATATATTAAATGTTTATTATTCATATGATGAATGTTATTTATTGATGCATATGATGATGTGTATGATAATAAATGGGATTGATTATAGACTATCGAATTAAATGTGATTGGATTTTATTTTAGTTGGATGCATGAATGTATGGGTTTTATTAAATGGGGTCTGCGTACCTCGTCTTCTCTAATTTTTCTAAATGTAAATTCTATCTCCCTCCTATGTACTTCCCTCGATCACGATCAATGTTTCTATTTATTTTAAATAGTTTTGTAATAGGAATAGTTAGAATTAATTTTGAAAAATTGAGATCGAGAGAAGCAAAGGCGCTTGAAGACCCATTTGTAATGGAGCGAGTTTAAATGTAATAGTTATATTTAAATATTATTTTTGCACCCTAGGGTTTGACCTTTTGGTTCACTTGGTGGCTCTAGTGAACCAAACTAGAATAAAAGTCCATAATCAATCAAGGGTAGAAATATAGTATTCTATATGTGCATGCTTATACTATATATATTATATATTATGCAAACATGCTTCGCATGTTCATTAATACGACGCGTATTTTTATATATATATGCATGCACGCACGCTAAACAAGATGAGACAAATTTAATAACAAACCCCTCAATTTTTATATTAAGTCAGTTAAGCGTTCAAAGATATTTGGAATATCGAGCGTCAGCCTTCTAGCATGATAAAATTAATAGAGTATTAAATATTTAATATGAGTTTGTTGTGTCACCACAAAGGCAAGTATTAAGTATTTAAGATGTTAATTTATCACATTTGATGCTTATAAAGAAAATTGAACAATATTGTTTTGTTGTGTCACCACAAGGATGATATTTTTCTTTTTGAATATATGGAGTACTAGAGTCGGACTTAACTTGGATAATTTTGATTCGGATGTGCCACCACTTGATCAAAATAATCTAAGAGGCAAAATACAAGGAGTTGCATAGTTGATGTAATTGACAAAAGTTGTCTACCTATTTATTTATATATAGTTTGTTGTGTCACCGAAGGCTATATACATTTGAAATGGGATCCTTATTCTCACTAGCAAATCTTTAATTAGATTTTGCCGAACTATATAAGTGAGGGTAATATAGTTTGAAGAAAATAGTGGGAGATACCAATTTAAAACAAGACCTAAATTATTTTGGTAATTAATAAAAGAATGTATGTTAAAATGTTGTTAATTACAAATTCATTTACAGAATTTTACAATGTCTAAATTACTGTCACTGCGAAACATATTAAATGCTAAAATAACCAAACCGAATTAAACGGATTGGTTAAGGAATTTGAGAATAGTTCTCATAGCTGAAAAGCTATCTTATGTCCTTAATACGCCTATCCCTGCAATGGTTGTAGACAATGCCTCCGAGGAAGACATTGCTACTTTTAGAAAGTGGCAAGATGATGCACTGATTGGCTCGATGCATCATGCTCGCATCTATGAGTAACGAGCATACACAAGATGAAACTATGGATGCTTCTACTATACTCACGCACATCAAGTAATTGATGGTGAGGAAAGTAAGACCGATAGATATCGAGATATCTAAGGAGCTCTTTCGATCTAGAATGGGCAATGGCACTATATAGTCTGCATAAAAAGTTCTTAACATAATCAATTTGATTGATCAATTAGACAACTGGTCTTGTCATGGATGGAGAAGTTGAGCAAGATTTGATCTTGAACTCACTCCGGGACTCCTTTCCAATTGTTGTGAATTTTTCATATAAACAAGCTAGATATCACCTCGTTGATTTGCTTAATATATTGAAAAATGTTGAGAGTCACTTTCCAACCAAGAAAGATAAAGTCTTCTTGGTAGGGGCCAAAGGATCTTTTGAAAAGAAGAGCGATTCAAAGAAGGTAAATGAAAGGCGTAAACAAAGGATAATAAGAACAAAAGCGTCACGGATAGCAAAAAAGTTTGCTTTCCACTGCAATAAGCTTGGACACTTTGGAAAGAAAGCTGCATGAGAAGCATCTTGGCAGAGGCTAACCAAAGAAGCTTAGTGAAGTTTGATTCATAATCTTTTTTTTTGTTCATGATTGAAATAAATTTTTCTTTAAGTCAAGGTTCTACTTGGGTATTGGATACCGACTTTGGTTATCATAAATATAGATTTATGAAGGGACCAAGCAGAAGTAGAAAGTTAAACAAAGATAAGTAATCCTATGTGTGGAAAATGAAGCAAAGGTTGCTACATTAGCCATAGAAACTTATAGTTTAGCAATGCCTATGGGAAAATCTATTAAGTCAATAAGTTATTGTATTTCAGTTCTTGTTAGAAATATTATTTCAATTTTGTTGTTGGACAATAAAATTTTTGGTATTATAATTAAGAACAATTGTTGTTCTATTTATAATAATAATGTTTTGTATAGAACAGGAATATTACTTAATGGATTTTGTATACTTGACTTACGTGAAAAATTATTTTGTAAATTGAACAAACTAGTATAAGAAAAGGAGATGATCATTCAAGAGTTGAATGTATGTATTTGTTGAAATACAAGTGTGAATTATTTGAAAGGTTCAAAGAATTTGAAGTGAAACAAATTGGCAAAAGTATTAAAATTCTTTGATTAGATCAAGGATAAATACTTGTGCTGATAAGTTTCTAGATCATCTCAAATAGTTTTCTCATAATGGACACATCCGATATGCAATAATTGATTGATGTATCTGAATGAAAAATCGTACACTGGTTGGACATAGTGCGGTCCATAATGATTTTCCGACATTCCAGTATCCTTACGGGATAATGTCCTAGAAATGGTGCATATCTACGAAAAGGTAACCTCAAAATCCGGCCCCAAGACTCCATAAAAGTTATGGACAGGGAGGATTCCTAATCTTAAGTATGTTAAGATAAGGGGTTGTCAACTTATGTGAAAAGGTTTCAAAGGATAAGCTTGGGACAAGATTTGACAAGTACTGATTTGTGGGACATCAAAAAGTAAGTTTAGGGTATATGTTCTATAATCCTACTTAGGAAAAGGTGTTTGTTGCGAAAACAGCGCCTTCTAAGATAAATGTGTTTTTATTATTGAAGGGGCTAGTGGGAGGATAATAGATCTTGAAGAGTTCAAGAACCACAAAACACTATAAGTCGAATAAGAGGAACTATAGATTGACCTGTTATTGTACCACAAGAAGAATCGTAAATGCGGAATAATGATGAAGATACCTAGGAGGTATGGATTCATCATAGATGATGATGATGAGGTACACATCATAGAAGATGATGATCGATTACATACGATGAGGTAAGAGTTCTAGTAGTGTGTACAAAAGGACAAATGGGAGCGACGTGATATTCCTAATATTATATGTTGATATACTACGGATAAGGAATGACATACCAATGCTACAATCGGTAAAAGATAAAGTTGTCTAAACATTCCTCCATGAATGATTTGGAAGAGTATCTTAATTGGGGATATAAATCTATATAGATAGATTTAAGAGGATGCTCGACTTAACCCAAGGAACGTATATTAATTTGATGCTAAAGTCATTTAGCATGGCAAACTCAAGAGATGTCTCATGTCGATGAGCTATGGAGTGTATCTCTCTTAATAGTCCCATGCAGACTCACGAAAAGAGAGGTCGCATGAGTGACAATCATGTATGCAATGAAATGTACGAGACACGATGTTGATCGGTCGTATTATGGAGAAGTTCACTATGTAGTCGGTGAAAAACATCTTAAAGTGCTTAGCAAATTTAAGGATGTGATCATATTCATGGTGGGTCTTAATTAAAACTAGAGGGCTTAATGAGACTCAAGTTTTGAGATGCAGACCAAGATGATGAGAAAAATCCACTTTAAGGTAAAGTGTTACCTTGAGCGGTGGTGTAGTGAATTGGAAAGGTTCCAAACAAAGAAAAGAGTTCTTTGGTTTAGTGATAAAGACAAAGTATATAGCTATAAATGAAAGCTGCAAGATGATTGTTTGGATTAAAAGTTCATTACGTAACTAGGAATAGTTCTAAGTCTCATCTTGGATCTAAACATGTGTTGTGGCACTTTCATTTGATTATTAGAATCATTGAAGATGGGAAATCACTATAGAGATAGTGGACTCTCATGAACAACATTACATATCCATTAACTAAAGCTTATCCAACAGCAGGATAATCGTCACTTAGAGAAGAAGAGTATAAGATACCATGACGATTGGCTTTAGTGCAAGTGGGAGATTGAAAGTAGTATGCACACAACCCAATCATGTTTGATGATAAAGCATATACTTTGTAACAATCTTATTCATTTATTAATAAAAAGTATTAATTTATTAAAGGCTTTTAATTATCTACATGATGCTGTTTTATAATATGTGATAAACCCATAGTTTTAAGCAATGCTTTTAGAATAATGATGATGATCATTCTAATGAGATCTAAATTCTTTGAAAGCTTAAA
The DNA here is from genome assembly GCA_020205615.1 of Panax quinquefolius. NCBI lineage: Eukaryota > Viridiplantae > Streptophyta > Magnoliopsida > Apiales > Araliaceae > Panax > Panax quinquefolius. The sequence continues at coordinate 25,749 of JAINUW010000814.1, forward strand.
ACTAAAATAGTTCCCAATCATTGGATTACTAAATTGGGGATTAGTGAATCCGGATAGATTGGTACATACATTGCTTGCTCATTGGATGAGGATGATTGATCTGATGATCATTTGTGTGGAACACTAAAAGCAAGTATGTAGGTGCTTATTAGAGAATAAGTTCCTTTGAGCGTGGCTCGCTAAGGAATACCTAATGGAGTTTTATTTGCACTTTTGTCAATAGGAATTTCAGTAGTGATAGTAGTCAAGTGATCCTTGGACTTGAGATCATCATAGTATCTTGTGTATGATGAGTTATACTTTGACTTATTCCTTAAGACCCTTAGGGTATATCAAAGGGTATGCTTGGGTATAATAAGTTGTACATGGAGATAATGTATGATCAATAAAGAATCTACCACTTCTAATAAAAGAAGAGAAATGTCTATGTGATTCGATAAATGACAACCCAAAGAGTCCTTGGTTAAGGCGAGAATGAAATTAGAAAGGAGTTTCTAATTTTCATTATTTGAGTAATGCATTTATGGATCGAAATACATATAATTAAATAAAATAAGACTTGACAATAATTCCATGTCTTATATTTAATTGGGACATTGTATGGTGGAAGGATTGAATTATGCACGGTAACTATTTACTCAAAGGTTCTTTAATGATTAATGTTGAAATCTATATTATCCGGAAAGTCGTTGATCATTAGGGGAGGCTTATCCTATTGTAGAATAAATATTATTTATTTAAATAAATTAATTGTTTAATTTATTTATTTAAATAAGATTAGAATTGTTCTAATTGATTTATTCACAATAGGTTTAATATGGAGAACCTAAAGGGTCACACCATAAAAGGAAGAATAATTATTTAAGAAGTTAATGGAATAATCGTAATAATATGTTAAGTATATTTAATTTAATCTATGATGATAGAATAAATTAAATAGCTTAATATTTATTATTTAATATTTTGGAAATATTAAATATAAATTAATAAGAGGAGTCTTATTAATATTATTACAATTATTATTATTTTAATTTCTAAAAGAGTTTAGGAATTAATTTAGTATAAGTACTCTCATTTATTCCTAATTGGATTAGGAAAGAAAATTAGTTAAAGGAGTTTAATTAATTATCCCTAATAAGATTAGGGAGCTTAATTAATTAAAAGAATTTAATTAATTAAATAAAACCCAATTCCTTAATTGTTAAGATGGGTTGCCCACATCTATAAATAAGAGGAGTCTTATTATGGGTGTTGGGGGTTGTTGACTTTAACAACTACGTAATAATTCCAAGTTGTTGGGAGTACGCCTTTTCTATAGAGATAGAAAACTAGGGTTAGCCATAACACCCATCTTCTTGAATTCTTTATTTTTCCTTGGTGGATCACCTCTAGAGGCCAAACATTTGGGTGGCTAACGTTGATCAAAGGAAGGAAAAAAACCCCGGTGGATTCAAGTTGAACGCGAAAGGATTTGGAGGTGAACTTGTACCTGAGGAAGCTCGATCTTCAAGGGTATGATTTTATTCTTTATCTTTTCGTTTAATTAATAATTATGCATAAAGGGTGATCCGGGTTTATGGTTTGTAAATTTTTTTAAACTCTAATTTTACTCGCTTCCGCTTAATTTGTGCAATTTGATTGCGCTCATGAATATTACAAACCTAACACTTTCTGCCCCTTTGTGCATGGTGCAGTTGTACTTTTAGTCGTTGACTAGGTCCCCTCTCATGATGTAGCATTCCCTCAGCTATATCAGCCCTAAACCTCATCTTATTACCCTCATATTCTGTAGTCTTCAGTAGTGATGCCATTGCCTCATCATGCTCATCAATCCTCATTAACTATTCTGCCACTAGATCCTCCTCTTCCTTAGCATCTAACAGTTGTTGATCATGAAGAAATTCCTCATCTTCTGCATCACTGGCTATGAATGACTCTATTTGTGGTAGATTATTGGCTATTACCATTTCCACGGCATTGGAGTTGGCCATCTATAAAAGAAAACTCCTTTAATACTGTATATAAATTTACACAACATAATAATTTTAATATTATATTTTATGTGTACTTTTAAAATTTATACGGACTCGAAGACTATATACTAAGATTTCTCTTCCTTATGTCTATAGCCTTAAAGCTTTGATACCAAAATTGTAACTCCCCCATATTTATACTCCCACAGTATCAGATATGGTGTTTACAGTAAATCAACATAATGCTTTTAAATCTATACACCCAATGTATCTGATTATAAGATTACATTAAATAGAGGGACTATCAGATATAATTCCCATAGATCCAAAATTCATAATATCCCATAACAAATGTAAATTCTCAAGAGAACTATTACTGTGTTTGGATACCCTCACTTGGATACATGAACTGTATCTGTGACTAGAGTCTATTTATCCGAAATTCAAAGTATCAGTAAATAACATGAACAGTCCATATTACTAATACCCTCACCCAGATGTATAGTCTAAGCCAAACGAATTTATACTATCGTATCAATAGTAACTATCTATCCAAAATCCAGAGTATTAATAACAACATGAACAGTCGATGCTATTAATACCCTCACTCAGATAAATAGTTCCCAAGAATCTCAACTAGATTCGAAGAAGTCTAATTTTACATCTATATATGTAGGAAAACACGGTTGCGAAAATAAAGATGTTATATATATATATATATCATAATATTAGGATTCTATTACTTGATTCTCATAACGAGTTCTTATTACAAGGTATTCAAACAAACAAGAATATAATCTAATCTATGTAGGGACGCTTCCCTTTATCTACTCCAGATGTTCCAGGATTACCATCTAAAACTGCAAAGGGAATAATTTGCAAAGGTGAGCTATGACATGCTCAACAAGTTTTGTATTTATAACAATATAGGACTTGAAGAAATATAACAATTCAAATTTCGACTGATAGTTGTTACCATTTCAGGATTTCTATTTATTTCAACCATTTCTGGAATTTTTCTTTATTTCTGTCAGTCACACAGACTTAGAAATTTTGTTCAGATATGAGATAGAGGATCAGCCTATACAACATCTTAGGAGTATGCATATCATCCTACCAGTGCTCAAAATACACTAAATTAATGTCAATATATGAATTGACCAAATCTCAATCCCTTACGGGATACCCAACTTCAATATAGGATGTTTTACCAAAACAATTTGGTTTGACACAAAAGTTTATGCTCAATAAACAATATCATATGAATAAACAATTCATTTTTGAGTTATGCTGAAACTATAACAATAACTTTACAATAAAAAAGGTAATTCAATTGTAGGTGTAGTATATTATATCAACAACATATCAAGATAAAAATCTTGTTTAATGAAAAAACAGGTTTAAGAAATTTGTACTAAAGAAATAAGTGTAGGGTTTAGGAAACTTGCCTTAGCGTAGATCAATCAAGTTATGCTATTCAATCGTTTAATAAATACCTACGATGTTCATATATATAAATATAACACATTAGTATTTATAACAATACTCAATTATAACATTTATATAATATCGGATTAGATTAATAGGGTTTGGTGTTTAATACCTTTGATAAATGGACCAAGTTTTATTTAAGAATTTTTTTAATTATCCTTAATAATATTTTAAAGTATTTTAAAACATTTATTTATCTTTTAAATGATTTTTAAATTATTTATTTCTATTTATAAGTAATTAATATTTACTTAAAATTTTACAAAAACATTGGTTATTATTATTAAATAATTTATATTCATTTATTATAATTTTTATATCATTAATAATATTTTCCCTAATTATTTAGTATTTAAAAAAATTATTCTAATTTCTTTATTAATAAGTTAATTATTAATAATATCAAAATAATATAAAATAATTATTGAATTTATGTAAAAATATCAGAATTTATTTATAATAATATAATATAATTTTTAAAACTGTTTTTATATTTATTTATATATATTTATTAATTATTTCTAATTTTTTATAATTTATTTTTAGAAAAATAATTTACATGCATGTCGCTAAAGCCTTTCGGTGTGATGTAAAGTGGCGCCAGTAGGTGTTCCTTGAGTTTTTAGCGTGAGTTCTACGCCATGGTCGAAAGTGACTAGTTTGACCACTAATTAAAATACTACTGATGATGATTTTTAGTTTTTTCAAGAGTTGATGTTGTAGTACTAATACAGTAGTATAACATGAAACAAATTTTAGGCTTTAACCTACATATAACAGGAAGTAGTAATACAGTAGTCATGGCTGGTCAACGATTCTGTGTCTTAAATATCTTCGATTCTGTGTATTAGATGTGTGTGTTATTTGTTGTAACGTGTAGTATATATGTCAGGGTGCATATATATAACATTAACATGAACAAAGCATAAATCTAAGGTCTCTAATTATGCTGGTCAAAGTACAGCCCAAGGTTGTTCTTCGTGTTCTTCAGTTTTCTGGAAAACCCAGAAAACTTTGTCAAGCTCGGTCAATGGATTTTGACAATTAATTCCATTAAACCTATACGTTGTTTGTTCAATTAAGGATCATAGATATGTAGTACATATAACAGGGTATTAATCTATAACAAAAAAACTTACAAAAATAACAAATAGAAGATGATTAAACAGATTGGTCAAAGTAGTCGGTTCGATTGTTCTTGAGTTTTCTGGGTAACCTAGAAAACTGCAATCCGTGAACGGTCAACCCACTTTGACTGCTTATAACTTGAAATATATGGTTCAAATGAAACTGTTTTCTTTTACAGATTAAAGACCTACTAACAGGCTACAAATACCAAACAATTAACGGACCAAAACATAAACACATATGAATCTATAGGCCCTGACATTCGACTGTCAGACTTAGTTTTCAAAATTTCCAAATTTCTTAAAACACTTAATTAAGGCATCTAGATGTAATGAAAACATGTTCGACCAACCTAACATACTTTCTAACATACTAGTACATAATTCTAAACATCTAAACAACAAATCTAACATAGGTTCATAGAGCTAATTATGAACTAGGGTTTGCACCTTTTCTTGAGTAATTTTTGATTCTAGCTTCTGATTTCGTTGCTGCTATCGCCCAAGCTTGATTTGATAAGTTTATAAGTGTATCTAGGCTTAGGAATTTCATGAGTTTGCTTAGCCCTAAGGTTCTTATTTATGGAATTCTTTAACTTGGCTTTTTGGTCATTTTTGAGCAACTTGCCTCTACAAAGATCTAATTTGATGACTATTGTCATGCTTGGGAGTTACAAGCATGTCATGTGCAGCCTAGGAACTTGCAATGGTGACTCCTAACCTATTTGTGAGCTATTTAGGTTTGTTTAGTAGCTTAATTAGGCTTTAATCTTCACTAATCTTGATTAGGGTTTTGTTTCTAATGATTAGGATTGTTAAGTAATGTTTATTAGTACCTAATTGAAGTTTACTAACCATGATTAGGTGTTAACATAAGATAATTAGAGTTAGTTTAACTTATTAGGGTTAGGTTTACAAATTAGGATTAGGGTTTTGCTAATTAGGGTTAGGATTTGTTAATCTAGGGTTGTTAACCTAATTTCTCACTAATCCTAACAAGTACAACAAAGCGTTTTATCAGTGTAAGCACAACAAAGCAACTTGTCAAAATAATTTTACCAAAAAGTCCGATTATATTAAAAAAAAATTAAGCACGAGGTGTCAAGCACGACGTTTTTCGGACAAAAAATTATTTGGTCAAATTTGTCAAACCAAGTATATATTAACACATAACAAATTCAGAACGGAGAAATTTTATTTATATAACGGGATTGTATACATACGAGTCTTATTAGGGTTTTAGGTTTTTACAGCTTTCGTTTCTTAATATATATTCACAATCCACCAACAAATTACAGATTACATAACATATTGGACAAGAAATTTGGTACTTTCTAAGCTACTTTATATGAACATAAACACAGTGATTTCATTTTCTTCCTCAAACCCAATTTGTCTTGAATTTGATAACAAATAACATGTTTACATGATAATTAACAGAGTTTTGCAATTCTATATGAACATATATACATCATAATTCACGTGAAACTAACAGTAAAAATAGAAATAGTTTATACCTTGATTATATGCTAGCAAAAGATGATAACAAGGTTTAGCAATCCTCTCCTTCCTCTTGAAATCTCAAAGATTACCCTCTCAATTTTACACTCTCAATACTCTGTTTTTTCTTCTTCTTTGTATCTCTGTGTTATGAAGCCTTAGAAAAAAAATAAGACACAAAACAAAACTAATATGGCTTAACTCTCCCACTTAACCATCCGTTGAAGAAAAACAAAAGACGTCAGTTAGAATTAGCCAAAGTCCACAAGGCCTTGTTTGGCTACCACATAAATCCCATAAACTAATTTATTTTTATATTATTCTTATTATATAGTTTTCATGTCACACCATTAATTTAGTTAATTTAAATAACTTTAGTTTAGCTAATTTAAATAACTTAAAATTCTTATTATCATTATACTTATAATTAATAAATAATTATATATCTAATTTAATTAATAAATTAGACACATCACTTTATTTAATTTATTTATTTCCATTAAATTAAACAATTTATTTAACTTAATTATTTTCTTAAATATTAAGCAATTGATTTAATTTAATTATTTCCTTAAATTAAATCCTTCAAATAAAATTATCATTACTCAATTTAATTAACATTAATCAATTTAGTTACTAAATTAATTCACCACAATTCATCAATTATTTATTTTCCTCAATAAATAGATTATTTAAAGGCTAATTAATTAATTATTTATATAGATTATTTATTTTCATCAATTAATTATTTTACTGAATTATTTAGATTAGTTAAGTTAAGTAACTTAAAGGCTAAGTAAAGTGCTTGTGTGATGAACAAGCAAAGTGCTTATATGTGATGATTAAGTAAACTTAATGGCTAAGTGTTGTGATGGCCAAGTAATTAATTTGATGAGCAAGCAAAGGATAAGCTATGTGCTAAGCAAGTATACTTAAGAGCTAAGTAAGTGTGGTAGCCAAGTTTACTTAATAGCTAGGTAATGAATAGTAAGGAAGTGATTATAGAGGTGGAGTGGCTTTATGACCATTATACCCTAACTTAGACTTTCCTATAAATAGAAAGCTTAGTATTCATTTTGTTGGTTGTTCATTTCCTCCATCAAGTTGAGAGCTTATTTGTTAGAGAGAATAAGTGAGAATATGCTAGAAAGCTAGTCTTTCATAGTTCAAGAAGCAAGAAGAAGAACGAAGATTAAACAAGTGATCTTCATAGGTAAGAACTTAAAACCATAATTCTCTTTCTCTTTAATTGTTAGAGAAGGAGGTAGTTGTAAAACATGTATGCTAAGGAATGATAAGAATGATTAATCAATGGACTTAAGCCGTATAAGTCATGAATAAGTAATTCAAACTTAATTAAGTTATAAACTTATAAAGAGCTTATATGAACTACTCATATGTTTACTTTAATAAGATTGTATGATAATAAGAAGCAAGAATGGTGGTTAAAAGACTTAAACTATAATAAGTCATGAGAAAGGAAGTCATAAGTAGTTTATACTTTTATAAGTTATAAACTCAATAAGAACAAGTAATAACTTATCATGTTTATAAGTTAATGAAATATGTATGTCAAGATGTTAGTATGATGGATTAAATCTATTTGAAACGATGAACAAATTATAAGAAATGAAGTTAGGGTGAAACTTACGAGTTTGGACGATAGTCGTCGAATTCGTGAAATTCTCGGAATGGAAGTCAAATTTTGATATTGAGCTTGGAAACATTTGTTTTCAATGGAGACAAGTCTTATTTGGCATTTTAGAGTTGCAGACTCGAGAATGACCGAATTTCGACTTAGAACGAAGAAATGAGCGTTGAACGTTTACGAACGTTTACCGTTTTTGTTATAAATGGACTAATAAGTGAATTTTTAGAAAACAAAGTCGAATAGATAAAATTCTTGCATGAATGCGTAGAGTATGTAATTTGTGAACCGTAGGCTTTTGAACGAGCTAATTCGGACTTATAACGAAGAAATTATGCGTCTGGGAATCTCACAAAAATAAAAATCTGTTAAATTTTTCTGAGGCACAGAGTCCGCGCCGCAGTGCGACTCAAGGCACAAAGGCCCGCGCCACAACGCGAGGCCAAGATAGGGTACACTACTAATTAGCGCCATAGCGCAGCCATAACAAAGGAGATTCGCGTCGCAGCGCCGAGTCCGGAGCATGCACACTGCTAAGTCACGCCGCGACGTGACATAAAGAAGAAATGTCGGCGCCGCAGCGCCAACTTTAGGGATTACATAGGGATAAATGATTATGAAGATAAAAGGAAAGACAAATGAAATAACGCAACCTTAACAAACATAAGATGGCATTATTAAGATATTCTTAAACCTTAAGTAAGATCACTTAGGGTTGAAGATAAGTAATTGAATGTGGACGATATGCAGTAAGTGTACTGAACCAATGACGATCAAGTTTTGATTAATAACGTAAGAAAGTTAATAAACCGTGAGGAAGGATGATTAACTCGAAACGAGTTGTATTAATAAAGTAAATCCAAGTAAGACATAGAAGAGAAAGAAGTTTGTAAGAATGATGTAAGTTATAACGATAAGCCGGAACCAATAAATAACAAATCTAATACAGGATTAGATTGAGAAGAAGGGTAAGATTCATTAGGAACCATGTATGTTCATTCATGACCTAATGTGGTATGTTATGTGGTTATGTGTTGTAGAGATCGTAAAGATTGAAAGGAAACATCATTATACTGTAGCAGACGCTGAAGGCAAGTTTTTCATAAACGCTTGTCTAACCTTCATGTTGGCCATGTTTTCTGCGATTCATGTTATGAGATGCATGGAACTGTTTTACTAAAGGGTCGATGCCAGTTTTATCTCGGCTAGACTAATCTTGAAGATTGATTGATTTATTTACAAGTCTTTCAATATAGAATTGTTAACGCTATATCCCACTTGATTGTTTGGTACGGATTCAAGGTAAGCCTGAGTATGAATAAACAAATGTATTTTTCAACGATTATTCGATGGGCACGCGAGGTTGCCAAAACTTAAACGTACATACGTTTAATGAATGTAGTGTTGATCAACATAGAGTACTATGGGCTGATCACCCAGAAGTGCTCGTGAGATATGCCGGACTTACGGACTTAGTGTCGGGTTGTCCTTTTTAAAGAAATTATGAAATGCTCATGGTCTTTGACCAGGATAAATGTTTTACTGAATATTGTCAATGTAAAACGTTTTGAAGGAAAAGAAATGCTATTTTAAATTATTGATAGTACTTCGTAACTATTATCCAGTTATTGAAGATATATAATTCCTATGTTTCAAGCATGTTGTTTGAAAGAAATTGTTGTACTTGCTGAGCTTGTTATGCTCACTCTTGCTTGAACCATATGAATGCAGCTAGGATCGAATGAACCGAGGGATCTGACAAGGATAAAGGCAAGACGAAGATGAACGATTAGTTTACCTTGTAATAAACTAGTAAGTTGTATATATTATAGTATGACAAACAAAGAATGCAATGGTTTTAGAACCTGGGAATGGGATGTAATATTATTAATGTAATAAGAATTTCGTTGATACACATATTTTGATGTCGTTTCAATAAAATGAATGTACACTTATGAGTACCGTGTAGCACCATCTGTCGGGTTAGAAGATACCCGGATTTGGGGGCATAACATTTCTTCTGTCTATCTTGTGCTGCTATTAATCTTGCTCGAATCACTTTAATAATCTCCACAATCTGTTATACTAATTCTGGACCCAATAGCTGACGTTCACCTACCTCATCCCAGCATAAGGGAGTTCGTAAGGCGGCATGCCAATGCTCGCGTGATAACTCTTATTATAAGTAAATTCTACCAATGGTAGATGGTCATCCCAATTTCCCTTGGAATCTATGATACATGCTCTGAGCATATCCTCTAGTGTTTGGATGGTTCTCTCACTTTGTCCGTCGGTTTGAGGATGGTACGATGTGCTCATTCTCAGCTGTGTTCCCAAACATTCTTGTAATCGTTTCCAGAAATTAGATGTGAAACGTGGATCTCTGTCTGATACAATGGACACAGGTACACCGTGTCTTGACACAATTTCCTTCACGTACAGTTTTGCTAACCGATCTAGTGTAAACCGAATCTTGATTGGCAAAAAGTGTGCCGACTTCGTCAGTCGATCAACAATCACCAAAATGGCGTTATAACCTTGCTGAGTCGTTGGAAGACCTACCACAAAATCCATTGTGATATGTTCCCATTTCCATTATGGTATCTCCAACGTTTATAACAACCCACTTGGCCTTTGATGTTCAGCTTTGACTTTCTGACACGTTAAGCATTTCACCACACAGTCAGCCACATCCATCTTCATATTCGGCCACCAAAAATGATGTTTAAGATCTTGGTACATCTTTGTACTCCCAGGGTGAATCGAATATCTTGAATTGTGAGCTTCACTCAAAATTTCTTCTTTAATTTCTGGTACTTGCGGAACCCAAATTCTCCCTTCAAACTGAAGTAACCCTTCCGAATCGATTTTGAATTTGTTTTCCTCACCTTCGGATATTTGTTGTTTTATCTTTTCGCAGTCTTCATCCTGAATTTGCGCATTTTTCACTTTATTTACCAACGTTGAACCGTTTCCCATCTGGAACAACTTTTAATTGGATTCTGTCGGACATTTAATTTCTAACTCCATCTTAGCCATTTCTAACACTAGCTTCTCTTGATCAGTTAACATCATTAATTTCTCCCGTCCCTTCCTACTTAAGGCATCAACAACAACATTCACCTTTCTGGGATGATAGAAAATCTCGCAATCATAATCTTTGATCAACTCCAACCATCTTCTTTGTCGCATTATCAAGTCTTTTTGTGTAAAGATATACTTAAGACATTTATGGTCGGTATATATCTCACACCTCTCTCCATAAAGATAATGTCTCCAAATTTTCAGGGCAAACACCACTGCTGCCAACTCTAAGTCATGAGTTGGATACCCCTTCTCGTAATCTTTCAATTGACGTGATGCATACACAATAACTCTGCCATTCTGCATAAGCACACAGCCTATTCCTTTATGCAATGCGTCACTATACACCACAAAATTTTCTATATCATCAGGCAACTAAAACACAGGGGATGAACTCAACTTTTTCTGCAATTCTCGAAAACTTTCCTCACACGTCTCTATCCAAATAAACTTAACTGCCTTCCTAGTTAAATTTGTCAACGGAGTCGCGATCTTGGAAAAGTCTTGAATAAAACGCATGTAGTATCCTGCCAATCCTAAGAAACTCCTTACTTCTGACGGTGTCTTCGGCTGATCCCAGTTTATTATAGCTTCAACCTTTGATGGATGTACCAAAATTCTGTCCTTATCAATAACGTGTCCGAGAAACTATACACGTTCCAACCAAAATTCACATTTTGAGAACTTAGCGTACAACTTCTCTTTTCTGAACGTCTCCAACATCAATCTCAAGTGTTCCACATGTTCCTCCTTGGTTTTGGAATATACCAATATATCATCAATAAACACCACCACAAATTTGTCTAAGAATGGTTTAAACACCCTGTTCATCAAGTCCATGAATGCTGCAGGTGCGTTGGTTAAACCAAAAGATATAACCAGAAACTCGTAATGACCATACCGAGTTCTAAACGCTATTTTTGGTACAACTTCTGGCCTCACCTTTAGCTGATGATAACCACTTCTCAAGTCTATACACTTCCTTTGGCAATCAATTACTGCTCCGTAATTGAATTAAATTACAAATTACAAATTACAACTCGAAAAGGATTTAAATTAAATATATAAATTATAAATATTTAAATTAAATTACAAATTTCTCAATCGTTACATCCTTCCCTCCGTAAAAGGATTTTGTCCCCAGAATCACAACTCGAAAAACTTATTCGTTATAGAACTTCTCCAAGAAATGGAACGAAGAGTGTCAAAAAGTCTTCCTTTCCATCAAAGAGCAATTAGTCAAAGCTCTTGTCTTGGTACCACCCAATGATGACATTCCCCTATTTATGTACCTGTCAATCAATGACAATGCAATGGGCTGTATGCTGGGGCAAAAAGACGATAGAGGCAAAAGTTATTTATTACCTGAGCAAAAGATTCAACATCAGTGAGCACAAGTACACATTGATTGAAAAGACTTGGTGTGCATTAGCTTGGGCTTCTGTGAGATTAGAACATTATCTTTATGGTCACACAACTCATCTCATATCCCACATGGATCCTCTCAAATATGTATTCAACAAACACATGTTGAATTGTTGACTGTCCAAATGGCAGTTGATCCTCCAGCAATTCGACATCATCTACGTGACCCAAAAGTCTATCAAAGGTCAAGAAATTGCAGATCAACTGGCCACAACACCATTAGGGGATTTCAAACCCTTGGAAATATATTTCCCCGATGAAGGGGTAATAATAATTCAGAAACACCATCAAGGGGATACAGTCCAGTCATGGAGGATGTATTTTGATGGAGCAGTAAACATAGAAGGTGTCGAAATAAGAGCAGTTCAGGTATCTATCTCGGGAGAACAATATCCTGTTGCTATCAAATTGCAGTTTGTCAGCACCAACAACACAACTGAGTATAAAGGCTGTATAATGGGGTTGAAGCTAGCCCAATCCATAGGAGTCAAATGGTTAACTATCTTTGGAGATTTTGAGCTGGTAATCAAGCAAACCATTGAGACCTATCACACTAAGGAATTACATTTGTTGCCTTGCAATCGACAAGTTATTCAGATGGCTTCGGTGTGACAACCCGAGAAATTAGATAATTTATAAAATCTTTAAAGATTGAATTAAGGTCAAATAATAGACCTAGACAGAAAATAAGTGTATGGATTTGATATTTCTGTGAAGAAATTTTAAGTATTTCAAAATTATGTGAAGGATTTTGGTAGGTTTAAAATCTTTTGGTGAATTATTCAGGATTAAGTGTATATATGTATACGTTCTATGAATATGGCATTATATTTGTACAGAATGTGGTTAAGGGTCAAGAATTGACCAGATAAACTATATCTGTGACAAACCCTAAGTATATAATTAAAATGTCAACGTTTAGTTAGAAAACCCTAATTTGTAAAATTAGGAACCCTAATTGCTAATTAAGAAAGTTTTATGTTAATTAGGAAACATTAATTCTAATGTTCAAGTATAAGTAATTAGGAAACCCTAATCTAATTAGGAAATCCTAATTATAATTTAGAAATATTAATTTTTGATTTTAAAATCCTAGAAAATTGATTTTTGGAAACCTTAGGTTTTAACCCTATGGGTTAAAAATTAAGGGTCAAATGCTAAGGGTTAAACCCTAAGGGTTGGATCAAAAGACTAACTTGCCAATAAAATTATAAGGAAAATGACCAAAATACCTTTTTCTTAAAACATAAGTAAAAGATTTGTAAAATCTTGGTGACTCACTACTCTATGTTTATCCCATGTGTTCCAAATCTTTCAAGATCAGATATGTGTGCCACCTATACCAACTTGATACATTGAATCAAAGATTAAAGTAAGTAAAGTCACTTACTTTCCTAAGCAAACCAACCTAGACCTTTTCTCTCCTAAATTTCAAAATCTAGAGTTAGAAAGAGAGAGAAGCAAAGTTATGATCAGCTCTTAGCTTTCCAAGAACAGATCAAGGATCAAAAGTTCAAGAATCAAAGCATAAAGGTATAAAACCCTAGCCTTATAAAAATCTATATGATCTTATGTTATATGTTGTTGTTTGTTGGTTAGATATGTGTTAGATGGTGTCAAATAGTGATCTGGATTGTTAGATCAAGGATCTACAACATCTAGATGCACGATTTTGAAGTTTTTAGAATTTTGGGAAAAAGTTGGACAAGTGGTTTGACAGTCATATGTCAGCGCCTTTATTCTTTTGTGTTAATGATTTGTGGTGTTTGAAGTTTTATATGTGTAGTATGACATGAATGCTTTAATCTAGAACTGGAATCAAGATCATATCATATCTAGATTTCATGTTAGAAGCAGTCAAACCTCCTTGACCGAAAATGATATCTGTTTCTGGGCAGCCCAAATTTTTGCCCAGAAAGTCTGACAACATGTTTCGAGCCTCTGATCTTGCTACTGTTTATGGCTTAGTCCGTGTTAGTGCTTTAATCTTGTATCCGGACATGAGGACTACTCATCCATGCTTTTATATTACTCAGATCATGACCCGAATGAAAATTAATCGTGGTCAAACCACCGTTGACCAGCTTGTCAAATGAAGTTTCTGGGTAACCCAGAATCTTCAAAAATATGTTTTCTGACATCACTTTGACCGGCTCAGGTCTTGAGTTTGTGATATTGTTAGGATGATCTGGTAGTATGGAAATGGACCCTGACATCTCTTCTACAATATTAAACCTTTAAAAAATAAGTATCAAGCCTAGAATTCAACCCAATAAGGATCTAAACATAGCACCATCAGTTGTTCTTCATTTTTTGGAAAACCCAGAAATGAAGAATAGCGTTGTCAGACTTTTTGAGGGCTAATAACCCACTGATCTGATGTTGTTTAGCCATGATGGTTGTTTGTAAGTATAGTAGTACATAAATACTACAACACCATTGCACTAGACTAACTAGAATCATTAAGATCAAAGATATATAATCGGTCAAAGTAGACACCTTGTAGCTGTCTTTGAAGATCCGGGTTTGATGAAGAAGAGCCCAAGAACACCTATAGCGACAGTCTTGTCGCTATAGGGCCCTTTAGTGACACTTAATTTCTGAAAAAAAATTATTTTATTTCATAAACGGATAAAAATAGTTTTTAATTATTAAAAATTCATAATAAATTACTAAAAATTATTTTAAAGCCTAAAATGGTTTTAATAATTTTGAATATATTTCATAAATATTTAATATTTTTAGAATATTAATATTATTTCATTTATTTAATTATAATATTAAATAAATTACTTAAAATGATTTTAATACTTGAAAAATCATGAAAAATTATATTATAGAATAAGAAAATATTTTAAGTTATTTTTAATGACTTTTAATATTATGTGATGAATTTCACTAATTAATTAATATTAATGGTAATTGATTTATTTAATGAATATATTAAATAAATTATAGAAAAATAAATTAATGATTTAAAATTATATAAAAATGGTTTAAGTCTTTATAAAATATTTGAAGTTATAAAATATAACTTTTGATATTTTTGCCATGAAAATATTAATATTTAATATTAATTATGGGATAATGGATTTAATCGTTTAAAATCATATAAATATGATTTTAAAGTATTAAAATACTTTATGATATTATAAATATATTATAATATTATGATTTTCATTAATATTTAATATTAAATAAATATTAATGATAATGGAATTTTACGGTATTTAAATTATATAAATACGATATTAATGATTGAAAAATCATGATAAATGGTAATAATTATCTAAAAATTATTACAAGTTTATGAAAAATATTTTGACTGATAATAAATTATCTAAGACATCTATGGACCAGTTTAGACCGAGTCTTAGTGATTTAGACTCGAGATTTATCCGATTAGACCGTCGGGATGTCAGATTTGTGTTGGTTTCAACTCAAACAAAAATAGTTTGACTTGATACCGAGTCTTAGTTATTTTGTGGATTGATAGGGTTATGTGTTATGTGTTTAGGTTATTCTATGATTATATATAATAGTATTATATTGTGATGATATTATTCTAATTTGTATATCGATATTATTTATATATTAGGTCTTCAGGGAAAGATAAATAAATTGCGTAACAATAATCGACCGAAACAGGTAAGTTTTCTTGACTCGACCTTGAGTTGTTTCATTCAAATATACTTGTGGTTAATCATTGCTGATTGCCATGTCTAGGAATCGTTAAATTTTACACTGTGCATATTGCATGTATTAATCAGGTATGAGAGGCTGATCACCTTCATTACCATTTTGTCCAGATATAATTGCTATGTTTATGTTCAATGTTCGTTAAGCTATGAAAGTTTGTTCATGTTAGTTCACAATTATATTGTTGAATGTTAGCCAACTATTATTCAAGTTCTTTCCATCATGATATATCCTCAAATAAACTAATACTTGCTGGGCAAACCTGTTGTTCACCCTTGTTATATCATGATAAACATTGCAGATTAAGACGAATACGTCGGATACAAGGAAAAGTTAAAGACAAGTCCAACTTGGGATTAGATATGTAGCAAAATTTTTAATAGTAATGTATGATAATGACATTATATGTTAGATAGGTTATGAATTGTGTATAAGTTAAGGTTTTTGACCTTGGGGTAATGTGTAAAGTGTATTTTATAAACAATTTAAGTTTATATCTTTCGCAATAGTTATAGAAATAGTATACCAGATCTGTGGTGATTAGAACCAAGATTTGGGGCTTTCACATTTAGAGTTTGAAGAAATATCTTTCCTTCACATTCCTCGGAACAGGAATGACTTTGATGATGCATTATCAACTTTGGCCTCCTTGATCAACATAGCTGAAAGGGGAAGCATTCTAAATATCACCTTTGCCAACCAAAAGGCCCTAACCTATGGGAATTATATCGGAGAAGTATCGGATGAGCTGCCTCCCATCCAACACCCTTGGTACCATTCCATCAAGGAGTATCTGCGAGATGGATCTACGCCCACTTGGGTGAATCAAGCTGAAAGAAAGTGGATCCATATAATAGCCATGAAATTCTATCTAAGCGGAGACGCACTCTACAAAAGAGATACGAGACTAGGCCTTCAAAGATACATAGACAAAGACAAAGCCCAAAGACTCATGGATGAAATCCATGGTGGAGTATGCGGTCCTCACATGAGCGGTCCTTTACTTGTCAAGAAGATCTTAAGAACAGGGCATTACTGACTCTTTCTTAAAGCTGTCTGTGATGATCACATCAAGAGATGTTATCAATGCCAAATTCATGGAAATGTTATCCACGTACCTCCATGGGAACTTCACAATATGAGTTCACCATGGCCCTTCTCAATATGGGAAATGGACGGGATCGGGCCAATCGAGCCTAAAGCCAACAATGGTCATCGGTTCATCTTCACCATGATCGACTACTTCATCAAATGGGTAGAGGCAACCTCTTTCCCCAGAGTTACCAAAGAGGCGATCATTGGTTTCATCAGAAATAATGTCATTTGTCGATATGGACAACCCAAGGTGATTATATTAGACAATGCCAAAAACCTCAACAACCAAATGATGGAGTAATTATGCAACAAATTTCACATCAAGCATCTGAACTCTATCATCTATCGTCCAAAGATGAATGGTGATGTCGAAGCGGCTAATAAGAATATCAAAAAGATCATGCAAAAGATGTCTGCCAATCACAAAAGATGGCTTGGCTTGTTGTCTCTGACTTTATTAGCCTACAGAACGTCAATGCGCACTTCCACTGTGGCAACCCCTGAATCATTAACATATGGCATAGAAGTAGTGCTCCCCATAAAGGTAGAAATGGAATCCCTAAGAGTGTTGATAGATGCTCAGATGGAGGAAGACCAGTGATTATAAGACCGGTACCACCAATTATCTTTGATAGATGAAAGGAGGGCCACAACCATCTTCCATGGTCAATTATACAAACAAAGGATCACTCGATGCTATAACAAGAAAGTCCAGTTACGACAGTTTAAAGAAAATGACTTGGTCTTGAAGATGGTCCTTGACAATCAAGATCAATCTAAAGGAAAATTCGCCCCAAACTAGGAAGACCCGTTTATTGTCAAGGAGGTATTGACGGGAGGAGCCCTCAGATTATTAGAAATGGATGGGGAAGAATTTCACCTACTCATCAACTTAGACACTGTGAAACAGTATTCTGTCTTAATTTACCTGCAAACCAGCATCCTGGTTCTGGAAAATCAATCCATTAGTCAATTCAAGTTTTCAAAACCTTTCTAAACCACATCAGTTTTTGTCCCACCAGGGATGAACTACGCAGACCTGAACTCTCCCATACACGGGAGTACATATGCAGCCATTTAAAGTCCGGTTTAACCTTTACAAAAAAAACAAAACCCTCTTCATCGCATACAACTTTCAACATTTTCACACTAGGTTGGGACTACGCAGACCTAATCTCCCCCATACATGGGAGTACGTAGGCAACCATTTATAGTTCGGTCTAACCTTTACAAAAAACAAAAACATAACCGTCTTCACCGCATATAACTTTTAACCTTTTCACTCTAGGTTAGAACTACGCAGACCTGATCTCCCCCATACATGGGAGTACGTAGGCAGCCATTTATGGTCCGATATAACCTTTACAAAAATAAAAACAAAACCCTCTTCGCCATATACAATTGTCAACCTTTTCACGCTAGGTTGGAACTACGCAGACCTAATCTCCCCCATACACGGGAGTACATAGGCAGTCATTCACGGTGCAGTCCCACCCCTATAAAAACATAAAATCCTATTAACGGTACTGTGATCATCCTTCAACCTTTCAAACCAAACCATAAGAGATGGAACTACTTGATCTCTCCAATACACGGGAATACATCGGCGACCATCTGTGGGGCGGTTAAACCACACTTCATCAGCTTAGACCACATGGATGGAACTACCTGGTCTCCCCGCACAAATGGGAGAATAACCGGCAACCATCTATATTGCGGTTGAATCCTCTTTAATAACTCGATATTTTCTATATAAATAAATGAGAAATTTTACATATAAATCTTTTTTTATTTATTATTTTAATGATGGGAATATGTGTCAGGTAATGTGTATGTGTATTTGTGATGAATGAAAATTTATTTATTACACGAATAATTATAAATAATTTTTTGAATTATTAATCATTATAAATTATATTCTTATAGTAATTAATTTTGTAGTAAAATGATTTTAGTATTTAGTTTTCCATGAAAATATGGTCATATATTATTTAAACAATATATGAAATGATTATTGGAATTATTATAATTATTATTTTATTATATGAATTTATTCAAATTAATTAAGTTAATTATTTTCATTTAATTAATTATAGTGCTAATTTGAAAGATATTTGAGATATGGAATCCAAACTTTATTTCTGGATTTTGATCAATGAATGAGAATAATAATATTATATTAAATACAATATTATTTTTCAATGCTATAAATATATATACAGTATATGTGTAGACTGATAATGGTTAGTCAATTATGGTGTATCATGACAAACCCTAGTATTGCTGTCATAAACCATAATTAGAAACTCAAAACTGGAGTTTAAGATCGGTCAGAAATTGTGTTATATGAATTATGTAGCATATTATAGAATTTCTGTTAATTAGGAAAACCCTAATTAATATTTGAAAATCCTAATTAAAATTAGAAACCCTAATTTGATACTTAGGAAACCTAATTGCTAAAATTAAAAACACTAATTATTATTTTAGTAAATTGAATTGTTAATTTGGGTAAAGTAACAATATTAAGGAACCCTAATTATTTAAAACCCTAATTTCTATTTAAAAACCATAATTTTAATTAGTAAGTTGTAATTAAATTTTTATTAGACTTTAAACTTAATTTTTCAAACCCTAAAAATTATTTGGGAAAATTTAAGGTTTAAAATTTATTGATTAAAACCTAGATTAAAGTACCATGGACAAGAATACCATTAAAATTATTTGCAAAATGACCTAATTACCCTTTTTGTCCAATTCTTGGAATTATTGCTAAAAACATCTTGCCAAATCTTGGCAAGTCATCAACCTAGTCTAGGTAGGGGCTAATAAATTCCAGCTATCAGCCATTATTAACATCCAAATTCATTGCATCTAAGATTAGATAGATTTAAAGAGAGAGAAAATCAAAAGAAAAGCTCCTTCATACACTTATACTTAATCTAGACCTTCTCTATCTAAAACCCACGAAATCCAAAGGTGTTTCAGTCCCCAAATCAAGCCCCACTAACTCACATAACAAATCAGTTGCCAATGAATCAAAATTTGTTCATAGTAAGGTATGAACCCTAATTCAAATCTTATCTTGAAACCTATGTTAGATGTTAGAGTTTTATGTTAAAACATATAGTATGTAGTGTATATTGATGATCCGGTTTGGTACACAGGGGATCCATAACATCTAAGTACTCAAAATTAAAGTTTTTGAAAATCTGGAAAAGCTTAAAAATGTTGTCTGACAACGAATATCAGAGCCTCTAGATCTTTCTATGTTAAGTGTTATGTGTATTTTATGTTATGGATCTGTTCTATGACATGTGGTCTTTGTTCTAGAACTTGAATCATGGTCAGATCATATCTAGAACTCAAGTTATGGGTGGTCAAAGTGAGTTAACTGATCAGAAATTCTGAGTTTTTGGGCAACCCAGAAACCTAGAATTTCTGACAGTCATTTTTGAAGCTTTTGATCTTGCTATTGTTTTACAGTTTGGTCAAGTTATTATTTTTATCTTGTAGCCTGACATGAGGGCTACACATTTATTCTTTCATATTACTCAGATCATGAATAAAATGAAAATTAATCATGGTCAAACTAGGTTGACCGATCTGCCCGGATGAAGATTCTAGAAAACCTAGAATCTTCAAGAATGCGTTTCTGACAACAGTTTGACCGAGCTATATCTCTTAGATATGTTGTTGTTATATTGTTTTATGTAATAGATCTGTTGTCTTGCATGCTAGCTACAATATAGAACTCTTAGATCACAAAAACATCACACGAACAGCAAGTAGTGGAAGCCCAAATATGCCGACTCGAACTGTTCTTCATTTCTGGGTAACCCAGAAAATGAAGATCACCCTCTGACAGGATTTTTTGTAGCTTAGATCTTTCTTGTTGATGATTTTTAGACTTGACCATTGATAAAAACATGTACCATGTAAGTTTGTGTACACAGCCTGACATCTAGAACACACTTAACATGAACCGATTGACTGGAATAAGGTCGCCAAGGTCGTTGACCGGCCATGACCATATTTTCTGGGCAGCCCAGAAACTTGATGAACAACTCTGATAGCATGTTCTGATACTTAGATCTTGCTCATGTTTTATGATTTGGTCCAGAAATTGTTATGAACTTGTACTCTTATATATATACTACAACATTTAATCAATATCTAGTCCAGAAACATTTTAGACAATGAATTACACATGGTCAAAGTTGATACCTAGAAACTGTACTATGAAGGTTCAAGAACACCTAAGGCGACACTTTTTGTCGCCAAAGGCTTTAGCGACAGACTTAGTTAATTTTAATTAATTAATTTCCAAAAATCATTTAAAAATAGAAATTTATTTCTTAAAATTATAAAAATAATTTAAAGTTATAAAAATTACCTTTTAATAATATAACATGTTTTTTTAAATATTAGTATTTATTTAAGTATTATTGATATTTGTTTGTTGTTAGTAACTGTATAGTCAGATCTCTTTAATCAATCTTCTCTTTAATTTTTCAAAATTATCTTCTTCATCAAAGTTCTGAAGTCACCTTATTTACCTGTAGTCCACCTAGTTCGTGTCTAACCTTTATAAGTCTCCAGGGTGTGAGCAGTGTCAGGTTATAGAACATAGGTATGAGTCTACTTTGGGTAAACGGGGTATGCATGAAGGAACCTTGAGTAAGATGAGTAGATTATTTAGATCCAGCTCTTCAGTTAGTAATAGGTCAGCTTTGCCTCTTGTTCCGGACATAGTTAACCAAGAAGAACATAGTTATGAAAACATTAATCAAGTTTTACACAATTGGAACATACCTAGAGTATCTCCAAAAGATATTTATCAGTCAACCTTTTCTGATAAATTCAAAACTAACTATAATGTCAAAACAGTTGAAAGAGTATATGCAATTAACAAAGAATATGAAAATTGTAGTCTTTTATCACCTGAAGTTATTAAAAAACACAGAAAGAAGGGTTACAATTTTATTCATATAGGTCTTGTTCAAGTTGCAGTCAAACCACTCAACAGAAAATGAATTGATTCATCTATCTACCTCTTCCTTAGAGATGCTAGATTTTTAAATTATTATCCAAATATAATTGGTGCCATGGAAACAAGTTTGCATAATGGACCTATCCATTTCAATTGGTTTCCTGATTTCACCTTGAGTCTTAGTGATCAAAACTTATTTAAAGCTTTATCATTAAACATTAAAACTGATGGAGAGATTACTCAAATGATTGAAGGATCTCAACCCATTGCTTTGATTTACATGATTTATTATAAGACAATGAAATAAAACTTAAACGTTCATGCTCTTAATAAAAGTCCAAAAGATCAAACAGTTTTAATTTAAAGTTCAACTAGTGATGCTAATATCCAGATTCCAAGAACAATTCTTTGGAAGGATATTACCTTAACTAATCAATGGACTTTACCGAATGAATTACCACAACAGCCCATAGTTAACAATTTGTTAAATATTGAAAACAACCAACAGTTTTCTGATGGAACTGTTAAAATTAGTTTTGAACATACTAGAACACCAGTTATCATTGAAGACATTTCCAGTTCTTCGGCCCCTTTAGTTATCCACACTAGAAGAGATACTGAAGTCCTTTGTAATCCTTTGGTTACAGATATCAAACTTAAAGGTATCCTTAATCAAGAACAAGTTAGTCATCCTTGCTATACTCAGAATGATACCGTAGAAGATGAAGGTTCTTCTTCTCCGGCATCCTCAGTATATCCCACACAGTCTGATATTAATGCCCCAATTCATAATCAATTAAGAGTCATTAAAAAGAATTTCTTTTTAGATTGGGATAACTTAGTAAAAGATTTTAATTCAAAGTTTAACAAAGAAAAAAGATATCTATTCAGATCTACTCACCCCATTGAAAAAGAAAGAGATAAGATAGTTAATACATGGAAAAGATTTATTAAAGGTGAAGAAATTAATATCAGTTTTTACGACTGGTATGAATAATATCAAAGTAAATGTAATGTTATTAGTAAATCTCAATGGATTAAAGAAGACAGATCTAAAGTATCGTCTAGTCATCCTCCTTTAGAGACAGTTCTAATTCCAGTTAAAAACACTTCAGTTATCGCTAGTCCCTTCAAGATTCCTGACGGAACTAATGATGATAAAAAAATAATTGAACAATTAAACTTTAGTGATCAATATCTAGAAACAGTAGGAAAACAGCTAGATAGGATTGAAGAAAAATGTGAAGAAAGTATTATTAAAAAACCTGATTCAAAGATTGAACAGCCTCTAATTAACTTACCAGAGAACAGATATAATTTAGGTTTACCTAATAAAGAAAGTGAATTGGTCCAATCTATTGAAAAATTATTTAAAAACTTAAAAGCAGAACCGGGGTCAAGTGGAACTATTAACATTATCGATCATGCTAAATCGGATAGTGATAACAAAAGTTCTTCTGATCACTCTAATCACTCATCTATTTCAAACCTTAATGAACAGCTAAATAAATTAACTGTCAATAACACAAGTATTACCGTAAATTGGTACTCTAGACCAACTCCTCCGGGATCTACAGTTCAAGAGAGAAATCTAGATAAAGGTTTTACGTGTCCTCTAATAAAATTTATGAATGGATTATAGATGGATTTAGTGAACAAGAAATTCTTAATAAACTTAATCATATATACATGGTAGCCAATGTGTATATCACCAAATTCAACACTTTATCTCAACGAGATATAGTTAAATTAATAGCTAGTGGTTTTCTTTGGTATTCTTAGGTCTTGGTGGGAAAAACATCTCACGAAGACATTAGAATATCCATAGTTCATGCTATCCAAAGAGATAATGAAGGCAATCCCATCTTTGATGAAGATCTTTGGTATTGGTCATCGATGGAGTTAATACTTTAATATTTACTATAATTAAACATTTTGTTGGAACCCCTAGTAATATTACAGAAAGAATTCATGATCAATTAAGTAATCTTACGTGTCCCACTCTAAGTGATTTTAGATGGTACAAAGATGTATTTACTTCTAGAGTTATGATGAGAAATGACAGTAATAAACCATTTTGGAAAGAGAAATTCGTTAATGGTTTACCATCTTTATTTGCTCACAAAGTTAGAGAAGAATTAAGTAAAAATTTACGATATATTGATTATGATAATTTAACCTATGGTGATTATTATTAGTTATATTCAAAAAATTGGATTAAAAACGTGTATTGATTTTAAATTAGCTAAACAAGCTAGTAAAGATAGAAATAAAGGTAAATACGAGTTAGGAACATTTTGTGAACAGTATGGTTTACCGCAGGTTGCTCCCTCTAGAAGAAAGCACAAGAATAAACATATTGAGTCACATAAAAGTCATAAGCGTTGTAAGAAAAGATATAATCAAGATAAAAGTAATAATAAGAGTAATAATTAAGATATTTATTACAATAAACCTAAGTCATCTAAGAAAAGATTATATAAAAAATCAAAGAAATATTATAAAAGTAAGATTTTTGTCACAATTGTGGGCAAAAAGGACACTATAAAAGTGAATGTAGAGTTAAACAAAAATTAACTCAATTAAATTTTTCAGCTGAAGATACAGAACAGTTATTGGAATTAATGAGAATTGAAAATAACAGTAGTAGTAATGAAGAAGCTTCTGATATTCCAGAATCTTCTAGTAATAACGCATCTGACGATGAATCTAATAGTGAAAATGAAGTCACCATATGTACAGAAAATTGCAATAAAAACTGTTGTAAAAGAGTTCATGTAATTACAAAAGAAGAAGAAGAAAGTTCTTTATTAGTTGATTTAATTAGTAAAATTACAGACCCTGAATTAAAGACTCAATATTTGAAGCAATTAAAAGATTTGTTAACCAAAGATAAAAAGGTCACTGATAAGGTTCTTAGAGCCAAAGAAAAACCTATTTTCAGTCTCAATAAAACTCTTGAAAGATTTAAGTCTCCGGTAAAAGAAATTACCCTCCCTGAGTTAAATCAAGAAGTTAATAAACTTAAGAAAGAAATTTCTAACTTAAAATTAGATATTTCCAACTTAAGAAAAGAGATTGATGATAAAAAAATCAGATCTTCAAGTTCATGATTCCTCTTCTAGTGATGAAAGTCACGATGAACCGTAATCATCGGTGCTTAAAGATTACGATCTCTTTATTCAAGATCTCTCCCTTAAAAGAATTAAAGATATTACTATTCAAAAATTGTATATCTCTATTAATTTAGTTATCGATAAAACTTTCTCTGTACAGCTCCCTGCTTTGGTTTATACTGGAGCAGACTTGAACTATATTCAAGAAGGTATTATCCCCACACGATATTATAAGAAGACTAGTGAAAAACTAAATTCAGCTAACGGTAGTCAAATGGAAATAAAATATAAATTACCCAATGTACATATTTGTCAAGACAGTATGTGTTTTAAGACCTCATTTGTCTTAGTTCGCAATCTTACTGACAAAATCATTTTAGGATTACCATTTATCTATTTATTATACCCATTTACTACTAGTAATAAAGGTTTAAGTTGCGAACATTTAGGAAAAAAGATTACATTTAAATTCCTAATCAAACCAAAAGAAAGAGATTTAAAATTTATTCAAGAAGAATCAATTTCTAAATTATTGAATCTATTAAATTGTAAAGTTACCCACCTAAGTTTCCTTAAAGAAGAAGTTAGGTATCAACAAGTTGAAGAACAACTTAAGAACAACAAAATTCAAGAAAAAAATAAAAGAGTTAAAAGATTATTTAATAAAAAACTTATGTTCTGATTCTCCCAATGCTTTTTGGCATAGGAAGAAGCACACAGTTAGATTACACTATGCTAAGGAATTTAAAGAAAATTTAATTCCCACTAAAGCTAGGCCTATTAAAATGAGTCATGAACAGATGGAGTTATGTAAAAGTGAAATTAATGATCTTCTTAGTAAGGGTTTAATTAGACATAGTAAGTCACCATGGTCTTGCCCAGCCTTCTATGTTAATACTTGACGGTTGAAAAAAGAAAGAGGTGTCCCTCGGTTAGTCATTAATTATAAACCATTAAACAAAGTAATAGAATGTATTAGGTACCCTTTGCCCAACAAGGATGATCTCCTTGGTAGGTTAAGTGTCTCCACAATCTTTAGTAAATTTGACCTCAAGTCAGGATTCTGGCAAGTTGCTATTCATCTAGATGATAGGTACAAAACTACATTTACCACTCCGTTCGGACACTACGAATGGAATGTTCAGTCATTTGGACTTAAAAATGCACCCAGTGAATTTCAGAATATTCTTGATAACATTTTGAATCCTTTCAGTCATTTGATCATTGTATACATCGACGATATCCTTGTATTCTCCAAGACTATTGAAGAGCATATTAAACATTTAAATTTGTTCTTCAAAATAGTTAAAACCAATGGTCTTGTTCTCTCTCCTTCCAAATGTATTCTGTTTCTGACTAAAGTCAGGTTTCTCAGATTAATCCTCTATCATGGACTCACACGGCCAATTGACAGAGCTATTCAATTCGCCGACCGGTTCCCAGATAAGATTACCGACAAAACTCAACTACAGAGGTTTCTTGGCTCGCTCAATTATATTGGCAAGTTTTACAAGAACCTCAGGAAGATTTGTAAGCCTCTCTTTCAGCACTTACAAAGTAATCCTCCTCCATGGACTGACATTCATACTTCTGTCGTTCAACAAGTTAAAAAATATGTTAAGGTTTTGCCCCGCCTTGGCATCTCAAATGATTCAAATTTTCAAAATAGTTGAAGCAGATGCCTCGACATTGGATTGATTGGGTATACTCAAACAAAAGTTAACTCCTACTTCGATGAACAAATTGTTCGTTTTTTCGATCGGCGCATGGAACCTACACGCTTAAAATACTGAGATTATTAAAAAAGAGATTTTATCATTAGTTTTATGTATTAAAAATTTCGAGAGAGATTTATTGAACCAAAAATTCCTAGTTAGAATAGATTGTAAGTCGCCAAAATTTATTCTTCAAAAGATGTTGAGAATGTCGCCTCTAAGCATTCATTCGCTAGATGGCAAGCAATTTTAAGTATTTTTGATTTTGATATTGGATATATTAAAGGTAAGAACAACTCGGTTCTGCATTTTCTCACTCATTGAGTTTATTAACGCAGTACTTATTATTAAAGCAACAATGAGTGTACGACGAGGAGGTTCATCTTCTCGTGGTCATGGCCGCTCTGCCGGTCCAGTTAATCTGTCAAAAGGTACTGTTGTTCCTCATCCAGTTACCCAAACCCATAATAAATTCTAGGTGCTTGGTACAGTTCCCAAGCCCTACTCCTCAGTTCTTGCTAGTCAACCCAAAATATTTGATATTTTTGCTAGTTAAACCAAGTCTACCGCATCACAATCCAGTCTCCCAGTTTCAGACTATCGTCAAATTTTTGATCAACACTTATTCCATATTGAGTTACCAATGAAACCCAAGAATGACCCGATTCAATTAGCTTCCCAGTATTTTCCTACTAGATGACATTTTCTTCCATTAGCTCCTTATAAATCACTTGTGTATTATAGGGACATCCTTATTGAAACAGAGTCAGCCTTTATTAAACCAATTTATGCCAACGATGATAAATCCAAGCTTCTTTATCATTCGTTGTATATTAAGCAAGTTCTCAATCTGTCCGATTAGGGTAGTCATCCTTCTGATCTCAAGTCACTTTCTAATCACACTAGCTCTTTTTGCTAATATGATTATATTGAGGCTTGGCTTAAAATCATACTTCATCAAAATGAAGATCATAGTCATTCGTGGTTTTTCTAGTTGGACCACAAGTTCAAAAGTCAATTCCCCAAATGTTTCATCCTTTGGTGGACAAGGTATGGTTTGTGCCATGATATTTTCCTCAAACCTCTCCTTGCTCAGTTAGAACATTTTTGTCATCACAGTAATTATCATTCCAAATATAAGGAAATTCGGTCTTCCTTATATTTTGTAGTAAATATAAAATTCCTTGGATCCTTAAATGGCAATATGTCATTTTAGCTATCCAAGAAGTCATGATTTTAGTTTCCGTCGTCCATAGGAATTAGGACTGCTCAGACTTACCTTTCCCCTATTTCTCATGTCTCTCGCCGTTTTCTCATTAAATGGTGGGATAAATTGATGTTGATAGAATAGTTGGCCAAGTTAGGAAAAGAATTTCCGCCTTCTCCTTTATCGACTCCTCCGAAGAACACTACTTCGATTCATCATGGCCTCGCCGTTGCATCTTCTTCGAAAGAAATGGTCACTAAAACAGCTGATAAGATAAAAGAAAAATCAGTTGTTCTTCCTGATACTGATGAAGTTACTAATGTTTCTAGTTACTCCAACTCTCAGTTAAGGCGTCTTGCAGATGCTATTTATATGAGACTTGACCAGTTACGCGAAGAATAAGATAAAGCTTCTTCTCGGTCGGAGGAGAAAATTTAGTCAAGATCTTCAAGAGCGAAGGTGATTGTGATCCCTATGGCACGATCACCTTCAAGACGCCTTCGAGAATCCCTTCTCCGATTCCCCATAATCAATCAAAGTAAGTGGATGTGATGACATCATCACTCCTTCAAAGACTCGCTTCCTGAAATTTGATAACCAACCATCAAAGACCTGTCTCCGTGAATTTAATCACCAATGACTTTTCCCAAAGAAAGAAGCAATCATCGGACATCCGCCCCATGGCCGCATTAGTCAAAAGAGACGTCTGCTTTTCCACCGAAAGCAGTTTCTTTATTTTTACTTTAGTAAAATGTTTTTACCTATACTTTTTACTTTAGTAAAATGTTTCTTACTTTTACTTTACCCTAGTTATTTTAATAGTAACATTGTAATAGTTCATTTCCTTGTTCTATAAAAGGAAATCGAATTCATTTGGTTTAGGCAGACTTAGAAAGACTCAGAGTTCCTTCTCTGATAAATCTTTAGCCTCGACCGCTGTTTAGCCTACTTAAACCCTCTTCATCTAATGTTCTTATTTCAGTAAACTTGTAAGTCATTTTAATTGTTCGTCTTGTAAATAGTTTGAGTCATTATCATATGTCTATGGTAGCCAACAACTATATCACCAAATTCAACAATTTATCTTAACTAGATATAGTTGAATTAATACCTAGTGGTTTTAGTGGTATTCTTAGGTCTTGGTGGGAAAAACATCTCACAGAAGACATTTGAATATCCATAGTTCATGTTATCCAAAGAGATAATGAAGGCAATCCCATCCTTGATGAAGATACTGGTATTGGTCTTCCTAATGGAGTTAATACTTTAATATTTATTATAATTAAACATTTTGTTGGAACCCCTAGTAATATTACAGAAATAATTCATGATCAATTAAGTAATCTTACGTGTCCCACTCTAAGTGATTTTAGATGGTACAAAGATGTATTTACTTCTAGAGTTATGATGAGAAATGACAGTAATAAACCATTTTGGAAAGAGAAATTCGTTAATGGTTTACCATCTTTATTTGCTCATAAAGTTAGAGAAGAATTAAGTAAAAATTTAGGATATATTGATTATTATAATTTAACCTATGGTGATATTATTAGTTATATTCAAAAAATTGGATTAAAAATGTGTAATGATTTTAAATTAGCTAAACAAGCTAGTAAAGATAGAAATAAAGCTAAATACGAGTTAAGAACATTTTGTGAACAGTATGGTTTACCGCCGGTTGCTCCCTCTAGAAGAAAGCACAAGAATAAACATATTGAGTCACATAAAAGTCATAAGCGTCGTAAGAAAATATATAATCAAGATAAAAGTAATAATAAGAGTAATAATCAAGATACTTATTACAATAAACCTAAGTCATCTAAGAAAAGATCATATAAAAAATCAAAGAAATACGATAAAAGTAAGATTGTCTGTCAAAATTGTGGGCAGAAAGGACACTATAAAAGTGAATGTAGAGTTAAACAAAAATTAACTCAATTAAAATTTTCAGCTGAAGATACAGAACAATTATTGGAATTAATGAGAATTGAAAATAACAGTAGTAGTAATGAAGAAGCTTCTGATATTCCAGAATCTTCTAGTAATAACGCATCTGACGATGAATCTAATAGTGAAAATGAAGTCACCATATGTACAGAAAATTGCAATAAAAAACTGTTGTAAAAGAGTTAATGTAATTACAAAAGAAGAAGAAGAAAGTTCTTTATTAGTTGATTTAATCAGTAAAATTACAGACCCTGAATTAAAGACTCAGTATTTGAAGCAATTAAAAGATTTGTTAACCAAAGACAAAAAGGTCACTGATACGGTTCTTAGAGCCAAAGAAAAACCTATTTTCAGTCTTAATAAAACTCTTGAAAGATTTAAGTCTCCGGTAAAAGAAATTACCCTCCCTAAGTTAAATCAAGAAGTTAATAAACTTAAGAAAGAAATTTCTAACTTAAAATTAGATATTTCCAACTTAAGAAAAGAGATTGATGATAAAAAATCAGATCTTCAAGTTCATGAGTCCTCTTCTAGTGATGAAAGTCATGATGAACCAGAATCATCAGTTGTTAAAGATTCTGATCTCTTTATTCAAGGTCTCTCTCTTAAAAGAATTAAAGATATTACTATTCAAAAATGGTATATCTCTATTAATTTAGTTATCGATAAAACTTTCTCTGTACAGCCCCCTGCTTTGGTTGATACTAGAGTAGACTTGAACTGTATTCAAGAAGGTATTATCCCCACACGATATTATAAGAAGACTAGTGAAAAAATAAATTCAGCTAACGGTAGTCAAATGGAAATAAAATATAAATTACCTAATGTACATATTTATCAAGACAGTATGTGTTTTAAGACCTCATTTGTCTTAGTTCGCAATCTTACTGACAAAATCATTTTAGGATTACCATTTATCTATTTATCATACCCATTTACTACTAGTAATAAAGGTTTAAGTTGCGAACATTTAGAAAAAAAGATTACATTTAAATTCCTAATCAAACCAAAAGAAAGAGATTTAAAATTTATTCAAGAAGAATCAATTTCTAAATCATCGAAATACATTAAATTGCAAAGTTACCCACCTAAGTTTCCTTAAAGAAGAAGTTAGGTATCAACAAGTTGAAGAACAACTTAAGAACAACATAATTCAAAAAAAATAAAAGAGTTAAAAGATTATTTAATTAAAAACTTATGTTCTGATTCTCCCAATGCTTTTTGGCAAAGGAAGAAGCACACAGTTAGATTACCCTATGCTAAGGAATTTAAAGAACTTTTAATTCCCACTAAAGCTAGGCCTATTCAAATGAGTCATGAACAGATGGAGTTATGTAAAAGTGAAATTAATGATCTTCTTAGTAAGGGTTTAATTAGACATAGTAAGTCACCATGGTCTTGCCCAGCCTTCTATGTTAATAACGAAGCTGAAAAAGAAAGAGGTGTCCCTCGGTTAGTCATTAATTATAAACCATTAAACAAAGTAATAGAATGGATTAGGTACCCTTTGCCCAACAAGGATGATCTCCTTGGTAGGTTAAGTGTCTCCACAATCTTTAGTAAATTTGATCTCAAGTCAGGATTCTGGCAAGTTGCTATTCATCCAGATGATAGGTACAAAACTGCATTTACCACTCCGTTCGGACACTACGAATGGAATGTTCAGTCATTTGGACTTAAAAATGCACCTAGTGAATTTCAGAATATTCTTAATAACATTTTGAATCCTTTCAGTCATTTGATCATTGTATACATCGACGATATCCTTGTATTCTCCAAGACTATTGAAGAGCATATTAAACATTTAAATTCGTTCTTCAAAACAGTTAAAACCAATGGTCTTGTTCTCTCTCCTTCCAAATGTATTCTGTTTCTGACTAAAGTCAGGTTTCTCGGATTAATCCTCTATCATGGACTCACACGGCCAATTGACAGAGCTATTCAATTCGCCGACCGGTTCCCAGATAAGTTTACCGACAAAACTCAACTACAGAGGTTTCTTGGCTCGCTCAATTATATTGGCAAGTTTTATAAGAACCTCAGGAAGATTTGTAAGCCTCTCTTTCAACGCTTACAAAGTAATCCTCCTCCATGGACTGACATTCATACTTTTGTCGTTCAACAAGTTAAAAAATATGTTAAGGTTTTGCCCTGCCTTGGCATCTCAAATGATTCAACTTTCAAAATAGTTGAAACAGATGCCTCTTACATTGGATTCGGTGGCATACTCAAACAAAAGTTAACTCCTACTTCTGATGAACAAATTGTTCGTTTCTATTCTGGCGCATGGAACCCTACACAGTTAAAATACAGTACTGTAAAAAAAAAGATTTTATCATTAGTTTTATTATTAAAAAATTTCAGAGAGATTTATTGAACCAAAAATTCCTAGTTAGAATAGATTGCAAGTCAGCAAAATTTATTCTTGAAAAAGATGTTGAGAATGTCGCCTCTAAGCATTCATTCGCTAGATTGCAAGCAATTTTAAGTATTTTTGATTTTGATATTGAATATATTAAAGGTAGTAACAACTCAGTTCCAGATTTTCTCACTCGTGAGTTTATTAACACAAGTACTATTGCAGCAACATGAGTGTACGAGGAGGTTCATCTTCTCGTGGTCATGGTCGTTCTGCCGGTCCAGTTAATCTGTCAAAAGGAACTGTTGTTCCTCATCCAGTTACCCAAACCCATAATAAATTCTAGGTGCTTGGTACAGTTCCCAAGCCCTACTCCTCAGTTCTTGCTAGTCAGCCCAAAACATTTGATATTTTTGCTAGTCAAACCAAGTCTACCGCATCACAATCCAGTCTCCCAGTTTCAAACTATCGTCAAATTTTTGATCAGCACTTATTCCATATTGAGTTACCAATGAAACCCAAGAATGACCCGATTCAATTAGCTGCCCAATATTTTCCTACTAGATGACATTTTCTTCCATTAGCTCCTTATAAATCACTTGTGTATTATAGGGGCATCCTTATTGAAACAGAGTCAACCTTTATTAAACCAATTTATGCCAACGATGATAAATCCAAGTTTCTTTATCATTCGTTGTATATTAAGCAAGTTCTCAATCTGTCCGATTAGGGTAGTCATCCTTCTGATCTCAAGTCACTTTCTAATCACACTAGCTCTTTTTGCTAATATGATTATATTGAGGCTTGGCATAAAATCATACTTCATCAAAATGAAGATCATAGTCATTCGTGGTTTTTCTAGTTGGACCACAAGTTCAAAAGTCAATTCCCCAAATGTTTCATCCTTTGGTGGACAAGGTATGGTTTGTGCCATGATATTTTCCCCAAACCTCTCCTTGCTCAGTTAGAACATTTTTGTCATCACAGTAATTATCATTCCAAATATAAGGAAATTCCAGTCTTCCTTATATTTTGTAGTAAATACAAAATTCCTTGGATCCTTAAATGGCAATATGTCGTTTTAGCTATCCAAGAAGTCACAGTATTTTAGTCTCCGTCGTCCATAGGAATTAGGACTGCTCAGACTTACCTTTCCCCTATTTCTCATGTCTCTCGCCGTTTTCTCATTAAATGGTGGGATAAATTCGGTGTTGATAGAATAGTTGGCCAAGTTCAGAAAGAATTTCCGCCTTCTCCTTTATTGACTCCTCCAGTAAACACTCCTTCAGTTACCGCAGCCCCTGCCGTTGCATCTTCCAGTAAAACGGTCACTAAAACAGCTGATAAGATAAAAGAAAAATCAGTTGTTCCTCCTGATACTGATGAAGTTACTAATGTTTCTAGTTACTCCAACTCTCAGTTAAGGCGTCTTGCTGATGCTATTCATATGAGACTTGACCAGTTACACGAAGAATCAGATAAAGCTTCTTCTCAGTCCAGAGGAGAAAATTCTAGTCAAGATCTTGAAGACGAAGGTGATTGTGATCCCTATGGCACGATCAGCCTTCAAGACGCTCAGGATCCCTTCTCCTGATTCCCCATAATCAATCAAAGTAAGTGGATGTGATGACATCATCACTCCTTCAGCACCTGCTCCGGCAGCCTAATCACCAGCAGCTTTTCCACCGAAAGCAGCAATCAGTCAGACATCTGGCCCCATGGCCGCATTAGTCAAAAGAGACGTCTGCTTTTCCACCGAAAGCAGTTTCTTTATTTTTACTTTAGTAAAATGTTTTTACTTGTACTTTTTACTTTAGTAAAATGTTTCTTACATTTACTTTACCCCAGTTATTGTAATAGTAACATTGTAATAGTTCATTTCCTTGTTCTATAAAAGGAAATCGAATTCATTTGGGTTAGGCAGACTTAGAAAGACTCAGAGTTCCTTCTCTGATAAATCTTTAGCCTCAACCGCTGTTTAGCCTACTTAAACCCTCTTCATCTAATGTTCTTATTTGGTAAACTTGTAAGTCATTTTAATTGTTCGCCTTGTAAATAGTTTGAGTCATTATCAATAAAACTGCTTTTTTATTTAGTAATTTAATTGTGTTTGTATGACAAGACTTGTTCTTTCTCTCTTTATATTCTCCTTTAAAAAGATTTTATTATATTAAAAATCATTTTAAATGATAATAAGGTATTTAAAAATAATTTAAGTTATAAAATATAACTTTTAATATTTTAAAGAAAATTTCTTTAATTATTTAATATTAATGATATTTGTTTTATTTAATAAATATATTAAATACATTAATTTAAAATGATTTTAATATTAAAAAATCATTTTAAATGAAAATAAAGTGTTTAAAAATATTTTAGGTTATAAAATATAACTTTTAATATTTAAAGGATAATTTCATTAATAATTTAATATTAATGATATTAATTTAATATTAACGATATTAAACTTATTTTATAATTATATTAAATAAATAGTTTAAAAATGGTTTTATTAATTTAAAAATCATTTAAAAAGGATATATAGGAATTAAAAATATTTTAAGTTATAATTAATGACCTTTAATATTTCGTTAAATAATACATTAATATTCAAATATTAATAGTAGTTACTTAAAAATGATTTAAAATGTTTTAAAAATTATTTAAGGGTAATATTAATTCTTTAAAAATATTTTGAGTTATTATAAATAACTTTAATATTTTGGTAATGGTTTCTTTAATAATTTGATATTATTTAAATATTAATGATAATAGAGTTATTTAATATTTAAATTATTTTATAATGATTCGATGTTTGAAAAATCATGAAAAATTATAATAATTATTTAAAAACTATTATAAGGCTATGAAAGATAATATGACTAATATTTAAATTATCTATTCGAATATTGAACTACATAATAGAGTTTTAGACTCGATAATTACCCGATAAAGCCGTCAGTACACCGAAATATTTTAGAAATTGATCTAGACTTAGATAGTTTGACTAGATATGTGTTTGTTAGTGAATCAATGACTATTAAAGTATGTGACAATGTGATTGGGTTATGTGTTTACTTCAAATAGCAGTACTATGTGATATGATATATTATTCTAATCGAACGAATGATCTTATTAATGATTTGTTTCGGTATAAAAGATAAAACTATGTTACGTTATTGTAAGCAACAACTCAGTCAAGTATCCTACCTTTGCATTTACTTTATGCAATGGACATGAGTAAGAAAGTTTCAGAATCATATTATTGTGCCAGATTATTAACTCAATTGTTATTGATTATGTATCCAATTATTCATATTCATACAATTTCTTAAAATATCCGATCATTGTTTATCAACACAGTATTAGTGCATAATACAGATATTTATTCTGTTCATTAGTTTCTAAATATGGTTATACAAGTGTCCCCACTTGGATAATCATTATATTTAATCACATGTTGATACATACTTATTGATTTCCAGTAGGTATACGTTGACTTAAAAGCCGTCTAAGCTATTTGATTTGGCTAGACACAAACTTAAAAATATTGTTGAACAAGATAAAACTTTATTGTATCCAACCAGATTATTTTGGTATGGATTCCCGACTAAGTATGAACATCCTGAACATGGGAAAACTTTTGTGCACCTAAGGTGGATAAGATGAACGATAATATCGTTCTTGCATGTAGTATTGATCAATAAAGGGCATAACGGGCGATCACCCCCGTGCCCGTAAGTTATTACGGGTTTACAGGATAAAGTTCTATATAACCTTTTCGAAAATAGAAAAAATAATGTTCATAGTCTGTCGACTAATCTCTAGTTATAGTCAGTACGTAGTTTCAAAAATTTTATATAGAATTGATATGTTGTTATTATTGGTTCAACTTACTTCACAACTGTTGATTCGTTGTGGAAGAGTCATTCAAAGAAAACATTTTATTCTTTCAGCTAATATCTATTGTTGTTATTACTTGCTGGGCAATCAAATGCTCATTTTTGCTTTAAATTTAAATGTTTTCAGCTAAGTATGATCAACCCGAAGGATCAGGCAAGAACAAGGGGAAAGGAAAGTTGTTCGAATGAGTTTTATAAAATTATGTGTAATAGTTAGAGTTTATTAAGACAATGATATCTAATATCTATGATGTAATGAATGTTTAAAGGTCGCGTACCTGGGAATAGACTCTGATGCATATTTAAATTAAATTTGGTATCTATATTATTGTATTATTCCGCTCATAGAAATGGTATTGTGAAGCACCGAGTTCGGGTTTCAAGTACCTGAATTTGGGGGCGTCACAGGTTGGTATCAGAGCTTTAGGGTTAGAAACCTTAGGTGGGATAGACCTTAGGCTATAACCTTAGAACAGAGGGAAACGTTGAAAATACAAATAACTCATATAGAGTTTAAAAGGAGACGAATTGAATAAATTTAGCGTTAAACAAAATAAAAGATAACTTTTATAAAACTATTATTTGCTGTGTATATACTATTTGCTAATCAGGATAATTTATATGTATATGTCAGGTGGAAAAGAATTAGGATACCCTCAGATTGTAAAGAAGGAGCCAATATCAAAGCCAATAGCTGAAATAGAGGCTCACAGTGCAGGCAACATTGATGAGATGATGGTATTGGAAAATGTAGTACCAAATCCAGAAATAATAGAATTGACAGATAGTGATTCAAACACTAAAGTTGGAGCTGATCAAGCATCAACGGAGGTGCAGAATTTGAAGAACAAGGTTTCTTCTCTAGAAAAGCTGTGGGAAATAGAAAAGATACTAAATAACTAATTGTGAAAGGCGTTAGTGTGATAAGCTTAAAATCCAAATTGATCAAATGGGAGCCAGAAGCAACAAATCGTGTGCAGCTCCGAGCAAAAAGGGGAAAAGAAAGATGAAAGACCGTGACATAGGAAATAAGTAGGATTAG
Source organism: Panax quinquefolius (assembly GCA_020205615.1). Lineage (NCBI taxonomy): Eukaryota > Viridiplantae > Streptophyta > Magnoliopsida > Apiales > Araliaceae > Panax > Panax quinquefolius. Next base: position 63,072 of record JAINUW010000814.1, read on the forward strand.
TAGTTGATTATGTATGTTTGAAAATGTACGTGTGTAATGTAATATTCCCAACTTTTGTGTAAGTTATTGCAGTAATTCCTGACTTTTGTGGTAACGATGGGATAACAGTATGTGCTATATTATGTAAAGTACTATGAATTAATGAATACAAATCTATATTTGATTAATGGAATAAGTTTTGTATAAAAACTTTGTGTTACATGTTAAACTTATACAATAAGGTTTAGAATGTAAGTTAAATTTATGATTTTATGTAATCAGATAATGCCGCGAAGACGTCAAACTCGAAATCAAAGGGCAGAAGAATCTGTCAATAATGTTGAGGGACAACAGCAAGACCCGATGTAAAACTCTGCGAACATGGTAGCTTAGGCTATGCAACAGGGAATGCCAGCCGTAGGGAACCAACAGGACAATCGCTTGGCAAAATTTAAAGACTTCAAGGCAGTAGGACCACCAGAATTCAGGGGAACAGCTAACCCTATAGAAACCCAGACATGGGTTAACGGGATAGAAAAGGCTTTCATAATTGCTAGGATAGATGAGGGGCAAAAGACCACTTTTGCCACTAATTATATGATGAAAGGGAGGCTAACTTTTGGTGGGAGGCAAATCAAACTAGGGCAATAGAAGGAGTAGTTACTTGGACTAGGTTTAAAACTCTATTTTTTGAAAACTATCTCTCAGCTAGTATGCAGGCTAGGATGGAGGTGAAATTTCTAGAATTAAAGTAAGAGAACATGACTGTTGCGGAGTATGCCGCATAATTTAATGTGTTGGCTAAGTTCGCTCCGCATCAAGTTGATACGGAGGCTAGGAAGGCAAGGAGGTTTGAGCTGGGCATAAAACCCTGGCTCTACAACAAGGTGGCGGTGTTGTAGATTAATACTTTTGTAGCACTCATGGAAAAGGCTATCATAGTTGAGGAGGGGAGTGAGGCCATGAGCCTCTACAATAAGGAGAAGAAGAACAAAGGCAAAGCATTAGGAGCTGTGAAGGTGGAAACTAATAGTGGGAATAAGGGTGAGAAAAGAAAGGGGAATTATTTTGGGAATGTTCAGGTGAAACAAGAAGGTGTGAAGAAGCAAGTAGTTCAGTGTGGAAACTATGGGAAGAATCACTCTAGTGAGTTTCTGAAGGGTAAGTTTGTATGTTACAAGTGTGGGCAGGAGGGCCATATTTCTCCCAACTGCCACAACCCAGGGATGAACAATGAGTGTTTTCTGTGTGGGTCTATGGAGCATAAGGTGAAGGATTGTCCAAAGAGAAAAATGGAGGCGAGGAGTGTAACCACGTGAAAAGGCAGCGGGACTCTAGCGATCACAGGATCGACTTCAACCAACAAACCAACAAAAGCAACCGCGAGAGTTTTCAACATGACAGCCCATGATACCGTGGGAGCTGGAAATGGAACTCCGGGTATTATTTGAATAACTTGTATTTTCGTATATATATGATTTTCCTATATATAGCAAATTATTTTATAAAAAAAAATTAAAAGGATAAATTTGAGTTCTTTTAGAAATCAAATTTTTGTTTAAATAGATGGACAAGCTTTATGCTGAATAGTTAAAGTTTAGTTCGATTAAATATGATCGAGATCTAATTGCAACGATTGTGTATGCTATGTACCCTAGTATGTGTAAGTTTTAAAATGGTGATTCCGGGGACAGAATCTTTATAAGGGAGGGTGAATGTAATAACCCGATATTTTCTATATAAATAAATAAGAAATTTTGCGTATAAATTTTATTTATTTATTTATTATTTTGATAATGGGAATATGTGTCAGGTAATTTGTATGTGTATTTGTGATAAATGAAAATTTATTTATTACCTGAATAATTATAAATAATTTTTTTTTGAATTATTAATAATTATAAATTATATTCTTATAGTAATTAATTTTATAGTAGAAATAATTTTAGTATTTAGTTTTCCATGAAAAAATATGGTCATATATTATTTAAACAATATAATAAATGATTATTGGAATAATTATAATTATAATTTTATTATATGACTTTATTCAAATTAATTAAGTTAATTATTTTCATTTAATTAATTATGGTACAAATTTGAAAGATATTTGGATATGAAATCCAAACATTATTTCTGGATTTTGATCAATGAATGAGAATAATAATATTATATTAAATATAATATTAATTTTCAATGCTATAAATACATACAGTATATGTGTAGACTGATAATGGTTAGTCAATTATGGTGTATCATGACAAACCCTAGTATTACTGTCATAAACCATAATTGGAAACTCAAAACTGGAGTTTAAGATCGGTCAGAAATTATGTTATATGAATTATGTTGCATATTATATAATTTCTGTTAATTAGGAAAACCGTAATTAATATTTGAAAACTCTAATTAAAATTAGAAACCATAATTTGCTAATTACAAACCCTAATTGCTAAAATTATAAATCCTAATTATTATTTTAGTAAATTGAATTGTTAATTTGGGAACCCTAAGAATATTAAGGAACCCTAATTATTTAAAACCCTAATTTCTATTTAAAAAACCCTAATTTTAATTAGTAAGTTCTAATTAAAATTTTATTAGACTTTAAACTTAATTTTCCAAACCCTAAAAATTATTTGGGAAACCTTAAGATTTAAAATCTATTGATTAAAACCTAGATTAAAGTACCATGGACAAGAATACCATTAAAATTGTTTGCAAAATGACCTAATTACCCTTTTTGTCCCATTCTTGGAATTATTGCTAACAATATCTTGCCAAATCTTAGCAAGACATCAACCTAATCTAGCTAGGGGCTAATAAATTCCAGCTATCAGCCATTATTAACATCCAAATTCATTGCATCTAAGATTAGATAGATTTATAGAGAGAGAAAATCAAAAGATAAGCTCCTTCATACACTTATACTCAATTTAGACATTCTCTCTCTAAAACTCACAAAATCCAAAGGTGTTTCAGTCCCCAAATCAAGCCCCACTAACTCACATAACAAATCAGTAGCCAAGGAATATGAATTTGTTCATAGTAAGGTATGAACCCTAAATCAAATCTGATCTTGAACCCTATGTTAGATGTTAGATTTTTATGTTCAAACATGTAGTATGTAGTGTATATTGATGATCTGGGTTGGTACATAGGGGATCCATAACATCTAAGTACTCCAAATTAATGTTTTTGAAAATCTGGAAACGCTTTAAAATGTTGTTTGGCAACGAATGTTAGAGCCTCTTTCTGTGTTAAGTGTTATGTGTATTTTATGTTATGGATCTAGTCTTTGTTCTAGAACTTGAATCATGGTCAGATCATATCTAGAACTCAAGTTATGGGTGGTCAAAGTGAGTTGACCGACCAGAAATTCCGAGTTTCTGGGCAACCCAGAATTTCAGACAGTCATTTTTGAAGCTTTTGATCTTGCTGTTGTTTTATAGTTTGGTCAAGTTATTGTTTTTATCTTGTAGCCTGACATGAGGGCTACACATTTATGCTTTCATATTACTCAGATCATGAACATAATGAAAATTAATCATGGTCAAACTAGGTTGACCGATCTGCCCGGATGAAGATTCTGGAAAACCCAGAATCTTCAAGAACGCGTTTCTTCGTTTCTAGGTAACCCAAAAAATGAAGAACAGCCTTTGACATGATTTTTTGTAGCTTAGATCTTTCTTGTTGATGATGTTTAGACTTGACCATTAATCAAAACATGTACCCTGTAAGTTTGTGTACACAGCCCGACGTCTTGAACACACATAACATGAACCGATTGACTGGCATAAGGTCGCCAAGGTCGTTGACCGACCATGACCATATTTTCTCGGCAGCCCAGAAACTTGATGAACAACTCTGACAACATGTTCTGATGCTTAGATCTTGCTCATGTTTTATGATTTGGTCCAGAAATTGTTATGAACTTGTACTCTTACATGTATACTACAACATTTAATCAATATCTAGTCCAGAAACATTTTAGACAGTGAATTACACATGGTCAAAGTTGATAACTAAAAAATGTCCTATGAAGGTTCAAGAACACCTAAGGCGACACTTTCTTTCGCCAAAGGCTTTAGCGACAGACTTAGTTAATTTTAATTAATTAATTTCCAAAAATAATTTAAAAATAGAAATTATTTCCTAAAATTATAAAAATTATTTAAAGTTATAAAAATTAACTTTTAATAATTTAACATTTTTTTAAATATTAGTATTTATTTAAGAATTATTGATATTTAATTTATTTAATAAATGCATTAAATAAATTAATTAAAAATGATTTTATTATATTAAAAATCATTTTAAATGATAATAAGGTATTTAAAAATAATTTAAGTTATAAAATATAACTTTTAATATTTTAAAGCAAATTTCATTAATTATTTAATATTAATGATACTAGTTTTATTTAATAAATATATTAAATAAATTAATTTAAAAATGATTTTAATATTAGAAAAATCATTTTAAATGAAAATAAAGTGTTTAAAAATATTTGAAGTTATAAAATATTTAAAGGATAATTTCATTAATAATTTAATATTAATGATATTAATTTAATATTAATGATATTAAACTTATATAATAATTATATTAAATAAATAGATTAAAAATGGTTTTATTAATTTAAAAATCTTTTAAAAAGGATATAAAGGAATTAAAAATATTTCAAGTTATAATTAATGACTTTTAATATTTCGTTAAATAATACATTAATATTCAAATATTAATGGTAATTACTTAAAATGATTTAAAATGTTTTAAAAATCATTTAAGGGTAATATTAATACTTTAAAATATTTTGAGTTATTATAAATAACTTTAATATTTTGGCAATGGTTTCTTTAATAATTTGATATTATTTAAATATTAATGATAATAGAATTATTTAATATTTAAATTATTTTATAATGATTCCAGTGTTTGAAAAATCATGATAAATTATAATAATTATTTAAAAACTATTATAAGGCTATGAAAGATAATATGACTGATATTTAAATTATCTAATCAAATATTGAACTACATAATAGAGTTTTAGACTCGATAATTACCCGATAAAGCCGTCGGTACACCGAAATATTTCAAAAATTAATCTAGACTTAGATAGTTTGACTAGATATGTGTTTGTTAGTGAATCAATGACTGTTAAACTATGTGACTAATGTGATTGGGTTATGTGTTGACTTCAAATAGCAGTACTATGTGATATGATATATTATTCTAATCGAACGAATAATCTTATTAATGATAGGTTTTGGTATAAAAGATAATACTAAGTTACGTTATTGTAAGCAGCAGTTCAGGCAAGTATCCTACATTTGCATTTACTTTATGCAATGGACATGAGTAAGAAAGTTTTAGACTCATATTATTGTGCCAGATTATTAACTTTATTGTTATTGATTATATATCCAATTATTCATATTCATACAAGTTCTTAAATTATCCGATCGTTGTTTATTAACACAGTATTAGTGCATAATCCAGATATTTATTCTGTTTGTTAGTTTCTAAATATGGTTATACAAGTGTCCCCACTTGGATAATAATTGTATTTAATCACATGTTGATATATACTTATTGATTTCCAGTATGTATACGTTGACTTAAAAGCCGTCGAAGCTATTTGATTTGGCTAGATACAAACTTAAAAATATTGTTGAACAAGATAAAACTTTATTGTATCCAACCAGATTATTTTGGTATGGATTCCCGACTAAGTATGAACATCCTGAACATGGGAAAACTTTTGTGCACCTAAGGTGGATAAGATGAACGATAATATCGTTCTTGCATGTAGTATTGATCAATAAAGGGCATAACGGGCTGATCACCCCCCGTGCCTGTAAGTTATGACGGTTTACAGATAAAGTTCTATATAACCTTTTCGAAAATAGAAAAAATAATGTTCATAGTCTGTCGACTAATCTCTAGTTATAGTCAGTACGTAGTTTCAAAAATTTGATATAGAATTGATATGTTGTTATTATTGGTTCAACATACTTCACAACTGTTGATTCATTGTAGAATCGTCATTCAAATAAAATATTTAATCCTTTCAACTAATATCTATTGTTGTTATTACTTGTTGGGCAATCAAATGCTCATTCTTACTTTAAATTTAAATGTTTTTCACATTTAAGTATGATCAACTTAGAAGGATCGAAAAAGAACAAGGGGAAAGGAAAGTTGTTCGAATGAGTTTTATAAAATTCTGTGTAATGGTTAGAGTTTATTAAGACAACGATATCTATTATCTATGATGTAATAAATGTTTAAAGGTCGCGTACCTAGGAATAGACTCTGATGCATATGTAAATTAAATTTGGTATCTATATTATTGTTATTATTATTGTATTATTTCGCTCATAGAAATGGTATCGTGAAGCACCGAGTTCGGGTTTCAAGTACCTAAATTTGGGGTCGTCACATCCTCAAAGAAAAACACCAATCCATAAGAGATGGAACTACTTAAACTCCTCCATAAATGGAGTATCGATGACCATCTGTGGTACGGCCAACCTCAGAGAGGAAAGCCAAAATCCTCTCCACAACCATATTCAGAAACTAGTCCTACGACACCAAAGATCTGTGGAACACAAAGATTGATGATCCATTTTGAAAGATCCTAAGACATCTCAATGTCCAGCCATCAAGAAGGAGTTCAGAATACATCGAGATCGCAAGTCTTGGAGAACATGCAATTATTAAGCAAGTAACAAGACATATCTAAAAAGGGAAGTGGATCAAAATATATTTCCTAGCCATATAATACTCTTTGATATATACAGTGTGTCCTATACATGAATAAAATGGCTAACATATTCTATACAAGAAAATCAAAGTTAATCTACAAACTAGTGGATAAGCGAGCCATCAAGTCCAACATGGCATCCCTCTCAGTAGATGGAGGTAAATCTATGAGCTCTTGCCCTAGAGTCTCCACACGAGCCAGGAGATCTATGGCCATCTACATGGTGATATCGTGTTCATCGGTGAATGCACTCATCTTTGCAACAATGTCAACAGTATGAGATCTAAGAGCAGTACTATTTGTAGTGAAATCATCTAGGGTAGCTAGAGCCTCATCCCGCTTAACAACAGATGCATCCCTAGACGATAGAGCCTCATCCCACTCAATAACAACGATATCTCTATGAGCTAGAGCATCATCTCTCTCAACCAAAGTGGCATCTCTATCAGAAAGAGTTGTTAACATGAAGGCCCTAGCCTGATCCCTCTAGAATATGGAGCAACAACAGTGGGAATACTAGGGGAATCAACTAGAGCTACTGACAAACTAATAAATAGCTCATCCCCAATGGGAGAATCAGGTTACTCCATAGGCTCCCCATCATCAAAATCAATACCTAGCTCTGAGGATACAACCCTAACCGATGCAATCTCTACCTCCAACTATGCATAATACTCTAGAGAATGACCTAGATGGCTATTCAAAAAGTTAGCCCTCTCTTAACGAGTCCAATAGTTATAAATCCTGGATAAATCCTCTATTGATGGAAGCCGAGATGACAATCGCTAACCCACTGCCCCGCCAAATGGATGAATATCCTGAAACTAGTCAAACTGTGCCATAACAACTAGTGGATGATATGTGGTCACCCCCCTCAAATCGGCCAGAAGAAGATAGTCCATGCCAACTGCATGAGTGATAAAGCTATAGGGAGAGCTGAGCCCTAAAAAAGGCAAAATATCAAATTGGTCCTCGATCCCTGACAAGAAAGCTAACCATGATGATGTGTCTGTACACTCAGCCAGCTGAAAGGAATATGACATGGCTATCTCGTGGGAAACATAATACCCATTGTGAGACCCCAGATTTTATCAATAAAGATTTAAATTTTGTCGAAATAAATTTTTAATATTATGGTGTGAATTTGAGATAATATTATAGTTGTGGGTAGTATTTATAAATTTTGCAAAGTATGCAAGTGGTTATATTATATTCGATTGGTCGGGGAATATTCGGTTTAGCAGGGAATATTCGCATAATGGCTCAATCATTGGTGGACCCTAAAAGAATTATTGTCGGATTGAGAAAAGCGACAAAAATATTTTATTGAAATAACGACGGAAGTTTTACCGTGGTTCTTGTTGAACTAGTCGGTAGTAAAAATACGATGTCGTGTGGTTGCATAGTAGTAGCACCAGTATTGATTATTGATGCTTATGTGAGAAGTCACCGGTTTGATTCCATTATTGTCGATTAATAATATGAATTATTATAGCGATAATGACGTTTTGTTTTATTCAGTATTATTAACGTAATAAAAGCGAAACATCTTTTATATAAAATAGAATACTTTATTAAAGTTATTCTATAAATAGAATATATTATATTTTATTATGCATAGTGTTGCATAGTGTTTTTTGCATAGTATTGCATAGTGTTTGCATAGTAAAATGTTTTTATATAAATAGAATATATTATATTTAAAAGATTTTTCTTTAAATATGGACCGTCGATTAAAGTAAATCAATCTGGACCGAATTCATGGATTAGTTACTATGCATTCCATTTTCCTATAAATAGAAGCTCATTCCTTCATTATTTTCTTACGAATTCATCAAAACTACAGAGAGAAATTTAGAGAGAAATTTATAGAGAGAAAGTTATAGAAAGAAGAAGAGTATTCTCGCTACTTCACTACTTCTATATTCGGTTCTTTTTACGGTGGGGTGTTATTCTTTCTTCTTGAAGAGAACACATTATTCCATTCATTATTATTACATTGGAATAACTTTGTAAAAGTTCATACCCTATTCATAACTTTTGTGTATGTGGCATACCCTATACTTGGTGAAATCCTTATGTTATTCTATTGCTTATTATTACATTGGAATAACTTTTTTATCAGCGTTTTACCTATACTTGGTGACATTCTTCTATTATTACATTGGAACATCACATGCGTGTGTTTTACACCGGACTGGTTCCGATTTTATTATTACGTTGGAACATCACATGCTATGTGTGTTTACACAGGACTGGTTAAAATCTTTATCATTACATTGGAATATCCTATCGTGTGTTTTACACGGATCCGGTTCCATCTTTATTATTACATTGGAACATCCTCGTGATTGTGAATTTCACACGACTGGTTCCGATTATTATTATTACATTGGAATAACTTTGCATCAAAGTACCGCATGCATGGTGATTTCTTTTGTTATTCCATTCTTTATTATACCCAGTTGGTTAAAACTTTGACTTCTATACTCCATGAAATTAGTAGAATATCCTTGATATTTGCGTTTCATCCAGTATCTTTTCATGGAAATATTCTTCTGATCATTCTTGAATTTTACTCTACAAAACAGTATCATGTTGACAATTTGGACGTTAATAATTCATGGATTAAATAATTCTTGAACTTGTTTTATTGAATTACTATGTCATTGTCATCATCCTCATGTTATATTATGTTATCTTTGGCTTACGTGCATAGATGAACTTAGTATGATTATGACCAGGGATCATTCGGTATAATCATGACTTGATATAAATGATGTGACAAAAGTCCTCAGTGGCCTGTAATGCAGTGATGGATAGTTTTTGGTATGATTATGACCAGGGGTGATTCGGTATAGTCATGACCATTGATAATTTGATGAAAATCCTTGGTAGTAGTGCGGGGATGATTAGATGTGGTGGTTTATTTTTAAAGTCGAGTCTCGGCGATAAAAATTGATGAAAACCTTTTAAAACCTAAAAGATAGTAGACTTTATTCTCTACTTGACTCTTTTAATGGATTGCTTATTCAGCTATGATTAAACTAGTTGTCTATTGTATTTTATCGGTTTAACACTTTGTTGAAGGCTAATGATAATTTATTACGCATTATCTTAGTCGTAATATTTCTTCTTGGGCTAGTTGAGCTCACCCTTTCTTTTCTTTGTTCTCTTGTGAAATGAGAACATAAATTTGGGACGAGTCGGGGAGCGAAGTAATGGTCCGAGAGGATAGCATTAGTAGTCCTCACTATTACGTGAAATAGTGTGATAATAGTTGTAATGAGGACTCCTTTTGAGTTTGTATAATATCTAGTAGACAATATTTGTATTCAAACTCACGATTTTTTGTCGATATTGCATACATGTGCATTATATTAGTAAGTTGTATTTGAATTTATGTACTATGTAAGTGGCGACCCAAGATGGGTGGCGTATACCTAATTTTGGGGGCGTCACGGTTGGTATCGAGCTTAGGATATGATCCTGGTGAGATGTGAGATAAGAACTAGGAGGAGAGGCGGAAATTCCTTCGCTAGTATGACCTACCTAAATTTATTTGGTATTTAATTGGTCGGTCGAGTATAGGGATAATATGTGATATGTTAATTAACCCTTGTTTTGTGCGGTGTTTGAGAATGATATCTCGAAAATCTTTGAGATAAGCAATGAAGCACATGAGAGTGTTGATTCTTTCAAACAAAAGGTAACGACCAACAATACGATAATAATCATCTTCGGTGGCAACGGCTATCGAACAATGATAACCATCGGGGAAATTATCATGCTAAGAATGGTAACCACTTGATTGGTAATCATGGCAAAGATAATAGAAGTGGAAATTTCAAGAAGAGAAGGTCATTTAGCTCGATTTTGTCGTATAGTGAAGTCAAGTCCATTTGGGATAGTGGCACCAAAGGCGGATACGGACAAAACAAAGTCGGTGGTTTCAGGAAGAGCGTTTTTCGTGACTTCTCAAAAAGTGGGTAACCCAAACGAAGTTAGCAGGTTAGTTAATTATAAATTCTTGCGAAGTCTATACCTTATTGAATCTAGGTTCTACCCATTCTTTTATCTCTCTTGCTTGCGTTCAACGTTTAAATTTGACTCAGGAGAAATTAGACTTTGATTTATCTATTGAAACTTCGTTGGGAGAAACCTTCGTTACCTCCACTGTTTATTAATCTTGTTGTTTCAAATAAACACTTTCACGTTACCTGTCGATCTTATCTCTTTGAAAATACTTGCCTTTGAGGTAATTTTTGAAAACGATTAATTAACTACTTATTATTCTTTTCGTAAGGTTGTTAGCTTTTATATTTATAACAACCACATGTATATACTTAATTCAAAGTAACCAAACCCTAAAGCTAATCATTGTAATATCAAGCCATAAGTAAAGAGCTCCAGAACCTTTTCGTTGTTGACTTTCTTGTGTGGAATACTGCCGCGGACTTTTCATGGCGACATCGTGAATGAAGATGGCAAGTTTATAGGTATCATTGTGAGGTGCTATCTAGGTTAAGGGATAGAAGTCACAGTTGGTATCAATGTGACGTACTATCCAAGTCTTGGACAGAGTAATAGATTTTGAATGATATTTCTATCATTAATAAATTTCTTGGCGTATTCTTGAAGACTTCCTAGCCTACTACCTAAGCGTGAAATCGAATTTTGTATTGACCCCAAAGACAAAACCCATTTCTTAAACCCTCAAATATTTCTTCAACTAAAATGAGCAGTTTCGTGGTTTATGATGAAAGTCATAATAAAAGCATTGGACTAATGAAAATCATGGGTATATGAAGTATTAGTAAGTTTTATGATGAGTTATGTTGGTTAGTATGTGAAAACATGAAAGTTTCTTAGAAATCACAAAGAGTTGAAAATCAAATTTTGGTGAAAAGCGTAACATGAAATTCAATTGACCATATCTCCTATTATATTTTCAATTTTTGAATGTGGTCAAGTCCTAGAGTTAGATCTACTGAGTTACCTAACTAATCCAAGTGGAATTACTGGAAAGGTGTTGTAGATTTTTGTGTGGACTGATTTTAGCAAAGGAGGCCAAAGCTGTAAATTTCGAAAATTCTACTGCCCAGAAACTTTAAGGGGCTGTTTCGGCCACTTAAATTATGAGAAATATTCTGGCCTTTTGGGACATGAAGGTATATGGTATAAAGTATCTCCTGTCCAAAAATGAGCTCATTCGACTTAAAATGAGCAAGTTATGACTCTTTCAATATTTAGGTTTTAAATGAAAACGCTATAACTTAGGAGTTCTATAACTCAGATGACCATGAAATTTAAACTGGAAGCTCACGTTAACATGTGTAAGGTCCTGCCAAGATTTGGGAATTTTGGAGTTAAACTTGAGGTAGCTAATTTCTTAAGGAATTAATTAGAAATTGATTTTTGAAAAATAGTAAATGAATTTTAAAAATTCCGTGAAAATATATTTTCATTATGGGACTATATTATGCTAAATCCCAGAAAAGAAATATTTTTGGGACTGATTTGGTATTTTCATGAAAATAGTTTAATTCTGAACATATGAGTTAAATATGTTATGTGAAGTAACAAAGTTGAAAATAGGATTTTATGGCTAGAGAATCCTATATAGAGTATATGCATATTTTTTGATGAGGATTTGATAATTGGTGATGATATTTTATGAGTATGGCATTTTTGAATGATTAAATGCATTATATGGTAAAAGCGTAAACAATTGAGAAAATTGTTTATAAATTTAAGTGATTAAAATATTGTTATAATATTAATGTTATTAGTTTATGAGATTATTAAGTGATTGATAACATGGGGATATTCTTGAATCTGGATAAATTATATTATAAATGTTTAATATTTATCCTTTATCTCATTTGATTGATTCTTTATATCATTATCCTCATGTTTATATTATGTTGAAAGTCATACGTGGCTGTAGTGCATAGATGGACTTGGTATGATTATGATGAGAGAGATTGTTCGGTATAATCATAATAGTAATTGAAAACACAATTATCTTTGGCCGTAGTGCATGGATAATTTGTGGTCGTGATACTAATGAATACACAATTATCTTTGGCCGTAGTGCTTGGATAATTTGTGGTCGTGATACTAATGAATACACAATTATCTTTGGCCGTAGTGCATGGATAATTTGTGGTCGTGATACTAATGAATACACAATTATCTTTGGTCGTAGTGCATGGATAATTTGTGGTCGTGATACTTAATGAATACACAATTATCTTTGGTAGTAGTGCATGGATAATTTGTGGTCGTGATCTTAATGAATACACGATTATCTTTGGTAGTAGTGCATGGATAATTTGTGGTCGTGATACTATTGAATACACGATTATCTTTGGTAGTAGTGCATGGATAATTTGTGGTCGTGATACTAATGAATACACGATTATCTTTGGTAGTAGTGCATGGATAATTGTGGTCGTGATACTAATGAATACACAGTTATCTTTAGTAGTAGTGCATGGATAATTTGTGGTCGTGATACTAATGAATACACAATTATCTTTGGCCGTAGTGCATGGATAATTCGTGGTCGTGATACTAATGAATATCCTTGGCCTGTAGTGCAGGGATGATTCGATGATATGGATTAATTATTGGTGAGTCTCGTGAATGAAATATTAATTCATGGATGTGGTAAAAGTCATCTTTGGCTGTAGTGCATTGATAGACTTGGTATGATTATGACCACGGATTATTCGGTATAATCATGACCGTAATTGAAAACACGAATATCCTTAGCTAGTAGTGCATGAATAATTCATGGTTGTGATACTATTAAGCTGAGTCTTAGTATTATTGGTTTTATAGTTGTATATCTTTGGCCTGTAGTGCAAAAATGAATTTAATGTTTTCAACGATAAAGGTATTCAAGGTATCCTCATCTCTTTATCATATCAAGTACGTACCCTAATTTCGAGGGCGAAATTCCATAAGGAGGGGAGATTGTGAGACCCCAGATTTTATCAATAAAGATTTAAATTTTGTCGAAATAAATTTTTAATATTATGGTGTGAATTTGAGATAATATTATAGTTGTGGGTAGTATTTATAAATTTTGCAAAGTATGCAAGTGGTTATATTATATTCGATTAGTCGGGGAATATTCGGTTTAGCGAGGGAATATTCATACAACTACTCAATCATTGGTGGACCCTAAAAGAATTATTGTCGGATTGAGAAAAGCGACAAAAATATTTTATTGAAATAACGACGGAAGTTTTACAAGTAGTTCTTGTTGAACTACTCGGTAGTAGTAAAGTACGATGTCGTGTGGTTGCATAGTAGCAATTGCGGTATTGATTATTGATGCTTATGTGAGAAGTCACTCAGTTTGATTCCATTATTGTCGATTAATAATATGAATTATTATAGCGATAATGACGTTTTGTTTTATTCGTATTATTAACGTAATAAAACAGAAACATCTTTTTATATAAAATAGAATACTTTATTAAAGTTATTCTATAAATAGAATATATTATATTTTATTATGCATAGTGTTGCATAGTGTTTTGCATAGTATTGCATAGTGTTTGCATAGTAAAATGTTTTTATATAAATAGAATATATTATATTTAAAAGATTTTTCTTTAAATATGGACCGTCAGATTAAAGTAAATCAATCTGGACCGTTCATGGATTAGTTACTATGCATTCCATTTTCCTATAAATAGAAGCTCATTCCTTCATTATTTTCTTACGAATTCATTGAAACTCTAGAGAGAGAAATTATAGAGAGAAGCTATAGAGAGAAAGTTATAGAAAGAAGAAGAGTATTATGCTACTTCACTACTTCTATATTCAGTTCTTTTACGGTAAGGGGTGTTATTCTTTCTTCTTGAAGAGAACTTATGTTATTCCATTCATTATTATTCATTGGAATAACTTTTGTAAAAGTTGCATACCCTATACATAACTTTGTATCTGTGGCATACCCTATACTTGGTGAAATCCTTATGTTATTCCATTGCTTATTATTACATTGGAATAACTTTGTATACTGTGATTTACCCTATACTTGGTGACATTCTTCTATTATTACATTTGGAACATCACATGCATGTGTTTTACAGGACTGGTTCGCTTTTTATTATTCTCGTTGGAACATCCATCGTGTGTTTTACACAGGACTGGTTAAAATCTTTATCATACATTGGAATATCCTATCGTGTGTTTTACAGGATGCGGTTCCATCTTTATTATTCTGTTGGAACATCACATGCCGGTGTGAATTTCACACGACACGGTTACATTATTATTATTACATTGGAATAAACATACATCTGCAATCACCGCATGCATGGTGATTTCTTTTGTTATTCCATTCTTTATTATACCCGGTTTGGTTAAAACTTTGACTTCTATACTCCATGAAATTAGTAGAATATCCTTGATATTTGCGTTTCATCCAGTATCTTTTCATGGAAATATTCTTCTTATCATTCTTGAATTTTACTCTACAAAACAGTATCATGTTGACAATTTGGACGTTAATAATTCATGGATTAAATAATTCTTGAACTTGTTTTATTGAATTACTATGTCATTGTCATCATCCTCATGTTATATTATGTTATCTTTGGCTTACGTGCATAGATGAACTTAGTATGATTATGACCAGGGATCATTCGGTATAATCATGACTTGATATAAATGATGTGACAAAAGTCCTCGATTGGCACTGTAATGCGATGATGGATAGTTTTTGGTATGATTATGACCGAGGGGTGATTCGGTATAGTCATGACCATTGATAATTTGATGAAAATCCTCGACAGTGAGTGCGAGGATGATTAGATGTGGTGGTTTATTATTAAAGTTTGAGTCTCAAATGATAAAAATTGATGAAAACCTTTAAAACCTAAAAGATAGTAGACTTTATTCTCTACTTGACTCTTTTAATGGATTGCTTATTCAGCTGCAGATTAAACTAGTTGTCTATTGTATTTTATCGGTTTAACATCTTTGTTGAAGGCTAATGATAATTTATTACGCATTATCTTAGTCATAATATTTCTTCTTTGGGCTAGTTGAGCTCACTTTCTTTCTTTCTTTGTTCTCTTGAAATGAGAGAACATATTTGGGGACGAGTTGGGGAGCGAAGTAATGGTCCGAGAGGATAGCATTAGTAGTCCTCACTATTACGTGAAATAGTGTGATAATAGTTGTAATGAGGACTCCTTTTGAGTTTGTATAATATCTAGTAGACAATATTTGTATTCAAACTCATGATTTTTTGTCGTATTATACCTACAGTTATATTAGTAAGTTGTATTTGAATTTATGTACCATGTAAGTGGCGACCCAAGATGGGTGACGTATACCTAATTTTGGGGGCGTCACACCCATGACATCTAAAAGTGCCAATCGGTCTCAATTGTGTCATAAACCACACGTACAATAAGGCCGCATTACCTATGAAAACCACCACTGAATGAGAATGGCAAAATGTGGCTGACCTCAACGTCTCTGCCAAAATCGTCGATAAGATAGTGTGACGCTCCTGTAGAGCACGGACTACCATAACCACACCAATATCCAGGTGGTCCATGTATAATGGTATGTACAGATAGGCCACTATACACATCAAGAGTATGTTTACAACTAGATGGGTGATAAGTAGATTTTATATTTACTTATCCGGTATCTGTTACTTGAATTAGTTGCTTATATTCATGTTTCTTAGTTACTTTTCATACATTTTATGTTATTTTGTAGGATATAACATGACATTGGCATGAATAAGTAAGGGAAAACAATTCAGACATCTTTTGGACTAAAATACGCAAGCAAATGCAAGAAGGGAATATTGAAGGACTTTTAACACCAAATTGGATGCATGTTCTTTGCTTGGAACTTGGATTTTATGGTATCTCTACTTCTTAGCTTTCCGAAACATCTTGAATCATCCCAATCGGAGTTCGGATGCGAGAGTTATGGCCTTTTTATCAACGAAGATCAAAGCTAAGAGTTGTCATGTTTGCCATTTACATAGCATCTACTTCAAGCCCGATTTCCGCCTTGATCCAATTCGAATTTGTCAATCCTCAAAGAATGAAAGTTATTGATCTCGTCGATATCTTCGATTTGATAGGTGGAAGGTCCTGTAACTCCAAGCGGATCAAACGTTACGCCTGTTTTACCAAAGGACGTCGCAACAGAAAATAGAGTAGCGCGGACCGCGCTAGGCCACCAGAAACACTGCTACAGTAGCGCGGGACGCGCCCAAAATGACTTAGGGACAGTGTGGGGCGCGCTAGGCGGCGGGAAAAGAGTTAAATTGGGTTATTTGATGTCCAATTTGAGCTAGAATAGGATTCTTAGTTGCCTAACTAGTTAGGGTGTCCATTAGAACTACAAATACTCGAGTTTAACTTGGATTAGGGGGCTAGTTCGAAGACTCCATAAAATCCCTCTTGGGATAGATTTCTATTAACTTATTCTTTACTTTTCTTTCTTAGATTAGGAACCCTAGATTAGATTAGAATTGAAGATTGAAGCTATTGATTATCATTGGAGAATCAAATTGGAAGCAAGAGAATACATATTTGTTTATCTCAATTCTAATTTCTTTTCTTATCTATTTGTATCTTTTAATGCTTAATCAATTGGGATGATGGATTCTAGTTCAATTATGAATTAAACTCTATTTTGAGATTACTATGGATCTTATTGTGTAGTTTACTTTGATATGCTTCTTTGTTAGTTTTATTAGCTATATTTGGATTGTTTATTATGATTTGTAATTAACTGCTTAATTGCCTAGCTAACAATTACTATGATAATCTATATGAACTCGAGAGATGAAGTATAGATTTAGATCGGATCATGATAACATGTGTTTGTGATTTCTGCATGGATGGAATTCATGATTCGTGTTTAGGATAGAGATATGCCTTTACACCATATGTAGTCTAAGAAGAACTTGAACTTAAACCCTTTTTAATTGTAATTCACATAGAGATATAGTGGGTTAGTTGATTAGGGTGTTCAAATTGACTCTATCATATGTGGATTTGATTTGATATGAGTATGGTGCATTGAGAGATGGCCATATTTTAGTTTCGTGTTCTTGAATAACAATCCAGTATAAATAATTTGGCTTAACAGGAAGTGTGTTGATTTAAATGAAACAATAAGTGAAATTGTAGTCTCAAGTCTTCAATATCTTGTTTCATTCTAGGGATAGTTAGTAATAGTTTAGTTAATTATTTTAAATTAAATTATTAAATCATTTGTTTAAATAAGATTAAATTGGTCATATGTTAGTAATTGATAATTTTTATTAAATAATTCTCTGTGGGAACGATACTCAACTTATCACTTTATTACTTGTTGACCACGTATACTTGCGTGTTATGTGTAATTAGATTTTATCAAACAAGTTTTTGGCGCCATTGCCGGGGAATTAGTTTAATATATTTTTGCCAATATTAGCTTTAATTAAATTAATCTTAATTTAAACATTTTTTCTTTTTATTTTATTTTATTATATTCTTATTTTCTCTCGTTTCAGGTACCATGGCTGGATTCAATTATCAAAGGACACATTCGAGTATGACTCAACCAAGGGGAGCGGGGATTGATGGACTTAATGTATTTTCTCCATTATAAGCACAACTTGAGACACTTTCGAGGAGGTTGGAAGTTGTTGCAGCCCAACGTAATCGAAAGATAGCAGTTACTTGCAATTAATGTGCTGGCAATCACCCGAGTAATCAATGTGCCATCAGTCTTGGGCCGGTACAGTATGGTGGTAACTACCTCATCAACTATTCTTATCCTAGTTATCATCAAGTTTGGTGGTATCACCGGGATTCTTCATGGAGCTATAATTATCAAGATCAATACTCTACTCCAAATCCAACATACACGCCGGAATTGTCATATCATCCTCCATTAAAAGAAGAAAAGTCAAAGTTAGAGGAATTACTATAAAAGGTCATAGCAAACCAAGAGGAGAGGATGATGAGTAAAGAAATATCGAGTCACAATTTTTAGCACCAGATGGAACAACTCATCACCGCTTCAACTCATGGTCCTCAATACATGGATTCCAAAACTGAGACAGATAATTCGAGATTGGAGGAATTGATGTCCAAGTTCATAACATCAAATGAGGAGAGGAGGATTAATCAAGAGCGGTCAATTTAGAATCAAGAGATAGAAATTCAAAATCTTCAAAATAAGGTAGATCAATTGACCAAAGCCGTAAGAAACCTTCCTCCAAACAATTGGTGTTATGACGAGGATTCTGAAATTGATGAAGTGCCCGAGCCAAATCTACAACTAGATGAGCCACAAGATGTTGAAAAAGAGACAAGTGGGGATAATGACAACAAGGTCGGTGAAGAACTAATTATAAGTACTAACGAGGATGAGCCGATGTTATTAGTGACACAAGTTCCTTCTCCACCAAAGTTCAAGGATCTGGTTAGATTTGCAAAACCATGCCCGCTAGGTAGTCATGTCGTTGGCAATGCTCCTTATAACGTGAAAGTGAGTACAACTTTGAAGTCATGGTGCAATGAGCTGGAGAAGATAGAACAAGAGATTGTTGTGTATGACAAGCTTCAATGCCCCAATGTGATCATAGACACAATGGAGAAAACACCTAGATGTTGGACGTAGTTAAATGCGATCTTATCTAAAAAAAAGCATACTAAGTGACTTTGATGCATTGGTCATCACAAATAGGAACCTACCAAAAACAATATTATATCCGATGGATAGAGGGTTCCTCAATTATCGAATAGGAATTGGATAGTGATAACCAGACAAAGTCGGGCTTATGACGTTAAAACTAGCGCTACTTAAGAGGCAACCCAAGCTCTAAACCTTTTCTTCCTTATTTATTCTTTATATTTTAGTTTATAGTCAAGCTCAAATATTTAGTTTTCAACAAATAATGAATCCATAATGGTATGCTCGCAGGTAAGGCAAAAAAAAGAGAGTCACCAAGCTACTGGCCCCATAGCGCGGGCCGTGCCACACCTTCAAGCATAGACACACAACGGGGCGCGCTTACTACCCGTAACCCATTGAACCCCATAGCATGGTAGCATATCTGAACATACATCATGGTGGCGCTGTCATCGCCGCTCGAAAAATCGGGCATTAAAAGTGGTTTAATTACAATGTTAGTCAAGTCCAACTCATGTGTGGTTCATAATTTATTCCAATGTGTCTGGCCTATTCTTTAGACTTAGCAGACAAGGAAGAACATGTTGTATTTTCAGGGAAGTCCTCTCTTTTAATTTTTCCTATCTTAGCCATTGAGGACAATGTTTGTTTTACGTTTGGGGGCATTTTAGTGTCGTATTGCATATAGTTAGTTATTTACATTGTAGTTCATATAGTTACATTTAGTTTTTGAATTCAGTTTCTTGATTTTTTTTTACTATATTTATATAGCATTTAGTACATCCTGCATGAGTCCAGCTGTTTGATATTTACAGTTTGTTTTGGCCAATGATGAGATTGGAATTGAGTAGACAAGTATAGTACTGACTATTAAAGCTTTGATGTGATTTCTTGTTATGAATTGATTCTTTTTATATTGGAAACTGGTATAATAAGGATATCATAGTAAAAATAACTTGTTTATTGATTGAGTTTAAATTGATACATAATGGGACTCTAAAGGATAATGCTAGTTTGAATGAAATAATGACAGGAATAAGTAGTGATGGCTAAAGTTAGATAAGAACCTATGGTTGGGAGAATATTTGATGTGATTTCTTGTTATGAATTGAATCTTTTTCTATTAGAAACTGGTATAATAAGGATAACACAGTACAAACAACTTGTTGATTAATTGAGTTTAAATTGATACATAATGGGACTCTAAAGGATAATGCTAGTTTGAATGAAAGAATGACAGGAATAGGTAGTGATGGCTAAAGTTAGATAAGAACCTAAGTTTGGGGGAATATTTGGGGTATATAAGCTATAGAAAAAAAGAAAAAAAAAGAAAAAAAAAGAAAAAACTAAAAAAAAATATATGAATAAACACCGTGGCATGCTTGTGTAGTTTTGTGGCCTTTGTTACTTGAGTAAGTAAGCCCGAGGGGATTGTCTTTACACCTAGCGCCCTAAGGTCTTAATGGTCTGGGAGTCGTTGGTCGAAAGCTCGTTAAGGTAGCATTGAAATGCCTAAGGGAACAAGACATTATATAGCTATGTGTATATAAACAAAATAAATAAATAAAATAGGAAATGAGAGCAAAAAGCCCCCGTAGATGAAAAATGAAGCATAAGTATCCCAGTTGGACCCTCGATATTAGTAATTGTTTAATTTTAGTTGGATCTAGCTTATTTTTGGATTTCTTGAATTTACACTGTATGATGCCTTCGAACAGACTTATTATGTCTTAAATTTGATTTTATACCAGTTAATATTGTCGTGGAGTACACACGCACTATATTAGTGATAACAGTCTAAGATTTGATGATTGATTGGGAAGTTAATGATTTGTTTTGATATGAGGTATTATCATGTTTACTTGATTTCTTTAAGGCCGGTTGAATAGACTTGTTTCGTTCATTACTGCTGAATTTGTAAGCATATAGATTAGTTGCATTGCATAGCATTGTTGTTTTGTATTTTTGCTTGAGGACAAGCAAATGTTTAAGTTTGGGGGTATTTGATAAATAAATTTAATATCTACTTATTCGGTATCTGTTACTTGAATTAGTTGCTTATATTCATGTATCTTAGTTACTTTTCATACATTGTATGTTATTTTGTAGGCTATGACATGACATTGGCGCGAAGAAGCAAGGGAAACCAATTCGGACATCTTTTGGACTAAAATACGCAAGCAAATGCAAGAAGGGAATATTGATGGACTTTTAACACTAAGCTGGATGCATGTTCTTGGCTTGAAACATGGATTTTATGGTAGCTCTACTTCTTAGCTTTCCGGAACATCTTGAATCATCCCAATCGGAGTTCGGATGCGAGAGTTATGGCCTTTTTATCAACGAAGATCAAAGCTAAGAGTTGTCATGTTTGTCATTTACATAGCATCTACTTCAAGCCCAATTTCTGCCTTGATCCAATTCGAATTTGTCAATCCTCAAAGAATGAAAGTTATAGATCTCGTCGATATCTTCAATTTGATAGTGGGACGGTCGCGTAACTCCAAGCGGATCAAACGTTATGCCTGTTTTACCAAAGGACGTCACAACAGAAAATAGAGTAGCGCGGACCGTGCTAGGGTCGTGCTAGGCCACCGTAAACTCTTTACTTCTGATGGTCTGGTAGCGTCCAAAATGACTTAGGGACAATGGAGGCGCACTAAAAGGCGGAAAAGAGTTAAATTAGGTTATTTGATGTCCAATTTGAGCTAGAATAGGATTCTTAGTTGCCTAACTTTTTAGGGTATCCATTAGAACTACAAATACTTGAGTTTAACTAGGATTGGGGGGGCTAGTTCGAAGAATCCATAAAATCCCTCTTGGGATAGATTTCTATTAACTTATTCTTTACTTTCTTTCTTAGATTAGGAACCCTAGATTAGATTAGAATTGAAGATTGAAGCTATTGATTATCATTGGAGAATCAAATTGGAAGCAAGAGAATACATATTTTTTTAACTCAATTCTAATTTCTTTTCTTATCTATTTGTATCTTTTAATGCTTAATCAATTGTGGATGATGGATTCTAGTTCAATTATGAATTAAACTCTATTTCGAGATTACTATGGATCTTATTGTGTAGTTTACTTTGATATGCTTCTTTGTTAGTCTTATTAGCTATATTTGGATTATCTATTATGATTTGTAATTAACTACTTAATTGCCTAGCTAACAATTATCGTGATAATCTATATGAACTCGAGAGATGAAGTATAGATTTAGATCTGGTCATGATAGCATGTGTTTGCGATTTCTGCATGGATGGAATTCATGATTCGTGTTTAGGATAGAGATATGCCTTTACGCCATATGTAGTCTAATAAGAACTTGAACTTAAACCCTTTTTAATTGTAGTTCACATAGAGATATAGTGGGTTAGTTAATTAGGGTGTTCAAATTGATTCTATCATATGTGGATTTGATTTGATATGAGTATGGTGCATTGAGAGATGGCCATATTTTAGTTTCGTGTTCTTGATTAATAATCCAGTATAAATAATTTGGCTTAACAGGAAGTGTGTTGATTTAAATGAAACAATAAGTGAAATTTTAATCTCAAGTCTTCAATATCTTATTTCATTCTAGAGATAGTTAGTAATAGTTTATTTAATTATTTTAAATTAAATTATTAAATCATTTGTTTAAATATGATTAAATTGGTCATAGGTTAGTAATTGGTAATTTTTATTAAATAATTCTCTGTGGGAACGATACTCAATTTATCACTTTATTACTTGTTGACCACGTATACTTGCGTGTTATGCGTAATTAAATTTTACCCAACAACGGGCGACATGCCAATCACCCTAAAAAATGGTGAAGTCCATGGAGTATCGCAGATCCAACAACCCAAATCTGTCAATCAAGAAACTCATGGACACCACATGCCCCGAGGAAATCTCGTCTAGGTTAACTCTGTGCCTCAAGCCTGTCAAGGTCATAAACTGCCGGCTCATGTCACCAACAACCATCTGAACACAAGACCAATCCAATGGAAGTCTATAAGGCGCTCATACTCATCCAATGTAGGAGTCAACTCCTGGGTATCAAATTTGAATACCTGTCTATTTGGTACCCAATGCTTAAGCATGACCTCTATAAAGCCCGGTGGAACCTGAAATGTAAAGAGGGTCATAGAGTGTCTCAACAACTGATCAGCTGTCACCCGATCTAGGGAACATAAATTGTCATACCACAATCTCAAAGAAGATGTCACATACATAGGTGGGGTATGCTCAATCCGGCTAATAGTGGATGAAGACATTTGTAGAGCCGTATCATAAGACCATCCAAGGGTCAATGCTAAACTCATCTCTGGAAATGCATATCCATGACATAATATATGCATAATAAATGACATATGACAATATGATGTTGGGAATAGAAAGCATTATACATACATTCCTAAGTACATCATCATCTAAATACATCATCTCTGTATATAACTGAAAAAATACAAGGAAATGGGGCACAACTGCCAAACATCTAACAGAGGACTATCAAAAGATATAACGAGAACTGGGACATAGTCGCCCAATATCTAATAGAGGCATATCAAAAGACATAGTGAGAAAGGCATCAGAAGAAGTCAATGGTGCTGATGTCCACATCATCTAATCTATCCATCTGATGTAACTCCTCCTAAGTCACTAAATCTCTGCCAGAAGGGATATCAGGTCGATACAATGGAGGATCTACGTCGGTAAAACCATCTGAATATGCGCCATCTGAAGGG
Source organism: Panax quinquefolius (assembly GCA_020205615.1). Classification (NCBI taxonomy): domain Eukaryota; kingdom Viridiplantae; phylum Streptophyta; class Magnoliopsida; order Apiales; family Araliaceae; genus Panax; species Panax quinquefolius. The sequence continues at coordinate 87,243 of JAINUW010000814.1, forward strand.
CCAGCCCCAGAGCTGGAAGGATTAAAAGTATCCACCTCTAATGGATCTCTGCCCAATTACCAGATAAATAAATGTGCCCGGTCCAACTACTGGGTCAAACTCTTAATCTGCGTCAGATGAGTAGGCTCTTAGACGCAAGCAATCTAATTTGTCGTCATGAAAGAGCCAGGAACCATATCCACCATAAACTGTGTGGCGCGGGTTTGAGCTCCAATGGTGCGAGGGAACCACCAACGGTAAAAATCCTCCTAAGTGAAAGGTCCCTTTGAAAAAGTAAAGTCATCCATGCCCATCAATGGGATATCAGAGATCGACTGCAATAAAGGCTAATGACGCATGACATGAGGAAAGATCGGAATGCGTATCTCTCCTGTAGTGCTCCTAATAGCACGCTCTCCTAAATAGAGCGCCAAACCTTCGTCAATAAGGAAAAGAATCCGATAGGTGGACAATACATACTCGATACCAGTAGACTATGGCTCCGAGGAAGTGCTACTCGACACACTACGATCCTTCCTCGTCTCTCCTGGTAGTCTACGAACTCCGAGATCTACTATATCGCAGACTACAATTCTGCCTTGATAGCTCTCGAGTTTTCCTTGACTCTCCTGGCAGAATACGATTTCTGGTGCAGTGTTCGACAATCAGACAAGCCTATCTAATACATCATAAGATCAACCTAACATGCTTGATCTTTCTATATTTATAGTCCTTGTACATCATTTCTTTTTAAGGACTTTACAAAGCTGTTTAGCTTATGTAGGATCAACCTAACATATTTGATCAATTCATTCTAAGTCCTTGTACATATGTTTCTATAATCTATCAGAGGACTTTACAACTTTTCTTAATGCAAGCATACTTGCATATTCATTCATATATATATTTATATATATCATAATCAAATGATATGTTTATTCCTAACAGAGTCCTCATTATATTTATTATCACACTATTTCATAGAATAGCGAGGACTACTATAGCCACCATCTCGGACTATCACTCCGTTCCCCAACTATTCCCGGCTACATTTTCATTTCCTGAAGAGAACAATGAAAGCAAAAGGGAGAGCTCAACTAGCCCAATAAGAAATATTATGACTAAGATAATGTAGAATAAATTATCGTTAGCCTTCAACAGTGTTAAACTTATAATAAATATCAAGTATAACTGCAGCGGAACAAGCAAGCCATTAGAAGAGTCAAGTAGAGCATGATATCTACTATCTTCTATGATTTAATAAGTTTATCAACAATTTTATCGATGAGACTCAGTTAAATAAATAATCCACATCACTAAAATATCCATGAACTACGGGCCAATGATATTCATTAGTATCATGTCCACGAATTATCCATGCACTACGGGCCAAGTATATTTGTGTAATCACCAATGGTCATAATCATGCCAAAAACTTTCCATGAATGCACTATGGGCCAATGAGGACTTTTACAACATCATTAATAACATTACGGGTCATGATTATACCGAATAATCCCTGGTCATAATCATACCAATCAACAGTCCATCTATTCACTACGGCCAAAGATGACTTTGATTACAATATAAGCATGGGGATGATGACAATAATATAAAAATTCAATTAAAAGAAAGCGAAGGATAAATTTTTAAAGATTTATAATTTAATTTATCTAGAATTCAATAATGTCCATATTATCAATATGATACTACTTTGTGGAATAAAATTCAAGAATAATATTGTATCAAAAATGTTTTGGACAGAGAAGAAATTAATTTTTTTCATGAATAGTACCCTGGGTGAATATTATCTAAGTGAATAGTACCCCGTGAATAGTACTTCATGAATAGTACTTCGTGAATAGTACTTGGTGAATAGTACCCCATAAATAGTACTTCATGAATAGGACCCTATGAATAGTACTTTGTAAATAGTACCCCATGAATAGCACTTAGTGAATAGTACCCTATGAATAGTACTCTAGCATGAAAAGATTAAAAATTATCAAGATTGTTTAGAAAAATATCCTTGTGAAACTATACTAGATGAAGCGCAAATTTCAAGGATATTCTACAAATTTCACGGAGTATAGAAGCAATACTTTAACAAAATGAGTTAGAATTAGGAATACGAAACGAAATAATATTACTTACATACTACAGAGTATGGAAGAAAATATTATTTGATACGAATATTGAACAAAAATAATATCCCTTACCTTAGTAGAAGGCTGGATACTACAATAGTGAAGTAGTAGAAAACTCTTCTTCTTTCTCTCTATAGCTTCTCTCTCTATAATTGCTCGTGTGAGTCTTAGTGAATTAGTGAGAATGAAAGAAGAAATGAACTTCTATTTATAGAAAAACATAGTTTCGATAATTGCACGTTTAGGGGCTCAAATTATTACAGTATAGTACCTTCATCTTTATCTCCATTTTTAATTTAGTCCTTCAAGTATTATCAATCTTGCACAACCTCCCCTAATAGTACATGCATGTGAACAAATAGTTCCATGCACGTGAACCAATATTAATTTGCATGTGAACCAATAGCAATTAATTGCTCACGTATCCAATTAATTACCCGTTTGGTCAATAATAACAAAACCAACAAATCACAAAAATACCTCCTTTGAGGGTAATTGGGTGACAAAATAATTAAAGAAAACTAAATGAACAAATATCTTTAATCAACGCGAACTTATTCATCATAATATTATAACTCGCAACATTTAACAAGCAGATCATTCCCAGGAAAGAGGGGGCTTTCCGATAAGTATTTCTCCCTATTGGCGCGCAATTAGGTGACCAAACCCCTTTCCTCGACAGAATTTCTAGACATCGTCAATAATGTAAATAATAATATGAATAACTTTGTCATCTCAATTATTGAGTTAATAATATAAAATGTTGTGCAGATGATACTGTGACAATAATTGAATCAATAATATGAGAGATACTATGCAGCAATTACTGTGGCAATAATTGAATAAAATTTACTGACTTCTCACGTAAGCATCAATAATCAAAGATACTGTACAATACCATGTGCTACTATGCAACCACGCGTATTACTGTACTTTTATCACCGGGTATTTCAATAGTTTAATGGTAAAACTTTCATCCTTATTTTTATAAAAAGATATTTCTGTCATTTTCTTACTCCGACAATACTTCCATTATGGGGTCCACCAATGATTGTGCCGTCATACTAATATTACCTGTTAAAATGAATATTCCCCGACCAAATTAAATATTTTATAACAACTTGCTTACTTTGCAAAATTTATAAATATTACCCACAACTATAACATTATATCAAATCCACGCCATAATATTCAAAATTATATTTTGAGAAAAATTAATCTTTATTCATAAAAGTTGGGGTCTTACAGATTGGCAATAACTCCAATGAAGAATCGGAAGTGATCCGATGATGCAAGCCATTGAAAGCTACTTCAACGAGGGTCAGGCAGCCCTGACACTATAAACCGTTGGCGATAACTCCAACGAAGCGTCAGAGAACCCTGATGATACAAACTATGGAAAACCATCCTCATTGGGAAGGATCGATGATGGAAGCTGTTATACAGATCCCTAGCAATCCAAATGCAATCCCCAAGAGTTGTTCGCAAAAGAGAAGAACATCTTCGGTGGAAAGCCTGTGTAAAGGATTAAGGACTTTGGTGACAACCCCAATGTCAACATCCCGTGGTCTCAATCATTGAGAAACCTCCACTCCATGAATTTCAAAGACATCTCTGCGACTTGTCGGCAAATCAGGCTTGGATAACATAATTTGGATAGTTCAAACCGTTGGTGATAACCCAGCTTGGCATCAAGAGATTCGTATGATAAGAACTTTGGAAACTACCGGTAGAGTAGACATCAAAGAAGTTCTACATGACCATCATTGACAACTCCATCCCTTAATATAAGCAATAGGGGTGGGCAGTTATTACATCCCGTTGGAAATCATTCCAACAAACAACACACAACATAACATTGCATCATGCAGCATTACATTTGCATCATGCTTTTCTTGTCATATTTCAAGTGTCTAGTAGTCTTTATCTTATCCATGCCATTGCATCGCAGGAATATGCTAAAGTGGGGCATCTGTAGACACTCAAAATTTTATGTTCTCGTTAGTAACCCTGAAGGAGGGTAGAATCGTCTTCCAGAGATATCCCTGGAACTTAAATAAATTTTCAACCTCGGGAAGTCCAGTTTTCAATCTCAGAGATAACCCTGAGAGACTCAGTTTCAACCCTAGAGATAACCCCGGGAGATCCAGTTCCAACCTTGGCGATAACCCCGAAAAAGTCAGTTCAACCCCTAAGACAACCACGAGATAATCAGTTCAACCCCGGAGATAACCTCGGGAGGTCAAGCCACCCTCAGAGATAACCCTGAGGACACTCAACATCCACTGTAAGACCCCAACTTTTTATAAATAAAATTGAATTTTCTCTATTAATTATTTTGAAATAGTGAGGGGTGGATTTGATTAATGTGGTTAGTTATTAGGTAAAAAGTGCAAATTATGCGAAATAAGCAAGTGGTTATAAAATATTCATTGTTGTCGGGGAATATTCATTTGGTCATGGAATATTCTTGTTGTCGGGGAATATTCGTACGACAACGCTACCATTTGTGGGCCCCATAACGGAAAATGGTCGGATGAAGAAAATGACAAGTTTGAGTTTTTTTTATAAATAAAGGCGTAGTTATTACCGTTAACACTGTTGAAAACATGGTGGTTAACGTATAGTAATACGCGTGGTTGCACAATAGCACACGGTATTACACAATATTTTTGGATTATTGATTCTTACGTGAGAATACACTACTAAATAATTGTTACAGTAATTATTGTTCTATATTTTATGTGACGCCCCCAAAATAGGTATACATCACCCATTCTGAGTCACCAAATACATGGTACATAATTCAAATACAACTTAATTATACAACTGTCATGTAAAATACGACAAAACATAAGCTGGGAGTTTCAACACAAATATTATCTTCTAGACAATATCCAACCTCAAATTCAATATCATTACAATTTTTATCACACTATCTCGGACCATCAATCCATTTTTGGACTAGTCCCAGCTATATTCTCATTGCTTGAAGAGAACAGTGAAAGAAAAGGGTGAGCTTAACTAGCCTAGTAAGAAATATTATTACTAAGATAATGCATAATAAATTATCCTTAGCCTTCAACAGTATAACAGCTGATAGAATACAATAGACAACATGTTTTAGATTAACAACTATAGTGGAATAGGCAATCCATTAGAAGAGTCAAGTAGAGCATGATATCTACTATCTTCTATGATTTAAAAGTTTATCATTAATTTTATCGCCGAGACTCAACTTTAATAAATAATCATCATCACTAAATTATCCATGCACTACGGGCCAAGGATATTAATTAGTATCACGACCGCGAATTATCCATGCACTACTGGCCAAGGATATTCATGTTTTCACCAATGGTCATGAACATGCCAAACAACAATTCACCTTTCCACCCTTGGCCGAAGAGAACGCATGGTCATGATCATAATAACAACTGTCACTGAGACTCAGCTTAATAATCCACATCACTTGTAACATTACATGTCATGATTACACCGAATAATCCCTGGTCATAATCATACAAATCAATAGTTCATCTTTGCACCCATGGTCGAAGATGACTTTCATCACAATATAAGCATTAGGATGATGACAATGATATAAAAATTAAATCAAACGAGGTCAAGGATAAATATTAAAGATTTTATAATTTAATTTATCTAGAATTCAAGAATATCTAAATTGTCAACATGATACTGCTTTGTGGAGTAAAATTAAAGAATAATAATGTATCAAAAATGATTTGGACCGAAAAGAAATCAATTTTTGTCATGAATAGTACCCCGAGTGAATAGTACCCTGTGAATAGAACTTTGGGAATATTACCTCATGAATAGTACTCTGGCATGAAAAAGTTAAAACTTATCAAGAATGCTCAGAATAATAATTCCATAAAAATATACTAGATGAAGCGCAAATTTCATGGATACTCTACTAATTTCATGTAGTATAGAAGCCAAAACTTAACAAAATGAGTATAGAATTCAGAATATGAAAAAAATATTATTTCTTACGAATATTGAAAAAAAAATATCCCTTACAACTGTTGAACGAAAATAATATTCCTTACGAATATTGAACGAAGATAATATTCCTTACGAATATTAAACTAAGATAATATTTCTTACGAATATTGAACGAAATAAAATTTCTTACGAATACGAAAAATAATATTGTAAGCGAATATGAAATAAATAATACCCCTTGCCTCAAAAAGAAAGCAATTTCGAATGGTATAACGGATATATTCTTGAAGAAAACTTTCACTATTTTCTACACTCAAAGCTTCCTTAAATTCTAAAGAAATACACTCAATATTATAGAAGAAGAATTCTCTAATCCTGGTGTGTTTTTCTTTTCTAAATTGAGCATCCTATTTATAGGAGAATGGAAGGATACTATTTGAATTTAGAAATTACGGACTGCACAGGAATCGTTCACGGGCGCAGACGACTGAAGAATCTTTTTTTCTGATTTAACTATGAAAGCGCTATGTAGACACTATGCAAACACTATGCATAATAAAATAAAATATGTAAGACCCCAAGTTTTATGAATAAAAATGAATTTTCTATAAATATTATTTTTGAATATTATGGAATAAATTTGATATAATGTTATAGTTGTGGGTAATATTTATAAATTTTTCAAAGTACGCAAGTTGTTATATAATATTCGATTGGTTATGGAATATTCGTACGACGACACAATCATTGATGGACCCCACAACAAAATTATTGTCAGATTGAGAAAACGACAAAAATATTTTTATAAAAATAACGGCGGAAGTTTTACCATTGATACTGTTGAACTACTCTGTAGTAAAAGTACAGTAATACGCGTGGTTGCATAGTAGCACACAGTATTGATTATTAATGCTTATGTGAAAAGTCATTCAGTTTGATTCAATTATTGTCGATATTTTATATGTTATTAAATCAATAATTGAGATAACGAAGTTGTTAATATTATTATTTGCATTACTAACGATGTCTAGAAGTTACGCGAGGAGAGGTTTGGTCACCTAATTGCAAGGCATGATAGGGAGAAATCCTTATTGGAAAGCCCCTCTTTCCGGGAACGACACGGTCGATTAATAGTGTGAATAATAATAATTATGATGACGTTTTTTATTTGCATTATTAACGTAATAAAACCAAAAATCTTTTATATTAAACAAAATACTTTTTATTCGTATTATTCGTTTTATTAGGCTAATAGTAAAATCTTTTGATATAAAACAAAATACTTTTATAAAGTTATACATTTTATTAGACAATAATTAGAATATATTATATTTTATTATGCATAGTATTTGCATAGTGTTTTTGCATAGTATTTGCATAGTAAAATCTTTTTAAAAGTTATTCGTTTTATTAGATTATAAATAGAATATATTATATTTTATTTAAAAGATTTTTCTTTAAATATGGACCGTCCGATTAAAGTAAATCAATCTAAATAGTGCATGGATTGGATTGGTTATTATTCATTCCATTCTTCTATAAATAGAAGCTCATTCCTTCATTATTTCTTACGAATTCTTTGAAACTCTAGAGAGAGAAAACTATAGAGAAAGAAGAAAAGTGATTCGCTACTTCACTCACTCTCGATATCAAGTTTCTTTTTACGGTAAGGGTATTATTTCTTTTGTATTCATGAAGAGAACTTCTATTATTCCATCTTTATTATTACATTGGAAGAAACTCAGTACGCTGGGATACCTTATACTTGGTAAAATTCTTACGTATTCCATTCTTTATTATTCATTGGAATATCCACATTCATGCTTTTACGCTTACGTGGGACTGGTTCCGTCTTTATTATTACATTGGAATATCCATGCGTCTGTATGCTTTTTGGGACCTGGTTTAAATCTTTATTATTACATTGGAACATCCTGTTGGTGTGAATTTCACGACTGGTTCTATCATTTAGTATTCTCGTTGGAATAACACATCATGCGAAGTACCGCATGCATGGTGATTTCTGTTGTATTACATTCTTTATTATTCTATTGGAATATCCTGTCGGTGCGTGATACGCTTTGATCCGGGTTCGTTATTATTTATTATTACGATGGAATAACCTTTCTCATGCTAAATACGCGCATGCATGATGATTTCTTCTGTTATTCCATTCTTTATTATACTCAGTTGGTTAAAGTTTTGACTTCTACACTCCATGAAATTAGTGGAATGTTCTTGATATTTGCGCTTCATCCAGTATCTTTTTATGGAAATATTCTTTTGAGCATTCTTGAATTTTACTTTACAAAGAAGTATCATGTTAACAATTTGGACGTTATTAGTTCCTGGATAAATTAATTTTTGAACTTGTTTTATTGAATTCTTATAACATTGTCATCATCCTCATGTTTATATTATTTTTAAAAGTCATCTGTGGCCTGTAGTGCGTAGATGGACTTGGTATGATTATGACCAATGATTATTCGGTGTAATCATGACCGTAATGTTACAAATGATGTGGTAAAAGTCCTCATTGGCCCGAAGTGCATTGTTGGACAATTGTTGGCATGATCATGACCATTGATGAATACACAAATATCCTTGGCCCGTAGTGCATGGATAATTTATGATCGTGACCCTAATGAATATCCTTGGTCGTAGTGCAGGGATGATGTGAATTATTTATTAAGCTGAGTCTCAGCGATAAAAGTGATTAAAAACCTTTTTAAATCATAAAAGATAGTAGATTTTATTCTCTACTTGACTCTTTTAGTTGATTGCATGTTCCGCTGCAGTTAAACTTGATGTCTATTGTATTTTATTAGTTTAACACTGTTGAGGACTAATGATAATTTATTCTGCATTATCTTAGTCATAATATTTCTTACTGGGCTAGTTGAGCTCACCCTTTCTTTCACTGTTCTCTTCAGGAAATGAGAACATAGCCGGGACTAGTAGGGGAATAGAGTGATGGTCCGAGATGGTGTCTTAGTAGTCCTCACTATTCTGTTAAATAGTGTGATAATAAATGCAATGAGGACTAAATTGAGTGTGGATATTGTCTAGATGACAATATTTGTATTAAAACTCACAGCATGTATTTTGTCGTATTTTACACGACTATTGTATAATCAAGTTGTATTTGAATTTAGTACCATGTATTTGGCGACTCAAGATGGGTGATGTATACCTATTTTGGGGGTGTCACAGTTGGTATCAAAGCTTAGGGATACGATCCCTGGCTGAGATGTGAGATAAGAACTAGGAAGGGAGAGACGGGGAATTCCTTCGCTAGTATGACCTACCAAAGTTTATTTGGTATTTAATTAGTCGGTCAGAGTATAGGGATAATATGTGATATGTTAATTAACTCTTGTTTTATGGCAATATTTGAAAATGGCATCCGAGAATGTTGAGAACATCAATGGAGCACAGGAGACCGTTGAGTCTCCACAGATCAATAATCAAGATAATGTGCATCAGGAAGGCGACAATCCTAATGCAAACAACAACACTGACCAAATGATGAACGATGGAATGTTCCGAGGCTTCATGCAATTCATGCAACATCAGGCGAGAGCGGCTCCTATCCAAAATGCAGGTGGAAACACTGGCAACTCTCGGACGGTCACCGCCAAACAGTTCAAGGAGCTGGGACCACCATAGTTTTTTGGAGAGCCAAAACCACTTAAGGCGGAGACGTGGATAAAGCAGATCAACAAGATATTTGATGTCTTGGGTTGCTCCAAGGAGCAAAAGGTTCCCTTTGCCACTTTCATGTTGCGGGCAGAGACAGATTACTGGTGGGAATCTGTAAAGCATACTCAACCTGCCGCACGTAAGATGTCTTGGGAGAAGTTCCAAGAACTATTCAACGATAAGTACTTTCCTGAAAGTATTCATCACATGAAAGAGGTAGAGTTCATTAAACTGGAACATAACAACATGACCGTGTCATAGTACGAAGCCAAGTTTGCCGAGCTGTCCCGGTTTGCATCCCATTTGGTTGATAATGAGGAGAGAATGACGCGAATGTTTCTAAGAGGATTGAAACCAGAGATACGTCAATATCTTATCTCTCATAAATTGTGTTTGTATTCAGATGTTGTTAATAGGGCTCAGTTATTGGAGCGCGATAATGAGTCAACCCAAGCAAAAGAGAGCAGCCAACAAAATGATAATACTAGTGATAGAAGTCATCAAAGCGGTGACAATAAGCGTGGAGGGAATCAACATGCCAGAAATTGTAACCACTTCGGTTATCATGGCCAAAACAATAAGAATGGACATTTCAAGAAAAAAAGATTCAACAATGATGGAAAGACATCAGCATCAGCACCTGTCGTTAAGGAAGGAGAACGACCACTTATCATATACTTCAAATGTGGAGGGGAGGGACACATCAGTCCAAATTATGCGATGCCCTCCAAAGCATGTTATAATTGTGGAAGATAAGGACACCTGGCCCAATTTTTTTGTGCACCGAAGATAAGTCCAGCTGGGATAGAGGCAGCAAAGGCCGTCCCAGACAAGACAAAATTGGTTGTTCAAGGGAGAGAATTTGTCGTGACCTCCCAGGAAGCAAGGAACCCGAACAAGGTCATCACATGTAAGCTTATCATAAATTCTAGTGAAGTATATACCTTATTTGATACCGGTTCTACCCATTCTTTTATTTCTCCTACTTGCGCTCAACGTTTAAATTTGACTCTAGAGAAATTAGACTTTGACTTAACTGTTGAAACTCCATTGGGAGAAACCTTCATTACATCCAATGTTTATAAGTCTTGTTTGGTTCAAATCGGTACCCTCACATTACCTGTCGACCTTATTTCATTGAAAATACTTGCATTTGACGTAATTCTAGGGATTGATTGGTTAACTACTCAACATGTAAAAATTGATTGTTTTTGTAAGGTTGTTAGCTTTCATATTCCTAATCAACCTATTATGCGAATTCAAGCAACCAAACCATTAAAATCAATCACTGTCATCTCAAGTCATAAAGATATTCGTTTATTGAAAAACGGATGTCAAGCTTTCTTAGCTCACGTCACAGATCTAAATAAAAATACGTCAGTTTTGAATGATATTTCTATTGTTAATGAATTTCTGACGTATTCTCGAAGAACTTCACGCCTACCCCGGGCGTGAAATTGAATTTTGTATCGACCTTGAACCTGGTACAAAACCTATTTCCAAAGCCCCATATCGAATGGCTCCTATTGAACTTCAGGAGTTAAAGACCCAACTGCAGGAATTGTTAGACATTGGCTTTATTCGTCCTAGTACTTCTCCTTAGGGTGCTCCTATTCTATTCGTGAAGAAGAAAGATGGGAGTATGCAACTTTGTATTGATTATCGGGAGTTGAATCATGTCACCATCAAAAATAGGTACCCATTGCCACATATTGATGACCTGTTTGACCAGTTGCAAGGCGCCAAATTCTTTTCAAAGATTGATCTTCATTCCGGATATCACCAATTAAAGATTAGAATCGATGACATTCCAAAGATGGCTTTCAGAACTCGGTATGGGCATTATGAATTCCTAGTCATGTCTTTTGGATTGACTAATTCTCCTGCTGCCTTCATGGATATGATGAACCGAGTATTCGAGGAATATTTGGATCACTTTGTGGTCGTCTTTATTGATGACATCCTTATTTATTCCAAAAGCCGTGAAGATCATGAGCAACACTTGAGGCTGATACTCCAAAAGCTTCGTGAATATAAGCTTTATGCCAAGTTGAAGAAATGCGAGTTCTGGCTTGAGGAAGTAGCATTCCTTGGGCACGTGGTATCAAGTCATGGAATATCTGTTGACCCGACAAAGATTGAAGCCATTCAAAGCTGGGAGCAACCTAAATCAGTGACCGAAGTACGTAGCTTTCTCGGCTTAGCTGGTTATTATCGGAGATTCATAGAAGGGTTTTCTCGAATCGCTACTCCCTTAACTTAGCTGACTCGAAAAGATACAAAATTCGGTTGGAACGAGAAATGTGAGAAGCGTTTTTAAGAACTCAAAAGAAGACTCATTTCAGCACCTGTTTTGACAATACCATCTGGCTCGGAGGGATTTGTCGTCTACAGTGATGCTTCAGGCAAGGGGTTAGGATGTGTTCTCATGCAACATGGGAAAGTCATAGCCTATACCTCTAGACAACTCAAAGAATATGATAGGAATTATCCTACTCATGATCTAGAGTTGGCAGCTGTTTTCTTCACACTTAAAATTTGGAGGCATTACTTGTATGAGGAGAAAGTGGAGATCTTTACGGATCATAAAAGCCTCAAATATTTCTTCACTCAAAAGAAACTCAACATGCGACAACGACGTTGGCTTGAACTGTTGAAAGATTATGATCATACCATCCAATACCATCCTGGAAAAGCAAACATGGTAGCTGACGCATTGAGTAGAAGATCATATGCGGGTACAAGTGCGATATTGTCAACGCAAAGGCCTATCTTGTATGACTTACAAAGGATGGAGATAGAATTAAAGACTCCAGGGACCCATGTGATAATGGCGAATATACGAGTAGAACTGACTTAAATCGATAAAGTTAAAGCTGCTCAAGCTACAGACCTGGAGCTGATGCATATGAGGAAGAAAGTACAAGAAGGTGCTATGCCGGAAGCAAGAATCGATGAAGAAGGGATACTTCGAGTCAACTCCAGACTTTGTGTTCCTAACGACCCTGATTTAAAGAATAAAATCATGATAGAGGCGTACAACACACCGTTTGCAAACCATCTTGGGAGTACCAAAATGTATCGTGATCTTCGTTATACATTTTGGTGGAGCAATATGAAGAGAGAGATAGCGATGTTTATCTCAAGGTGTCTAACTTGTCAACGAGTCAAAGCGGAGCATCAAGTACCAAAAGGTCCATTGCAACCACTTGAAATTCCAGAATGAAGGTGGGAGCACATTACTATGGATTTGGTTACTGGTCTTCCCAAGGTTTCTGTAACAACCCGGAGAATCCGGATTGTTCAGAATTTAAGATTAAAGAATTAGATATTAATAAAATGAATTTTTATTAATATTATTCTGTGCTATGTGGTTATTAATCTTTCTATAACCTAGAATGATTATTAATCGGGAGGATTCAGGCTACGAGCTAGACTGAACGAGTAAGAATTTTCAAGATGAAAAAAAAAAAAATTCGGGAACAAAATATTTCCGGGGAAAGACGAAATAGGCACTATTCACCCGACGAAACCCTAAGGGTTAGGGTTTGAATAACCTAAGCCTTTTTGAGAGTTCGGTATGTCGAAATGACATTCCATCAAAAGATTTGACGATAATATATCGTGAAAAGTTAAGTAAGCCGATAAAAGTTTTTCTCACAAAACGTGCAAAAATCAGATAAAATACAAATAACGAAAAGTACTGTTATGTACGTCTCATTCATTTAGCTACGTTAGGGTAAAACATGAAGGAAAATGTTTAACGCCAAAAAGTGTTTTTCAGTTTTTCTGAAATCCCAAGAATACGCAAAAGTTAATCGGTAAAGGAAAGATGAAATATCCAAAAATATTTGGATTCCGAGAATCGTAGTTTTTGAACTGTCGGAGGAAACCCAAAAGATGGAACTACGAAACGTAAGGGCTAAGAAAACTTGAGGGCTAAGTTAACTTAGTCCTTAAGTAATGAATAGTAAGGAGGTTAGGGTGTGAAAAGACCAAAATGCCCCTAGCCTTGAAAATCTATAAATAGGAAGCTTATTTCATTTGTTTGGAAATTTGAAAGTTGTCAAACATTTGAGAGAGAGAGAGAGAGAGATTTTGGATGAAGGAGAAGAGGAAAAGGAAGAGGAAAAGCTTGCTCATGAGCAAACTTTGTCCGACGGATGGAGATTAAAGAAGAAAGGTAATCTAAAAACCTAACTTCTAGATTATTTTCTTTATTTTTCTATGTTAAAACATAGTTTAATGAGAATAAGGAGCAAAAGATATTGAGAATGATTTCATATGGTTGAAATCATGAGAAAAGAAGAAATAAGAAATAAGAAGTTTATTTTATAAATTTCTTAAGGAAGTATAAGATTCATAAGGATTTTGAGCGATCCGAATGAATCTTATGAATGATTAGGTAAAATAAGTAAGGAATGGTGTTCTATAACATCAAATTCTAAGGAAAGGTGAAATCGTAATCCAAAATATCGATTAAAAATGAAGAACAAACGAAGAACACGAAGAACGTTGTTGATGGACAAATTTAAAACCATCATAGTATAATTGTTGTTGATGGACAAGTTTAAAACCATCGCGTATAAGTTAGTTGCTTATTGCTTGATTAGGAACATTAGAAACGTTCATGAAGAACGGATTAAAATTGAGCTATAACAAAGTTATGGCAAAATTTTCGTAAAAGAAGAACGAGAATTAGAAAGTTAGTAAATGAAGGTGTCCGGACTGATGACTGCATGGTATGAGTCCTTATTTTCGATCAGGCGCACAAGGCATCACTTTCTAGTATGCTCGAATGTCGGTACATGGCATGCTGCCAGCGTATGAACAATTTGCCTCTGTGCACCAGAAAAATTTTAAAGCTTAAAATTTTTGTGAACTTCCCAGACGCATAACTCCTTCGTTATAAGTCTGAATTGGCTCATTCAAAAGCCTACGGTTCACAAATTATGTAATCTACGCGTTCATGCCAGAAGTTTATCTATTCAACTTTGTTTGCTAAAAATTCACCTATTGGTTCGTTTTTAACGAAAACGATAAACGTTCGTGAACGTTCAACGCTCGTTTATTCGTTCTAAGTCAGAATCCGGTCATTTTTGAGTCCACAACTCTAGAATACCAAATATGACTTGTTTCTATCGAAAAATAATGTTTTCAAGTTCAAACACAAAATTTGACTTCAAATCCGAGAATTTTACGAATTCGACGATTATCGTCCAATCGTGCAATTTTCGGAAAATCTTCATTCTTATGATTTGTCCAACATTACAAATGAATTCCATTCATCATGGGAACATATTAACCTACTTATTCCAACAACTTATACTCATGGTTGGATTTTGACTTATTTCTTCATAAGCTTATAACTTGATAAATCATAAACAACTTATGATCTCATCATTCATGACTTATGATAATTAAAGTTTCTTAATCATCATACATATATGTTCTCAACATACTACTTTACTTATATATACTTGATACATATGATCATACAAGTTCTTTTACTTTAATATTACTTATATTACTAAACTCATTACAAGTTCATAATACTTTCATATAAGTTTATAATTTATGCTAGCTTAAATGACTTATTACCAACTTATATGGCTTAAGTTCATTGCTTACTCATTCATCTTACTTCTTAACATTCATGTTCCTTAATCCAAGCTTTTCTTATCAACCTATCATGATAGAGATAGAAGATAATTGAAGAAGGGATCTTACTTTTGAAGTTCTTGATAAATAGCTTCTTCTTCTTCTTGACTTATGGAAGTTAACTTATTTGTAACTTAAACTCTCTACCAATTAAGCACTTTGAAATAGCTAAGTTTTTTGAACAAGTGTTAAATGGCTAGCAAAGCTTCTCTATTTATAGGACTTGCAAGTTTAAGGTAGATTAGTCTTAACACTAAGCCACCTCCTCACTATTCATTGCTTGGCTAACACAAAACTTATCCTTTGCTTGATCATTACTCATTTAACTTGGTCATTACATAACTTGGTCACCACTCATTTGTCTTGATAACCACACATTAATCACATTAATATGGTTTGCCCCATGGGTTTGTTAACTCAAGGATTCTAGCTTGGGCTTGGATTAAATAAATCCTTGGGCTTGGCTTTAACAAACACTCACATGTTTATTAATTCAATAGTTGGGCCTTAACCTTAATTGACTTGGGCTTGTACAAAATCCAAACCAATTCTTTACAAGTCCATTAATATTACAAAATACAGATACATATAGTTTATACATTTATTCTCTTACTCCAATTCATATAGAATTTATATACGATAATTCATCCTTCATACAACTCGTATAATACATCGTATTATACTTGTTTTCATTCCTTTGCACAATACCAAAGTATCATACAATTATTACTTTACTCATTCCTACTTTACTTTACTTAACGTTTATAACTTAAGTATGCAAACGAAATATTACGTTTTCCATAACTAGATTATTATTATATAATCTGTCTTACCTTAATATTCTATCATTACGTATTTCTCGGAACTTCAAAAATAAATCCCGAGCAAATATTGATGAATAGTGTTTTCAAAAAAAAATTCGAAAAACTTTTATTTTCGTCTTAGAAATTCAAACACTTTAATTCCTTCACGTAGCTCAAATACTACGACATTCCAATATCAATAGGTTATAGAATGACAACCATCTTGATAACATATAGAATATAATTTTATTATTATTTAATTTAATAAAATCATTTTACAATAAGATCTGAATTTCTCGGTCGTTACATTCTTCCCCCTTTATAAAGATTCTGTCCCCAGAATCTCGTCTTACTTAATCAAATAAGATTCAAATCATTTTACAATGAAGAAAATTTTTCTTCATCTGTTCTTCTAATTCCCATGTTGCTTCTTCGGCATCGTGGTTCTTCCATAATACCTTCACCGACAATATTACTTTGTTCTTCAGAACTTGCTCTTTTCTATCAATGATTTGAATCGGCGATTCTTCATATGATAAATCCTTCTCGATATGAATCGGATCATACTCGATTACATGCTTATAGTCTGGCTTATATGGACGTAATACAGATACGTGAAACACATTATGTATTCTTTCTAGGTCTGGAGGTAATGCTATCATATACGCTACCTCTCCTACCCGTTTTAATACTTCAAAAGGTCGTATAAACCTTGGACTTAACTTCCCTTTCATTCTAAAACGTATCTTTCCTTTGCAGGGATATACTTTTAGAAACACACACGAACCTACTTCAAACTCTCGGTTTAATCTATGTGAGTCCGCATAGTTCTTTTGTCTATCCTGAGCTGAAACAAGACGCATCCGAATTAACTTAACCACATTCGTTGTCTGCTGCACCAATTCTTGTACTAGCATCCGGCGTTCTCCCACCTCGTCCCGACACAATGGTGTTCTACACCGTCTTCCGTACAAAGCTTCATAAGGCGGTATAAAGCTTCAATGGTGTTCTACTCACATACTCTGTTATTTCTATCTTCATGTTTGGCCACCAAAAACTCTATCGAAGGTCTTGATACATCTTAGTGCTACCAGGATGTATCGAGTACCTCGAACTATGAGCTTCTTGTAACACTTGCTCCTTTAATTCTGTCTCACTCGAAACTAAAATTCTTCCTTCAAATCTTAATAATCCTTCATTATCAAGGCTATACTTAGTATCTTCTTTATCGGATAACCGCTTCTTCATTTGGTTATACTCATCAGTCTTGAGTTGTAACTCCTTTACTCTTTCTACGATGGTAGATTGCATCTCAATCATAAAGAGTATCTGTCCCGATTCACTCGGCATCTTCAACTTTATCTCCATTCTAGCCATCTCTATTATTAACTCATGCTGAGCCGTTAACATAGACAACTTTTCTCGACCCTTCATACTTAAGGCGTCGGCAACTACATTGGCTTTCCCAGGATGATACAGGATTTCACAATCGTAATCCTTTATCAACTCCAGCCATCCTCTCTTTCTCATATTCAACTCCTTCTGAGTGAAGATATATTTAGACTCTTATGGTCCGTGTATATCTCACATTTCTCCCCATAAAGATAATGTCTCCATATCTTTAGGGCAAATACTACCGCGGCCAGTTCCAGATCATGAGTAGGATAAACTTTCTCATAATCTTTCAACTGCCGTGATGCATACGTAATGACTTTGTTATGCTGCATGAGCACACAACCAAGTCCTCTATGCGAAGCATCACTATACACCACGAAATTTCCTGTGTCATCTGGTAATGACAATACAGGCGCTTCACTTAATCTTTTCTTCAATTCTTGAAAACTGTCTTCACATTTATCCATTCATACGTATTTCACCATCTTCCTTGTTAAATTAGTTAACGGGTTAGCTATCTTCGAAAAATCCTGGATAAATCATCAATAGTATCCCGCTAACCCTAGGAAACTCCGCACCTCAGTCGGCGTTTTCGGTTGTTCCCAGTTCGTCACTTCTTCTACCGTCGCTAGATCCACTGAAATCCCTTCTTGATCAATGACATGACCTAAAAACTGTACTTTCTCTAGCCAAAATTCACACTTAGTGAATTTCTCATATAACTTCTCCTTTCTTTGTGTCTCCAACACTAATCTTAAATGTTCAGCGTGATCTTCTGGCGTCTTAGAATAGACTAGAATATCATCGATAAACACAACGACGAACTTGTCCAAATATGGTTTGAACACTATGTTCATCATATCCATAAATGCAGCTGGTGCATTCGTCAACCCAAATGACATCACCAGAAACTCGTAATGACCATAACGAGTCCTGAATGCCGTCTTTGGTACATCCTCCTTCCTAACCTTCAATTGGTGATACCCCGTTCGCAAATCTATTTTAGAAAAATACTTTACCCCTTTCAACTGATCAAAAAGATCATCGATCTTGGGCAATGGATATTTATTCTTTATCGTTAGCTTGTTCAACTCTCGATAGTCGATATAAAGCCTTAACGATCCATCTTTTTTTTTGACAAACAATACCGGAGCACCCCATGGGGAAACACTAGGTTGAATGTACTTCTTATCCAATAGTTCCTGTAACTGAACCATTAGCTCCTTCATTTCCACAGGCGCCATACGATATAGTGCCTTTGAGACTGGTGCCGCTCCTGACACAATGTCAATTACGATTTAGATCTCCCGATCCGGTGGTAACCCCGGTAACTCACTCGGAAACACATCCATAAATTCGTTTACTATAGGTATTTGTTCCATGGTTGCTCCCACACGCTGGGTGTCAACAACATGGCACATATAACATATACATCCCTTCCTTAAAAGTTTTTCTAGTTTGTGTCATCGTAAGGCAACACGAATGTCCCAGTGATTTATTACTGTAAAATACTACAGGAGGTTGTTTCAACGTCGTGATGCTCACACATTTCTTTTGGCAATCTATAATTACCCCATGGTTAATCAACCAATCCATTCCGAGAATTACATCGAATTCTCCCAACTTTATTGGTATTAAGTCTACCGATAACTTACAACCACGTACATCTACGCAATAACTCCTATGAATACTTTTAACAGGAATTATCTCTTCGTTTGCTACCTTAATGTTCAAAGGTATAGGCAACTTTTTAGGAAATAATTCTAGTCGTCTAGCAAAAATTACATGCTATAAACGAACAAGTATCGCCCGAATCAAATAGCATGTAAGCATCTATATTGTTGATCGGAATAATACCTGCAACTACATCCTCTGATGCCACCGCATCTTGGACCATCATATTAAAAGTGCGGGCCATTGGTCTACCCAGCTGAGCTGAACCACTAATAGCCAACTTACCGCTATTAGTTCCCTTATTCCCTTCCATACCCTTCTTCGGGCAATTCTTCGCTATGTGGTCAGTTGATCCACATACAAAACATCCGTGGTTTTTCTTCGGATTTGGACAGTTAGGCGAAATATGCCCTTCCTGTCCACAGTTATAATATACCGCCTTTCCTTTGAGATAGACAGCTAAATGAGTCTTCCCGCAGGTTTTACAGGCATCCATCCTCCTTTTAGGATCCCCTTGTTTTACTTCGGTATTCCCACAGTTAAAAACATTCCTCTTATGACTGTCGCCACTTCCGCTGGCTCCTTCGGTCTTCATTCGTCCCTCAGCTCTGCCCTTATTTTTCTTATCTTTGTGGTACTGGCTGAGAGCCTCATTCCCACCTTCGGCAATTATTGCCTTTTCTACTATGGTTCCAAAGGAAGTACTTTGGAACACGTAATTTACTATAGAGCTGTGGTTTCAAGCCCTGCTTGAACCTTCTAGCCTTTCTCACTTCAATGTCCACTTGATGTGGAGCGAATGGTGCCAGTTCATTAAACTTGGCAGCATACTGGGGAACTACCATGTCCCCTTATTTCAATTCAAGAAACCTCATTTCCATTCTCCCCTGCATACTCGTGGGAAAATAGATCTCGAAGAAAATCTCCTTAAACCTTACCCACGTTAAATTTCCTATATCAGCCCTAGCTTGGTTTACCTCCCACCAGAAGTTGGCCTCTCCCTTCATTAAATAGGTTGCAAAGGCAACCTTTTGACCCTCCTCCATATTTGCTATTACAAATGCTTTCTCAATTTCTTTCACCCAAGTCTGGGCTTCTATAGGGTCCGTAGTTCCCTTGAACTCCAGCGGACCTACACTTTGAAAATCCTTAAATGTAGTAGCTCGTACTACTCCAAGAATTACGGGTACATTAGCCCCCGTTCTATTAAATGCCGCCGTTAAAAGATTAACGAAATCTTGCATTGGATTAACCGGAGCACCCTCCGGTTGGTTAACATTAGTGTCTTGATTTCGTTGTCTCCTTCTTGGCGGCATTTTGCTGTTAAGAAAACAACATATCATTATTACTTTCTTCTTGTTGGTTAGTTATTATTTGTGATAAAACAATAACTCATACTCATTACTCAATATATTCCATACAAAGACTTATATTGATTCATAACTTGTAGTATGACACTAAATTGTTTACATTACTCAGCCTTAGCTGATTACATTACCATCCCGCAATTGCTTTCCAAAAATTGGGATTTACAAAAGACTACCCTTTGATATACAAAAGAGGGTTTTACGTCACTGCTAGATATATAATATTTACATATCTAACAATTCTAGTCATAACTAGATTACATCTGTCGAATGGCATTCTCAAAATCTTTCTTGGCCAGACTGGCAATAACATCCCGACTGATTGTGTGTCGAGTTTGTCCTACTTCTACCAAATACCCAGCCACCTATTGTTGGAAATCCACGTGAGAACTCCTATGTATATAGGACATCCTTTCCAACTTCTGCTGTTTAGTCTTTAGCTCCTGCTTGAGCTCAAAGACTTCATGTTTCAGCTCATGGCCCTTGTCCTTGGCTAAAATACGATCATCATGTTCCTCCACCCACTTGCCCTCCATACTTAATTTGTCCTCCCGGACATCTTGGAGTTCTTCTTTCAACTCCTTAACCACGGACGATGAGTGGGACGTTTCTATCCGTAATCGGCATGAATAAAGTGCTTTCATTGACTCTTCAGTAGTCAATTCTTCTGTAAGTGGAACCTGATCAAAGGACATCACGTCAACCTCTTCCTCTAGCATGCCATCAAAAATAGACATGTAGTCTAAGTTGTCCGAGTCTCCAGACTCGATTGCCACCACTTCCGGTTCTACTGCTACGGGGTTGGGTAGTATCTCTACTCGATTAACCGAATCCTCGCTCACTACATGTATATCTCTATACATATCATTTTCTTCTGTCATCTACAATAAAACAATATAGTTTGATTAGTACACGTCAGTAAATTAATAAAAACACATAACATAATATAATGCATTTTTATAAGGTTATTTTCCATCGTTTACTTCTTTATTCTTTCTTAAGGTTATGACTTAAGGTTCTATTTGCCCCTTAAGTTTTATAGCCTAGGCTCTGATACCAACCTGTCGCGCCCCCAAATCCGGGTATCTTCCAACCCGGCAGATGGTGCTATACTATACAAACTTTCATACATTCATTCCATTGAAAAGTCTCAAAGAACGAACATAAAGTCTATATATTAAAAGTAATATTTACATTTCCCGGTGTTCTATACGAATATAAAGGTTCTTTTGTCATAATATTCATTACATTACAACAATAGACCTATACTATTACAAGACAACTTAATAATCTGCCTTAGCTTTTCCTTTATCCTTTTTCGATCCTTCGGGACGTTCAACCTTAGCTACATTCATATGGTTCAAGCAAGAGTGAGCATAACTAGCTCAGCAAGTATAACAATTTTAATAACAACATGCTTGATACATATGAATCGTATATCTTCGATAACTGAACAATAGTTATGAAGTACTATTGATAAATCAAAATAGCACTTCATCTTTCTTTCAAAATGTTTCACAATGAATAGTATTCAGTAAAACATACACTCTAGTCAAAGACCACGAGTATTCATTCTTTCTTTAAAAAGGACAACCCGAAACTCAGTCCATAAGCCCGGTATTATTTACGAGCACTTCTAGGTGATCAGCCTATTGTACTCTATGTTGATCAACACTACATCCATTAAACGTATGTACGTTTAATCATTTGGCAACCTCACGTGCCTGTCGTTTACCGACAAAACATTTGTTTAACATTTCAGTCTTATTTTGAAAACCATATCAAGTAGTTGACAAAAGATAACAACATTTAATAAAAGATGAACAGATTATTAATAATCCTTTCAATATATCAAGTCTAGCCAAAGGAATTGGCTTTAACTTCAACATACTTCAATTCATGCGTAAGGATACATGAACTTCAAAATCTTGTTTAGATTGAACTGAGACAAGAGTTAGAATACTTGCGTTTAGCGTCTGCTACTGTGTAATTACTTTATGTTCAAGTCTTTCATATCTCTACAATACATGATCACATAATACCTTACATTAGGTCACATATAATCAAGTATGTATCTGACTATATCTTACCCTTCATCTCAATCTAATTGTGTATTAGATTTTGTTATTACCTATTCGGGATTTATCATTCTATTTGCATTCATAAATGGATAAGTTATTAACAACCTTTACACATTACTCTTAAGGTCTAACAATGTTTTAATAATGTTACTTCAAGTTCCTTAAGGTAGGTTTACTTCAAACTAATTACATTCTCTTGCTTTACATTCATGTCTATTCTTCACCATCTTTCATCAAGGACTAGCAATCATGGCGCCAAATCGTGTTTTACATCTCTCACGCTACTGCCAAGTATGAGTTAACAAATGAAGGTGTCCCGGACTTGGTGCTGCGGCATGAACAATTTGCCTTCAATGGCCATACGCGCCAAACTATTGCATGCACCGTAAAATTTTTCAAGCTTAAAATTTTTGTGAACTTCCCGGACGCATAACTCCTTCGTTATAAGTCTGAATTGGCTCGTTCAAAAGCCTACGGTTCTCAAATTATGTAATCTACGCATTCATGCTAGAATTTAATCTATTCAACTTCGTTTGCTAAAAATTCACCTATTGGTTCATTTTTCACGAAAACGATAAACGTTCGTGAACGTTCAACGCTCGTTTCTTCGTTCTAAGTCGAAATCTGGTCATTTTCGAGTCCGCAACTCTAGAATGCCAAATATGACTTGTCTCCATCGAAAAAAAATGTTTTCAAGTTCAAACACAAAATTTGACTTCAAATCCTAGAATTTTACGAATTCGACGATTATCTTCCAATCGTGCAATTTCCGGCAAATCTTCATTCTTATGATTTGTCCAACATTAAAAATGAATTCCATTCGTCATGGGAACATATTAACCTACTTATTCCAATAACTTATACTCATGGTTTGATTTTGACTTATTTCTTCATAAGCTTATAACTTGATAAATCATAAACTACTTATGATCTCATCATTCATGACTTATGATAATTAAAGTTTCTTAATCATCATACATATATGTTCTCAACATACTACTTTACTTATGTATACTTTATACATATGATCATACAAGTTCTTTTACTTTCATATTACTTATATTACTAAACTCATTACAAGTTCATAATACTTTCACATAAGTTTATAACTTATGCTAGCTTAAATGACTTATTACCAACTTATATGGCTTAAGTTCATTGCTTACTCATTCATCTTACTTCTTAACATTCATGTTCCTTAATCCAAGCTTTTCTTATCAACCTATCATGATAGAGATAGAAGATAATTGAAGAAGGGATCTTACTTTTGAAGTTCTTGATAAGTAGCTTCTTCTTCATCTTGACTTATAGAAGTTAACTTATTTGTAACTTAAACTCTCTACCAATTAAGCATTTTGAAATAGCTAACTTGTTTGAACAAGTGTTAAATGGCTAGCAAGGCTTCTCTATTTATAGGACTTGCAAGTTTAGGGTAGATTAGTCTTAACACCGAGCCACCTCCTTACTATTCATTGCTTGGCTAACACAAAACTTATCCTTTGCTTGATAATTACTCATTTAACTTGGTCATTACATAACTTGGTCACCACTCATATATCTTGATAACCACACATTAATCACATTAATATGGTTTTGCCCCATGGGTTTGTCAACTCATGGATTCTAGCTTGGGCTTGGATTAAATAAATCCTTGGGCTTTGCTTTAACAAACACTCACATGTTTATTAATTCAATAGTTGGGCCTTAACCTTAATTGACTTGGGCTTGTACAAAATCCTAACCAATTCTTTACAAGTCCATTAATATTACATAATACATATACATATAGTTTATGCATTTATTCTCGTACTCCAATTCATATACAATTTATATACGATAATTCATCCTTTATACAACTCGTATAATACATCGTATTATACTTGTTTTCATTCCTTTGCACAATACCAAAGTATCATACAATTATTACTTTACTCATTCCTACTTCGCTTTACTTAATGTTTATAACTTAAGTCCGCAAGCGAAATATAACTTTTTCCATAACTAGATTATTATTATATAATCCGTCTTACCTTAATATTCTATCATTACGTATTTCTCGGAACTTCAAAAATAAATCCCGAGCAAATACCGATGAATAGTGTTTTTCGGAAAATTTCTCGAAAAACTTTCATTTTCGTCTTAGAAATTCAAACACTTTAATTCCTTCGCGTAGCTCAAATACTACGACATTCCAATATCAATAGGTTATAGAATGACAACCATCTTGATAACATATAGAATATAATTTTATTATTATTTAATTTAATAAAATCATTTTACAATAAGATCCAAATTTCTCGGTCGTTACATTCTTCCCCCCTTATAAAGATTCTGTCCCTAGAATCTCGTCTTACTTAATCAAATAGATAAGAAAAATTTTTCTTCATCTATTCTTCTAATTCCCACGTCGCTTCTTCGACATCGTGGTTCTTCCATAATACCTTCACCGACGGTATTACTTTGTTCCTCAGAACTTGCTCTTTTCTATTAATGATTTGAATCGGCGATTCTTCATATGATAAATCCTTCTCGATATGAATCGACT
Organism: Panax quinquefolius; assembly: GCA_020205615.1. NCBI lineage: Eukaryota > Viridiplantae > Streptophyta > Magnoliopsida > Apiales > Araliaceae > Panax > Panax quinquefolius. The sequence goes on from JAINUW010000814.1 coordinate 112,566, forward strand.
CATACTCGATTACATGCTTATAGTCCTACTTATATGGACGTAATACAGATATGTAAAACACGTTATGTATTCTTTCTAGGTCTGGAGGTAATGCTATCATATATATAACCTCTCCTACCCGTTTTAATACTTCGAAAGGTCCTATAAACCTTGGACTTAACTTCCCTTTCTTTCCATAGAGTATCTTTCCTTTCCAGGGAGATACTTTTAGAAACACATATGAACCTACTTCAAACTCTCGGTTTAATCTATGTGAGTTCGCATACTTCTTTTGTCTGTCCTGAGCTGAAACAAGACGCATCCGAATTAACTTAACCACATCCACTGTCTGCTTCACCAATTCTGGTCCTAGCATCCGGCGTTCTCCCACCTCGTCCCAACACAATGGTGTTCTGCACCTTCTTCCGTACAAAGATCCATATGGCGGCATACCTATGCTTGGATGATAACTGTTGTTATATGCAAACTCTACAAGTGGTAGGTGATCATCCTAACTACCCATGAAATCCATGACACAAGACCTCAACATGTCTTCTAACGTCTGAATTGTCCTCTCGCTCTGCCCATCAGTTTGTGGATGATAAGCTGTGCTTAACTTCAACTGTGTTCCCAGCTGTTCTTGCAAACTTCTCCAGAAATTTGATGTGATTCGTGGATCACGATCTGACAGAATCGATACTGGTACCCCATGTCTAGAAATAATTTCCTTGATATAGAGTTTAGCTAACTGGTCTAAGTTATACTTGACCCTAATTGGTAAGAAGTGAGCCGATTTCATCAATCGGTCGACTATTACCCAAATCGAATTGTACCCTTTTGCCGTTATTGGAAGTCCCACCACAAAATCCATCAAGATATGCTCCCACTTCCATTCTGGAATCTCTAATGACTGTAACAAGCCACTGGGTCGTTGATGTTTGGCCTTAACTTTTTGACAAGTCAAGCACCTACTCACATACTCTGCTATTTCTCTCTTCATGTTTGGCCACCAAAAACTCTGTCGAAGGTCTTGATACATCTTAGTGCTACCAGGATGTATCGAGTACCTTGAACTATGAGATTCTTGTAACACTTGCTCCTTTAATTCCGTCTCACTCGGAACCCAAATTCTTCCTACAAATCCTAATAATCCTTCATTATCAAGGCTATACTTAGTATCTTCTTTATCGGATAACCGCTTCTTTATTTGGTTATACTCATCAGTCTTGAGTTGTACCTCCTTTACTCTTTCTACGATGGTAGATTGCATCTCCATCATAAAGAGTATCTTTCCCAATTCACTCGGCATCTTCAACTCTATCTCAATTCTAGCTATCTCTGTTATTAACTCATGCTGAGCCGTTAACATAGACAACCTTTCCCGACCCTTCCTACTTAAGGCGTCGGCAACTACATTGGCTTTCCCAGGATGATGCAGGATTTCACAATCGTAATCCTTTATCAACTCTAGCCATCTTCTCTTTCTCATATTCAACTCCTTCTGAGTGAAGATATACTTTAGACTCTTATGGTCTGTGTATATCTCACATTTCTCCCCATAAAGATAATGTCTCCATATCTTTAGGGAAAATACTACCGCGGCTAGTTCCAGATCATGAGTAGGATAAACTTTCTCATAATCTTTCAACTGCCGTGATGCATACGCAATGACTTTGTCATGCTGCATGAGCACACAACCAAGTCCTCTATGCGAAGCATCACTATACACCACGAAGTTTCCTGTGTCATTGGGTAATGATAATACAGGTGCTTCGCTTAATCTTTTCTTCAGTTCTTGAAAACTTTCTTCACATTTATCCACCCATACGTATTTCACTGTCTTCCTTGTTAAATTAGTTAACGGGGTAGCTATCTTCGAAAAATCCTGGATAAATCTTCGATAGTATCCCGCTAACCTTAGGAAACTCCGCACCTCAGTCGGCATTTTTGGTTGTTCCCAGTTCATCACTGCTTCTACCTTCGCTGGATCCACTGAAATCCCTTCTTGATCAATGACATGACCTAAAAACAGTACTTCTCCAGCCAAAATCCCTTCTTGATCCACTGAAATCCCTTCTTGATCTATTAAACGATGAATGATTTAGAGCTAATGCTATGAATAAATGGTACTATGAAGTAGTACGGGAAAAAGAACTCAAATTGAGTTGTCACGGATAGTATACGAATTAAAGAAAGTTTGTATTAAGTAAAGAAAATGTTAGAAGTTCTAAGATTTCGATTGAGGACTCATGTGATAGTTGAGTAGTACAAACCTTCGAATGGGAGGGGGTTTGTGATTACTTAGTTATTACAGTGATAATCATTGGAATAGTATGTCGTGCTATCAATATATATATGACGAGAAGGTGAATCTTTTCTCATGTATATAATTGATAGGTAGAGAATGATAAGATATGTGCGGGTTCTTGAAACTCATACTTATGAAAAGTTTGTGATTCATAGTTATATGCTATGTTTCTGAGCCCTAAGCATATGGATAGTCCTTGATTTGTTCTTGGATTACATACTGCGAAGATAAGTTCTTAAACACATATGGTTGTGGAAAGTTCTTAAACACATAAAGTGTGGTAAATTGATGAACTATACTAAGGTATAGGGTTGTTTAGACTGAAAGTAAGTATTTTCAGTAGACTTAGCATTAAAGGTGCTAGAGAAGATTAAGTATTGTCACAAGTAAGACAATGAAGGAAAATGGAGAATATGATATTCTAAGTCATCTAGCTATGCTAGATTTCGATGTTTCTTGAAATCGTACTGATGTGCGCGTTTTGAAAATGAATGAATTGGTTCAATTTTTGAAACCAATGGATTTTAAAAGAACTATTCTTGATATGTCTATGCTAGTTGATTCGGCTAGGCAGAAATTGATTTGAAATATCAAAATGAATTTTATATCATCAGTCCATTTGATGTAAGGATAGTAAAAGGATGGAGTTATTAATGCAATTAAACCTGGTGTGGAATTTGATCAGAGGATCAACAACCTGCTATGGTATGATGAATAATGATGAAGTCATAAACTGACGAAGTCCTCAACGTACTATAAAGAGTGCGGTATCATGACGTCATGAAACGTTTTGATGTATTGCAAGAGAATTTAAAGAAGTAGTCGATGTCAATTGAGTTGGCTAGACGAATGTTTCAAGTTGATGTCCAATTTATTAATATGGTCTAAGCTAATTGATTTGGCTAAGACGAATGGTATGTTATGATTAAAAGAAAATCGAGCTTTCTTTGAAAAGTTATGCTAAACCAAATTGTTTTGGTGTGGAATCTGATGAGTAAGTCTGAGGTGAACATACCATGAAATGGGGTTATACGATAGGCTGATCACCTACGTATGGGAGAGGTAGTTTACCTTCTTTGTGATTGTAAACTTACCGTGTAAGAAAGGTTTACGGCGAAAGGTTGTTTAACCTAGTAAGAGTTCATGGTCAATTTGACCCCTCAGCAAAAGAATGAAATGTTTTAAAGGAATCTTTATATTCCTCGTTATTCCTTTCACTTCATGATTCTTGATAAGTTATGAAGGGTAGGAAATGTAAGAAAGATAAGAACTTCTTTGAAGAGAAGTTGAAAAGAAGAGTAAGTTAAAATTTCGAGGACGAAATTCTGTGAAGAAGGGGTGAATGTGATGACCCGGGTATGGGTGTGGTTTGAAGAAATTCCAAGGACGGAATTTTTATAAGGGGGAAAGTGTAACAACCCGGAGAATCCGGATTGTTCAGAATTTAAGATTAAAGAATTAGATATTAATAAAATGAATTTTTATTAATACTATTATGTGCTATGTGGTTATTAATCGTTCTATAACCTAGAATGATTATTAATCGGGAGGATTCTGGCTACGAGCTAGACTGAACGAGTAAGAATTTTCAAGACGAAAATAAAAAAATTTCGGGAACAAAATATTTCCGAGGAAAAAGACGAAATAGGCACTATTCACCCGACGAAACCCTAAGGATTAGGGTTTGAATAACCTAAGCCTTTTTGAGAGTTCAGTATGTCGAAATGACATTCCGTCGAAAGATTTGACGATAATATATCATGAAAAGTTAAGTAAGACGATAAAAGTTTTTCTTGAAAAACATGCAAAAATCGGATAAAATAAAAATGATGAAAAGTACTGTTATGTACTTCTCATTCATTTAGCTACGTTAGGGTAAAATATGAAGGAAAATGCTTAACGCCAAAAAGTGTTTTTCAGTTTTTCTGAAATCCGAAGAATACGTAAAAGTTAATCGGTAAAGGAAAGATGAAATATCCAAAAATATTTAGATTCTGAGAATCGCAGTTTTGAACCATCGGACGTAAACCGAAAAAGATTTTAACTACTGAAACTTAAGGGCTAAGCAAACTTGAGGGCTAAGTTAACTTAGTCCTTAAGTAATGAATAGTTAGGAGGTTAGGGTGTGAAAAGACCAAAATGCCCTTAGCCTTGAAAATCTATAAATAGGAAGCTTATTTCATTTGTTTGGAAATTTGAAAGTTGTCAGACATTTGAGAGAGAGAGAGAGAGAGATTTCGGATGAAGGAGAAGAGGAAAAGGAAGAGCAAAACCTTGCTCGTGAGCAAACTTTGTCCGACGGATGGAGATTAAAGAAGAAAGGTAATCCAAAAACCTAACTTCTAGATTATTTTCTTTTTTTTTTCTATGTTAAAACATAGTTTAATGAGAATAAGGAGTAAAAGATATTGATAATGATTTCATATGGTTGAAATCATGAGAAAAGAGGAAATAAGAAATAAGAAGTTTATTTTATAAATTTCTTAAGGAAGTATAAGATTCATAAGGATTTTGAGCGATCCGAATGAATCTTATGAATGAGTAGGTAAAATAAGTAAGGAATGGTGTTCTATAACATCAAATTCTAAGGAAAGGTGAAATCGTAATCCAAAATATCGATTAAAAATGAAGAACAAACGAAGAACACGAAGAACACGCGAAGAACACGAAGAACGTTGTTGATGGACAAATTTAAAACCATCATAGTATAATTGTTGTTGATGGACAAGTTTAAAACCATCGCGTATAAGTTATTTGCTTATTTCTTGATTAGGAACGTTAGAAACGTTCATGAAGAACGGATTAAAATTGAGCTATAATGAAGTTATGGCGAAATTTTTGTAAAAGAAGAACGAGAATTAGAAAGTTAGTAAATGAACCCGAACGTATAGGGTTTCATAAGAATGTAAGAGAATGTATAAAACGTGAGTCGTGGACTCAAGAATGAATGAATTCCGAGTTCAGATGACCGAATTACGGACGAACGAACAAAGAACGTTAAAAACATTAAAATGAATGAAGGGTGAAGATTAAGCCAATTGAATGGCAGGTTAATGGATTCAGAACAAATTTCTATCCATACGTAATCAAAGTACGTAAGATAAGTAAGAAAATGGCTTTGGAACGACCCCGTTCCGAGTTATAATGAAGAAGTTATGAGATTTTGAAGTACGCATCTCAGAATGACCAAAGACTTAGAAAAATTTTCGGGAATAAGGTCTTGGCGCCGCGACGCCAGTCATGCCTAGCATGGTGGCATCGCAGACACCAGTCGGAGAGGTCATGTAGATCGCTAACTTTCGTCTTAAATAGCGAGTCTTAGTAAGTTGAGAGGAAATATGGCGCCATCATTCTGCGAAGAAATGCCAGAAATGAGATTTTTAATTGCTCAATTTATGGGGGATGTGCAAGAAAGAGATAAGAACATGTAGTTCAACTAATGTAACACTTAGTCGAGTGTTTTAAACCTTTAATGAAGGTTGAACGGAAAGATTAAACGAGATTAAAAGAATGTAATTACGGGTTACGAGACCGATAGCCGGGGACCGTAGTCGCAATGAATCGAACGTGAGGGATTGCTATGATGGTGATTCCTTAGACGTTGATGGACGATAGTAATGTATAACATTTCGATGTTATGACATGGTAATGAGAGATGAATGTAAAGTAGATAGACGCTGTGAACGCAACGTTGTTGCAATGAACAATCGGTCTTAGCATACAACGATCAGTATGGCTTCGACATTAAGAAAGAATAATGAACATGGGGTTCATGGGATGGATAACGATTGAATGTGATTAAAACCTTGAGTAAAGGTTGAATGAGAGATTAAGAGATGAGCAACGTTAATGTTTAATACGTAAACGATCCTTGTGAATCGTATTCACGTTGGATGAACGTTCTAAGTATACCCTAGTTGTATGACTTAGACGTTGATGAAAGTAGTAAGTAAGATACGAATGGTATCAAGAAAGCCGTATCGAATGGTAATAAGATTAATGAAAGCCTAATGTGAGTCGGATAAGAATAAATCCTGAGGTTTGACATTTAATTGTCAGAAAGCCATAAGGAATAAGAAATTGACTTAACGAACATTATATTTAATAGTTCGTATAAGTTAAGATAAGTTAGGTTGTGGTACAATCGTAACCTTTGATGGTTGACATATGGGAGCTGAGCTAAACAATTACTTCAGAGAGCGAAGATATATACGAAACTGGCAACCGATCTAACTCACTGTGATGGCAGTGTAGATGAGATGGGAACTTGTTTGTTGGTTGTTTGTGGGAAACCACTCAAAGTACCATATGGACTACCAGCAGAGAAGAGATGTGTGCTGAGTCCTAGAGAAGTTATAAGAAGAAGATAAGAATGTAAATCATCAAAGATGAAGAACGTTTTGAGTAAGACATCTCCGTATGTCATGAAGCCGTAGAATGGTAATGAAAGTTGGTCGTGTAAACTTAGATTGCAAGAATGTGAACCTTAAGAAGTAAAGTTAAGTAAACCAATGTGTAAGTCAAGTATATGACTAATTAGTGTATGTGTTATTTCCTTATGTGTTATAGGGAATGGAATGGGCAGTTCAGCGTAAGCTGTAGCTGTGTGTAAATGAATGCCAAAGATGTTGAACTTCATTCATATTTTAAATGAATGCTAGTTTCTTAAACTTCTCAGATGTTGAACTTGAGAAGTTCGTCATATCTTGAATGTGTGATATTTGTACAAGGTGGTAAAACGTATGAGGCCTTGTGCCACAATGTGAACACTTCGGTGTTTCTATGATATGAACTGTTCTGTGATTGAACTGTTCAATAAGAGAATGTTCTATTTATACATGAACCGTTATTGTTAAGTCTCTTGCTATTGATTCTAGCTTTGCATGTAATGTGTATGAAAGATAGTAGAGAATGAAAGTATTTCAAAGTGAATGTGACTAATGTTTTAAAATGATAGGAATCGAGATTATTCCTATTGTTCAATCTGCTACATAACCTTTGTTCGGTTATCAAAGTTTCAAAGGAATGTTAAACTCTTAAAGTTGTTTGTTCAACTGTTAAGACTTGGTGGGCAATTGAATGCTCACACTTTCTTTAAATGAAAAACATTTTCAGCGAACGTTGTTAGAAGAACTTAAGGATCCCGTATAGATTAAGTTGTCGGTATCCAGATGAAGTGCCTTTCAGAATGTGAATGAGCGAGAAGATCAAGTGAAGACTTATAATGTAGAAAAATGAGAATTAAACTATAGAATAGTTTAATGAACGATTATGTATCCTTGGTGACGGATAAAAGTCACTTGTGAAAGATGTAAAGAATAATGTAATTATCATTATTTGTAATGAGAAAAGCTATAAGGTTTTTAGAACCTGGGATTTGAGAGTGTATGTTATTATATTTTAGTATATAATGATTTATGTTGGATGAATGATGTACTAGTGACGCACGGAATCCGGGTGTGAAGATAGACCAGATTTTGGGGCGTTACAGTTTCTCAAGGCATAGATGTAATTTGGGTCATTGTTGATAGATTGACTAAGTCTGCTCATTTCTTACCAATACGAGAAAATTATACACTTGAACGTCTTACTCGTATGTACATAAACGAGATTGTAAGACTGCATGGTATGCCAGTATCCATAGTTTTGGATCGAGACCCAAGATTCACTTCATGATTTTGGGTTAGTTTGCAAAAAGCTATGGGCACGGATTTACGATTTATTTCGGCATATCATCCTTAGACGGACGGACAATCAGAGAGGACTATTCAAACTCTTGAAGATTTATTAAGACTCTGTATCCTTGACTTCAAGGGAAGTTGGGACAAGTTCTTACCATTGGTGGAGTTTTCCTACAACAACAGTTATCCAGCAAGTATTGGCATGACTCCATTCGAGGCGTTGTATGGAAGAATGTGTCATTCTCCAGTATGCTGGGATGAGGTGGGTGAAGCAACGTTGTTGGGACCGGAGTTGGTATGTATGACTACGGAAAAGATTCAAACGATCCGACAACGTATAAAAACCTCAAAAGACCGACAAAAGAGTTATGACGATCTTCATCAAAAGGACGAGGAATTCGATATTGGAGATCATGTGTTGTTACTTGTTGCTCCATGGAAAGGAGTTACGAGATTTGGAAAGAGAGGAAAGCTCAATCCTCGATTCATTGGCCCATTTTTAATCCTCGATCGAGTAGGGACTATAGCCTATAGACTTGCTTTACCGCCAAGTATGTCTCGTGTTTATAACGTTTTTCATATATCCATGTTACGTAAATATGTGAAAGACCTGAACCATATTATTGAGTTAGAACCAGACGAAATAGCGGAAGATTTAATATATGAAGAGGTTACTGTTCAAATCTTGGATAAGAAGGAACATATTATACGCTCCACGGTTATACCTCAAGTCAAAGTGTTATGGAGGAACCACGATGTTGAGGAAATGACCTGGGAGTTAGAATCTGAAATGAAATCAAGGTATCCTTACCTCTTCGACATACTAGGTACGTACCCTAATTTCGTGGACAAAATTTCATAAGAAGGGGAGATTGTAAGACCCCAACTTTTACGAATAAAAATGAATTTTTTATAAATATTATTTTTGAATATAATGGAATAAATTTGATATAATGTTATAGTTGTGGGTAATATTTATAAATTTTGCAAAGTACGCAAGTTGTTATATAATATTCGATTGGTCAGGGAATATTCGTACGGCGACACAATCATTGGTGGACCCCATAACAGAATTATTATCGGATTGAGAAAAAGATAAATATTTTTATAAAAATAACGGCGAAAGTTTTACCGTTGATACTTTTGAACTACTCGGTAGTAAAAGTATAGTAATACGCGTAGCTGCATAGTAGCACACGGTATTGACTATTAATGCTTATGCGAGAAGTCACTCAGTTTGATTCAATTATTGTCGATATTTTATATGTTATTAAATCAATAATTGAGATGACGAAGTTGTTAATATTATTATTTGCATTATTAACGATGTCTAGAAGTTCTGCCGAGGAGAGGTTTGGTCACCTAATTGCGTGCCAATAGGGAGAAATCCTTATTGAAAAGCTCCCTCTTTCCTGGGAACGACCTGGTCAATTAATAGTGTGAATAATAATAATGATGAAGACATTTTTTTTATTCGTATTATTCACGTAATAAAACTGAAAAACTTTTTATATAAAACATAATACTTTTATAAAGTTATTCATTTTATTAGGCTAATAGTAAAATCTTTTTATATAAAACAGAATACTTTTATAAAGTTATCTGTTTTGTTAGACAATAATTAGAATATATTATATTTTATTATGCATAGTGTTTGCACAGTGCTTGTATAGTATTTGCATAGTAAAATCTTTTTAAAAGTTATTAGTTTTATTAGATTATAAATAGAATATATTATATTTTATTTAAAAGATTTTGCTTTAAATATGGACCGTCCGATTAAAGTAAATCAATCTGGACCGTTCATGGATTGGTTACTATTCATTCCATTCTTCTATAAATAGAAGCTCATTCCTTCATTATTTCATACGAATTCACTGAAACTCTTGAGAGACAAACTATAGAGAGAGAAACTATAGAGAGAAAGAAGAAAAGTATCCTGCTACTTCACTACTCCGATATCAAGTTTCTTTTACGGTAAGGGGTATTATTTCTTTTGTATTCATGAAGAGAACTTCTATTGTAGCGCCCCGAATCTGGGTCCCGAATCACCGCGGATCCGGTTCGCTATTTCTATAACTGTTGCGGAAGATATAAACATATATTGTTTATACATTACACATTATACACTATCCCCAAGGTCGAGTAACCATAACTTATACACATTTCATAACTTATCTGACACATGATATTATCATCATACAAGACTATTACAAATCTAATCGCGCATATTAACCCTAAGTCGGATCATCTTTAACTTTCCTTGTATCCGAAGCATTCGTCTTTATCTCGCAATGTTTTATCATGATATAGCAAGGGTGAGCATGAAAGTTGCTCAAACAAGTTTAAATACAATTTAAGGATATATCATGATTGAAAGAGTCTCGAATAATAAAGTCGCTATAATTCACAATGTAGTTGTGAATTAGCATGAACAAACCTTTCGATTGAACAAGTATTAAACATGAACAATATATATCTGGACCAACCGGTAATGAAGGTGATCACCTTTCATACCGACTTATACATACAAGATGTACAGAGTACAATTCTACATGGAAATCGAAGAACGATTAACCATAAGTATATCTCGAATGAAACACTCTTAGTAGAGTTAAGAAAATAAACTTGCGCATTGATTTGATTACCGATAATCTAAAAAATAACTTAGCTTTATCCAGAAGACCTAATCTGAGATAATACCGATCTCCAAATATTAGAATAATATCATCACAAAGATAAAATAACCTAAACACATTATCACATAATCCTATCAGCCTATACAACACATAAGACTTAGCATCAAATCAGACTATTTAAGTCTGAGTTGAAACCGACACAATTCAATCATCCCGACGGTCTAATCGGACAATTATCGAGTTTAAGTTCCATTAAACTCTGCCTAAACACTAAAAAATATCATTGTATCAGTCAAAACATTTTTCATAAACTTGCAAAAATTTTCAGATAATTAATATCATTTAACAACATTTTTCAATCATTAATACTATATTTAAATGAATTAAATACCACAATATTCTAATATCATTAATATTTATTTAATATTAAACATTAATGAAACATATGTCATAATATTATAACATATTTGTAATATCTCAAAGTATTTTCAATACTTTATTATTTCCTTTAAATGTTTTTAAAGTAATTAAAAACATAAACCAATAAGCGATATTAATATAAATACCACATTATTCCTTGATCATTAATATTAATTTAATAATGAAATATCAATGAAAATCATAACATAATATTATAATATAATTATAACATCACAAAGTATTTTAATACTTAAAAATCATATTTCTATGATTTTTAAACAATCAAATTCATTATCCGATAATTGCTATAAATATTAAAATATTAATATTTTCATGACAAAATATCAAAAGTTATATTTTATAACTCAAAATATTTTTATAACACTTCAATCATTTTTATATGATTTTTAAAGCATTAATTCTATTTTTTCATAATTTTCCATGTTCCTTTAGTATTTTTCAAAAATCATTTCTAGTTAATTCCTTAAGAAATTAGCTACCTTGTGTTTAACTCCAGAAATTCCCATCTTCTTACACAATCTTACACATGTTATCGTGAGTCTCCAGTTTAAATTTCGTGGCAACTGGAGTTGTAGAACTCCGGTTATAGCCGTTTTCGTCGGAAAATCACAAAAATTGAAATGGTCATAACTCGGTCATTTTAAGTCGGAATTAGCTCATTTTTGGACACAAGGTACTTAATACCATATATTTTCATTTCCCAAAAGGCCGGAATTTATTTCATAAATTAAATTACCGAAACAGCCCTCACAAAATATTAGCAGCTTACTTTTTGTCAAAAACAGTTTTGGAGTCCTTTACTAAATCTTAAATAAAATGAGATCTATAACTCCGATTAATGATCCGTCAATTTTGTTGGATTCGTATCTTTCCGATCTATAATTTTAATCTATCACAATCCATATTTGGATATGTTAAGCTCTCGGAAATTAGCCCGGAAGTGGCTGTTAAAAACTGTTGCTCTAACAGTTTTTCTTACCTTTGAGTAGTTTGGGAGAAATTCCATAACTTGCTCAGTTTTCAACCTAATTGAGTGATTCCTAAGGGGTTTTATCCTTAGCACATATATCTAGCTCCACAAATTTACCACACTCAAAATTCAAAGTAGAATCAGAGATAAGGTCATTTCCATATCATGCTTGGTTTCTCCAAAAATTTTGTTTTCGCACTTTTGATTATGCTTCTTCCGAACGTCATAACTACTTCATCCGGAGTCCGAATTAGTCCGTTCTGGAGTCTATGGAAAGCTTATTTAGTGTACTACAACATATCAAAAGTCCATAATTTTTAGACCATCCAAACAAATCCGGAATTTTCTGTTTAGGGGCAGCAGTTACCAATTCATTTAAAAAACTGTTTTGGTTCTTCTTCTTTGTTCAAGCTCATCAACCTTAAAAATGGCAAGATCTAACCATAAAATATCATATATTATGTAGACCTTCCCTCATATGGTTCAAAATCATAAGTTCAACACTTGGTCTAAAACAACCATAACAAAACACATAAACTAACTAGAGTTTTGAGTTTAGGAAATTTTCATACCTTTAGTTATAATCCTCTAGCTTTTGGTGGCCCTCTTTCTTTGCTTTCCAAAGTAGGAGATTAAATTATTGGACATCCAAGGACCCTCTATTCTCCCTCCATGGGAGTGGCCGAACACCACCTCTCCCTCTCTCTCATGATTTTATTTTGCTAGCTAACTTGGAAATAATAATATGAGAGAGAAATAGCTTTTGTGACTTTGTAAAAATGTATAGCTATAATTGTATATCTAATAATCATCTCCCCACTCTCTCTCTCTTTCTCTTTCTCTCATTAAACCACCAAGCTTTTACTTGGAAGAAATGCCAAAGTGTTGGCTAAATTAAATGAGGACACATAGGGGGAGTTGGTAGGAGTGGGTGAACCATTAAAGTAGGAAATCATTACATTTTTCCCCCTCCTTTTTCCTTTCTAATAACCGGCCACTTGGCCTTAGACTTGCCCAAAATTAATCTCCTTCTATGCTTTATTTGATTTACTAAATGTCTAAAAAGTTCTCTCCCACTTGGGCTAAAAGTTGGGCCATTCCTTAAATGTTTTGGGCTTTCCAAATTAATCTATTGGACATAAAAAATTTAATTCTTTGGGCCATGTAAATCAATCATAGTCCAACACTCTTAATATTATCAAATGTCCATCATGCCCTTCCTTCAATTGGGCTCCAAGTTTGGGCCACTCTTAAATCTTTTGGGCTTAACAATAAAATATTTGGGCCATTCCTTTAATGTATTGATTGGGCCTCTAACCAATTTCATTGGGCCAACACTTGGGCTATAAAATATACATAGTCCAATACCTTAAATTCTTATCCAACCCAAATAATTTAATTAGGGTTTTTATTTCCTCAATTATAACATAAATTCTTACTCATGCACATTTATTTCCTTAACCCAATTAGACTTGCTAGATTTGCAAGATTGCTTCTAATAATTCACAAATAAGACAAAAGGGTAAAATGGTAATTTCTATACCAATAATTGATTACTACCTTTAATAATGCACAAGGGTAATTTAGACTTCTCACTTTCAACCTCAAGGGCATTCTAGACATTAGCTACAACCCTTAGGGTTTAGCACTTTAGATTTTTGCAATTAAAATCCCATAACTGTACATTAGGGTTCCTGATAGAACAATTAGGGTTCCAATAATTTAAAATTAGGGTTTGCTAATTTAATTAAGCTTTACCCTAATTAATATTATAATTAATAGCACTTAAGCATTATACTTATCCGATAATTTCTCGGATTAGAGTTTTCAAATACCGAATTAGGGTTTCGGATTTCCGGAACTGAAATTAGGGTTTCCAGAACCGATTTCTAGGGTTTCTTATAAATCGTTATAATTTTCTATCTGAACGTTGACGTTCTAAATAATATTAGGGTTTGACACAGATATAATTTATCTGGTCAACACTTGACCCTTATCCACATTCTATACACATGATACCGTAATCCTGAACATATACTCATATACCCTTAATCCTGAATAATTCACTAAAAGAAATTTTAAATCCTCAAAATTCCATTCTGAAAACATTATACACATACACTTATTCTTTGTCTAGGTCAAATATTTGACCTTAAATCAATCATTTAAGATTTTAATAATTTTCTAATTTCTCGGGTTGTCACATCTATTATTCCATCTTTATTATTCTGTTGGAATAACTCAGTATCTGTGAGCTACCCTATACTTGGTGAAATTCTTACGTATTCCATTCTTTATTATTACATTGGAATATCTGTCATGCATGCTTTTCTGTAGGACCTAGTTCCGCTCTTTATTATTCATTGGAATATCATATACGTGCTTTACTTGTGGGACTGGTTTAAATCTTTATTATTCTATTGGAACATCATATTGGTGTGAATTTCACTTGACCTGGTTCGGTCATTTAGTATTCTGTTGAAATAACTTGTCTATGCGAAGTACCGCATGCATGGTGATTTCTGTTGTATTCCATTCTTTATTATTTTGTTGGAATATCCTGTCGGTGCGTATTACGCCTGACCTGGTTCCGTTATTTATTATTTTGATGGAATAACCTGTCTATGCGAAGTACCGCATGGATGGTGATTTCTTTTGTTATTCCATTCTTTATTATACTTAGCTGGTTAAAGTTTTGACTTCTACACTCCATGAAATTAGTGGAATGTTCTTGATATTTGCACTTCATCCAGTATCTTTTCATGGAAATATTCTTCTGAGCATTCTGGAATTTTACTTTACAAAGAAGTATCATGTTGATAATTTGGACGTTATTAGTTCATAAATAAATTAATTCTTGAACTTGTTTTATTGAATTCTTATATCATTGTCATTATCCTCATGTTTATATTATTTTTGAAAGTCATCGTGGGCTTCAGAGTGCATAGATGGACTTGGTATGATTATGAACGAGGATTATTAGATTATGTAATCATGACCGTAATGTTACAAATGATGTGGTAAAAGTCTTCGTTGGTCGAAGTGCATTGATGGACGAGTTGTTGGCATGATCATGACCATTGATGAATACACAAATATCCTTGGCCTGTAGTGCATGGATAATTTGTGGTCGTGACCCTAATGAATATCCTTGGTCGTAGTGCAGGGATGATGTGAATTATTTATTAAGCTGAGTCTCAGCGATAAAAGTGATGAAAAACCTTTTTAAATAATAAAAGATAGTAGATTTTATGATATGATTTTGAAATTATTGCCAACGTAATAATAACCTATAGGGTCACACACACAGAACATAATTTAAAAAGGAATTAATTTAAATTGTAAGGATTTAAATATATCATTATGATTGATAGTGTTTTAAA
This sequence comes from Panax quinquefolius, assembly GCA_020205615.1. NCBI lineage: Eukaryota > Viridiplantae > Streptophyta > Magnoliopsida > Apiales > Araliaceae > Panax > Panax quinquefolius. The sequence continues at coordinate 127,967 of JAINUW010000814.1, forward strand.
TAACGAATTTAAATTAAAAAGGATAATTTGTATATATGTATATTAATTAAGTATGACTTAATTAAGATATATATATAAATTCGGATTTTAATTATATTAGGTTTTGATTAATTCCTCCTAACTGCTATATATATGATATATATTAGTAATTTTAGGTATTACATCAAAAACAAAATCCTAGCCGCTCTTAGAGAGAGACTAGAGAAATCAGTTTTGAAAAATCATCATCCTTGGTGGCTAGTGTCGCGGTTCCTTCTTCTGCAGATCGTACGACGATTAGCGGAGCATTCATGTGGATACCGTAGAGACGTAATTCGTTTATATTGCATTGGAGATTCAATCGCATCGATTCTAGTTTTATAGTCGGTATAATATCTAACCTCTGAATTAATTGATTTTTTTTGTATGGATCCTGTTTAGGGTTTTGAAATTGCTTTATAAATTTTTATTTTCCCCTGTACGTTTCTGTGTCAAAACCCTTCAGTGGTATTAGTGCTACTTGTGAAAACGATTAATTCAGATTATGTGTTTTAATTGTATTCGATATATATGATATATGATGATACATGTTTACCGATCTGAAATTGAATATATGATATTCCGCTGTATGCGTATTCTGGTATTTTGATTGTATCTGTAATATATATGCATTTATATGATAATTCTGTTAATCGTATCTTAGAAGTTGGAAAAACAATACAACTGTTCTAATCGGATTAGAAACAGGCAGATTCGTTTTAATATGATTAATCGAAACTGGATATATATGATATGTTCTAGGTGTACTGTTATTCGTTTTAATATGATTAATCGAAACTGGACATATATGATTTGTTATTATGGGTGTTTTGTTGGATTAAAATATATGATACTGAAACTATTTCAGAGAATCGTATGGAAAAATTCTACAATGCAGATTATAGTTCGAAAAATATATGATACCGATCAATGGGACCATCGCCGAGGGGACCCCCTTGAATCAACCCGTCAAAGTAGCGCACGATGGTCGTGACCCCCAATATGTTATATATAGTTTTCTTTAATTATATATAAATTGTTATGTGCTTATTTTGATATGCATGGTGCACAATTATGGCCTTTTAACCCATAGGTTAGTGGTTTTGGTTTTGAAATACGGCTTGCATGTCGTGCCTTTCTATAAATTCTGATGTAACATTCTATTCTCATCTAAATCCCCTCGAATGTAACTCGAGGTTTCTTTAAGTCATGTAATAATCTATTATTATGAATATGACAAGATGAAGGACACGATGGAAAGATGACGATGGAGAGGAGGCGCATGCTTGAGGAAGATCCAAGGAAGCTACTTATTTTAAGATCTTTTACCACCTTAGATTGACATTCAATCTTTCATTAGCTTGGAAAGATTGACAGTGGATTGGGCCATAACTGTGACACATTTTATTTTTCACTTTATTTATGCTTGTGTATGATATGATAAATAATGTGCATGTTTAATAAGATTAAAATATGTGAGATCTAAATTTATTAATAAAATCCCTTATTAAATTATTAAGTCTAAATAAGATGCTTCCAATGAATAACACTCATCAAGACCTTGATCAATAGGTATATGTTGATCGAATTCTCAATCAATGAATACGTGCAAGTATACACGGTCAACAAGTAATAAAGTGAAAGTAGAGTATCATTCCCACGAGGAATTATTTAATAAAAGTTACCAATTACTAACTCTTAACCAAATCAATTTTATTTAAACAATCGCAAATTGTGAATTTTCTAGTTAAGAAAACTAAATTAAACAATTAAAAGAGATTAGTCTAAAAGAAAGCAAATAAACAACTAAGATTTGATTAAATTTAGGTAAATAAGGATTAAGACTCCAATATCCCCAATTATGAACTATAAATCAATTATCCAATTATTCCAATTATTATGTCTACTGAATTGTTAACAGGAATTCTCAAATGCCAAAAGCCCTTTCTCAAGTGATCATTTGCCTTCTATTTAACCTAGATTAATTTTGCTATATCTCTATGCAAAACAATTGAATTAAACTCGTTACAATCCCAATTCCTTATGTGTTACATGCGGCAAATAGATATTCTCATTCTATTCACAAACCTAATTATTCACTGTGCAAATAACTAAGTCACATGATATCATGCCCAGTTCTAACCCTAGAATTCCTTTCTCAATTCCTTCTAGAGTAACAAGGTAATTACTGATCAGATAATTAATCAATAAGCATAAGGCAAGATAAACAACTCACTTTGACACAAATAATTGGAATAAGTAAATAATTAATTCTTAATCATAAAAAGTTCAATTGAAATCTTAATGAAAGAGTTAGTTCATAATTAATGAATTAAAATCAAGAATCCACAATTGAATAGACATTAAAAGATAAAAGAATGATAAGAGAAGAGAATAGAATCTGTTGTCAGCAAATCTGATGCTCCCCTCTTGCTTTTGCTTTGAATCTTCAATGGTCTCCAAGTTGCTTCAATCTTCAATGGCTAATTAAGAACTAGGGTTTATATTCTAATTTAATGGAGTGTTTAATCTAGTCTAATCTATGTAATCTCCCTCTTATTTTATGCCTTACATCATGTATTTATAGGTTACAAAGTCCAATTTTTAGTTTAGGAACAAACCCAATCCAATTTGGAGTCAAAAAGGTGTCAAAATTCGCCCAAAACGCGTCCAGGTCGCACCAACCTCTTCCCCAGTGTTTGACCTTTGAGCACGATCTTTCAGACTTTGCTCCCCAGTGCCCGGCGCTGGGAATAGGCCTATTTTGGGCGCCCCGGCGCTGCCCCATGTTCTGACATTTTCAGTTCTGACGTCCTCTGGTAAGACGACTATAACTTTTGATCCGGGAGGAGTTACGGGGTCTGTCACCTATCAAATCAAAGATATCGACGAGATCTATAAATTTCATTCTTTGAGGATTGAGAAATTCTGGGTGGATGAATGCGGAAATTGATCTGGAAGTGACTTCTATGCAAATGACCACTCAAAACCATGACGTTCGACGTCCGTTGGTACAACGATCATAACTCTTGCATCCGAACTCCGATTGGAATGATTCAAAATGTTCTGGAAAGCTAAAACAATGCTCTTCAATGTAAGCTAAGTTCCAAAACAAGAACATGAAGTAAACATGAAAGCCCAAATGATGTCCGATTTGCTTTTCTTTGCGTTTTCTTTGCTTTTCCTTACCGATAATAGTCCTCACAAGCTCCCAAACGTATAACCTACAAAATGAACACAAAATGCATGAAAAGTAACTAAGACACATAAATATAAGCAACTAATTCAAGTAAAGATACCGGATAAGTGTATATAAAATCCACTTATCAAATACCCCCAAACTTAAAGCTGTTGCTTGTCCCCAAGCAACACTGACATAATCTGATGCAATGCAATGAAATGAAACTAATCTATATGCCTATGAATCCAGCGGTATTTGATAGAATCAAATCTATTCTTTCGACCTTAGAGCAATTAAGCAAACACGACAATACTTCATATCAAAACCAATCAATAATTTCTAGTCGATCATCAAGTCTTAAAGCTGTTATTCTTTGGTATAGTGCGTGTGTGTGCTCAACAACCATGCTGCTAGCGATATAAAATCAAATTTAGCACATAACAAGTCTCTTGAAGGCATCATACGGTGTAAACTCAAGAAATCCAAAAACAAGCTAGATCAACTAAAATAAAACAATTACCAATATCGAGGGTCGACATGGGATACTTATGCTTTATTTTCATCTACGGGGGCTTTTTGCTCTTTTTCCCATTTTATTCTCTTTTTTTATATACACATAGCTATGCAATGTCTTATTCCCTTAGGCTTTTCAATGCTACCTTAATGAGCTTTCGACCAACGACTCCCAGACCATTAAGACCTTAGGGCGCTAGGTGTAAAGACAATCCCCTCGGGCTTACTTACTCAAGTAACAAAGGTCACAAAACTAGACAAGCATGCCACGGTGTTTATTCATACTTTTTTTTTTTTTTTCTTTTCTTTTTTTTTTTTTTCTTTTTTTTTTTTTTTTTTATATAGCTTATATACCCCAAATATTCCCCCAAACTTAGGTTCTTGTCTAACTTTAGTCATCACTACTTATTCTTGTCATTCTTTCATTCAAACTAGCATTATCCTTTAGAGTCCCATTATGTATCAATTTAAACTCAATCAATCAACAAGTTATTTTTCTTATGCTATCATTATTATACTAGTTTCAAGCAGAAAAAGATTGATTCATAACAAGAAATCACATCAAAGCTCTAATAGTCGATTATTATACTTGTCTACCCAATTCAATCTCATCATTGGCCAAAATAAACTTAACTATAACAAACCATTTGAACTTATGCAAAATGAACATAGTAACTAACTATTATTTTTGAATTTTTTTTTTGAATTTTGATTTTTTTTTAATAATGAACTTAAACTATATTAACAACATATGCAAAATAACATAACATAAACATGAAACTAAACATGCAATAACGAACTAAACTAAACTCCCCCAAACTTAGCAATTACAATGTCCTCATTGTAAGAATATAGTGATAAGTAGAAGAGAACTTCCCTGTAATCAGCTAAGCGTGAGGTGCTGGTGGCGATGGTAGCGATGATCATTTTCCTATCCATTGAACCTCCAATACTTACAATGAAGAGAGACAACATGTATTAGATTATAAGAGAACTTACTAAGCAAATTAATTCCTATCTACTAAATAAACTAGTAAAGCATATAAATATAAAAATTCCTGGGTTGCCTCCCAGTCAGCGCTTGATTTATAGTCTTTCATTTTGACTTTATCACGTCAATGCTATCTAATTCCTCTTGAAAGTTGAGAACCCTCCATCCATCGAAATAATATAGCTTTTGGTAGGTTCCCATTTACGATAGCCATTGTATTAAAGTCACCTAGCATGCTTTGTTTAGATAAGATCACATTAAAGAACATCCAACATCTAGGTGTTTTTTCCATTGTGTGCTGCGAATAGATTCGGCATTGAGGCTTGTCGGACACAACAATCTTCTTCTTTATCTTCTCCAACTTATTGAACCATGGCTTCAAAGTTGTACTCGCTTTTACGTCACAAGGAGTATTTGCCGCGACATGACTACCTAGCGGACAAGGTTTTGCAAATCTCTTAGGATTCTTGAACTTTGGCGGAGAAGGAACTTGGGGCACTAATAACATCGGCTCCTCCTCGTTGGTAATCATAGTTAGTTCTTCAGAGACCTTATTTTCATTATCCCCACTTGTCTCCTCTTTTTCAACATCTAAGTGTCTCATCTAGTTGTAGATTTGGCTCGGGCACTTCATCAATTTCGTCATCCATGTCATAAAGCCAAGTGTTTGGAGGAAGGTTGTTTATGACTTTGGTCATTTGCTTTCTATCGATCCGCTAGTTTTAGAATTGACCCCGTTTGATTAATCCCTCTTTCCTCGAACTTGGACCACAATTCCTCCAACCTTGAATTTTCTTCTTTTAATAGAGGTTGAGATGAGAATTTCGGCGTGTATGTTGGATTTGGAGTAGAGTATTGGTCTTGATAGTTGTAGCTCCATGAAGAATCCGGGTGATACCCCCAAACTTGTTCATAATTATCATATGCATACTGATTGAGGTAGTTACCACCATACTGTACCGGCCCAAGATTGATGGTGCATTGATTACTCGGGTGATTACCAAGACTGATAGTCACACATAGCGCCATCATCCTTCGACTCTGTTGGGATGCGATAACGTCCAACTTCCTCGAAAGTTCTTTAATTTGTGCTGACATTGCGGAAAGTGTCGCGAGTCTGTCAATCTCCATTCCCCTTGGTTGAGTCACGTTCGTGTATGGCCATTGATACTCAAAGTCATCCATGGTACCTAAAATGAGAGAAATATAAGAAGAGAATTAAAAATAAAAAAAAATGTTTAAATTAAGACTAATTTGATTGAAATTAATATTGGTAAAAAAATATTAAACTAATTCTCCAGCAACGGCGCCAAAAACTTGTTGATCGATTTCGCAATCAATGAATACGTTCAAGTATACACGGTCAACAAGTAATAAAGTGAAAGTAGAGTATCGTTCCCACGAGGAATTATTTAATAAAAATTACCAATTACTAACTCTTAACCAAATCAATTTTATTTAAACAATCGCAAATTATGAATTTTCTAGTTAAGAAAACTAAATTAAACGTTTAAAAGAGATTAGTCTAAAAGAAAGCAAATAAACAACTAAGATTTGATTAAATTTAGGTAAATAAGGATTAAGACTCCAATATCCCCAATTATGAACTATAAATCAATTATCCAATTATTCCAATTATTATGTCTACTGAATTGTTAACAGGAATTCTCAAATGCCAAAAGCCCTTTCTCAAGTGATCATTTGCATTCTATTTAACCCAGGTTAATTTTGTTATATCTCTATGCAAAACAATTGAATTAAACTCGTTACAACTCCAATTCCTTATGTGTTACATGCGGTAAATAGATATTCTCATTCTATTCACAAACCTAATTATTCACTGTGCAAATAACTAAGTCACATGATATCATGCCCAGTTCTAACCCTAGAATTCCTTTATCAATTCCTTCTAGAGTAACAAGGTAATTACTGATCAGATAATTAATCAATAAGCATAAGGCAAGATAAACAACTCACTTTGACACAAATAATTGGAATAAATTAAATAACTAATTCAAAATCATAAAAAGTTTAATTGAAATCTTAATGAAAAAGTTAGTTCATAATTAATGAATTAAAATCAAGAATCCACAATTGAATAGACATTAAAAGATAAAAGTATGATAAGAGAACAGAATAGAATCTGTTGTCAACAAATCTGATGCTCCCCTCTTGCTCTTGCTTTGAATCTTCAATGGTCTCCAAGTTGCTTCAATCTTCAATGGCTAATTAAGAACTAGGGTTTATATTCTAATTTAATGGAGTGTTTAATCTAGTCTAATCTATGTAATCTCCCTCTTATTTTATGCCTTACATCATGTATTTATAGGTTACAAGTCCAATTTTTAGTTTAGGAACAAACCCAATCCAATTTGGAGTCAAAAAGGTGTTAAAATTCGCCCGAAACGCGTCCAGGCCGCACCAACCTCTTCCCCAAAGATCCAAAGATTTGGGCACGATGCTCAGACATCTTTGCTCCCCGGCCCGGCGCTGGGCATAGGCCTATTTTGGGCACCCCGGCGCTACCCCATGTTATCACATTTTCTACTCCGACGTCCTCTGGTAAGACGGACATAAATTTTGATCCGGGAGGAGTTACGGGACCTGCTACCTATCAAATCGAAGATATCGACGAGATATATAACTTTCATTCTTTGAGGATTGAGAAATTCTTGGCGGATGAAGGTGGAAATTGAGCTAGAAGTGACTGCTATGCAAAAGACCACTCAAAACCATGACGTTCGACGTCAGTTGGTACAACGATCATAACTCTTGCATCAATTGGAATGATTCAGAATGTTCTGGAAAGCTAAGACGATGCTCTTCAATGTAAGTTAAGTTCCAAACCAAGAACATGAAGCAAACATGAAAGCCCAAATAATGTCCGGTTTGCTTTTCTTTGTGTTTTCTTTGCTTTTCCTTACCAATAGTCGCTCACACCGCTCCCAAACTTATAACCTACAAAATGAACACAAAATGCATGAAAAGTAACTAAGACACATAAATATAAGAAACTAATTCAAGTAAAAGATACCAGATATGTGTATATAAAATCCACTTATCAGTATAGGTTTGCCAAAGCAAAGTACCCTATTTATCTAGGTAAGATGCGATAGGATAATTGTGATATCCAAAATGTTAAAATCATTGGGCCTGACTTAACTAAGTTATCTCAATAGGATTGTGGACTTATAGGCATAGAGTTTGGTAGGTACCATTAGATGGACTAGAAACAATTGTTGTTTACCAAACTATCCAAGAGTTATATATGATATAATTGTCAAAAAGGTTGTCTACCTAAATAATTGTGTTTTAAGAGATTAGACAAAGCTAACTTAAATCATAATGAAATATGGATCTTGGCTCACTAGAAAGATTTAATAGAAAATGCTTTCTGAATTAATGGTAAGGGCTATTAATTTGAATAAAATAGTGGGAGGTATATTTTGAATTTACTATTATCAATTACATAATATTAAATCTGTAATTTGACTTATTATTTTGGCACTAATAAATTGTAGATATCAATAGCAAACAACAACAACACAAGTAGTCTTTCACTACGATTAGTCCTTGAGAAGGACAAGTTGAGTGGAATTAATTTCCTTGACTGGCACAGGAACTTGAGGATTGTCCTTAAACAAGAGCGCAAGCTATATATCTTTGATGGGCCCATTCCTGCAAAGACACCGGTCATCAACACCAATGTCTGAGACATAATTCTTACAAGAAGTATCAAATGATGCTTTGGACGTGAGTTGTCTCATGCTAGCAACCATGAAGGCTGAGCTTCAGAAGCAACATGATTTGATGGATGCTTATGAGATGATCGATCTTCTCAAGAAATTGATCGAAGGGCATGCTCGACAGGAGTGGTATGATACAAGCAAGGCATTTTATCACTGCAAGATGGGTGAACGTGATCCAGTTGGTCCATATGTGCTAAAAATGATTGGGTATATTGAGTACCTAGATAGGTTGGGTTTTCCAATCACTCTGGAAGCCCAAACTTATCTTGTTTTGCAATCTTTGAACATCAGCTACTCTCGATTTGTTATGAATTATCTAATAAATGAAATTGAGAAACCACTTACTGAGTTGTTGAGCATGTTAAGAACTGCAGAGAACAACATGAAAAAGGCAAGACCCGCTCCCATAATGATGGTACAAAAGGCGAATGCTAAGGGAAATTGGAAAGCCAAGAAGCAAATATGATCTAAATCTGGTGCTAAACCTACTCCCAAAACCAAACAGGCTTTAAAACCTAAAGGTGGGGTGAATAAAGAAGGTGATTGTCACTTTTGTGGAAAACCTAGACACTAGAAGAGGAATTGTCATGCTTATTTGGAAGAAGTGAATAAAAAGAAAAGAAGTGTGACTTCTGATTCAGGTATATATGTTATAGAAGTTAACTTGTCTACTTCTACATCATGGGTATTGGATACTGGATGTGGTTCTCATATTTGTGTTAATGTGCAGGAACTTTGAAGGAGTAGGACTTTGGCAAAAGGAGAGGTTGACCTACGAGTTGGGAATGGAGCAAAAGTTGATGCACTAGCCGTAGGAACTTATCATTTATCTTTTGCCACTGGGCTAGTATTAGAATTAGAGGATTGTTATTATGTGCCTACTATAAGCAAAAACATTATTTTTGTTTCTTGTTTGGACAAGAAAGGTTTTTCATTTATAATTAAGAACAATCGTTGTTCGTTTTACTTAAATGATATTTGTTATGGTGTTGCACAATTGTTTAACGGTCTTTATATTCTTGATTTAGAAATGCCTATCTATAACATAAATACAAAACGATTTAAATCAAATGATTCAAATTCGACATATCTCTGGCACTATCGTTTGGGCTATATAAATGAGAAACGCATATCAAAACTCCCTAAAGATGGATTTTTGGATTCATTTGATTTTGAATCATATAAAAAATGCGAATCTTGTTTATTAGGCAAGATGACTAAAGCCCTTTCTTCGGACACGTTGAGCGGGCTATGATATAGTGGGACTTATACATAGTGATGTATGTGGACCCATAAGTTCATTAGCAAGAGGTAGGTTTTATTACTTCATTACATTTACTGACGACTTCAGTAGATATGGATATGTGTATCTTATGAGACACAAATCTGAATCCTTTGAAAAGTTCAAGGAATTCTAGAATGAAGTTCAAAACCAATTTGGCAAAAGCATAAAAGCCCTTTGATCCGATCGAGAAGGTGAATACTTAAGCCAAGACTTTGATGACCTTCTAAATGAGTGTGGTATTATATCACAGCTCACTCCACCTGGAACACCACAATGGAATGGTGTATCTGAGAGGAGAAATCACACCTTGTTGGACATGGTATGATCAATGATGAGTCATGCAGATCTTCCAATAAGCTTCAGGGTCATCCCCAGAGAGGCAATTTGCATTCACATAGCACGTGTTCCTACAAACATGGTTAAGAAGACACCATATGAGATGTGTACTGGGAAACGTCCTAGTATATCGTTCATGAAGATTTGGGGTTGCGAGGCATTTGTAAAACGTCTGGATTCTGACAAGCTCGGACCCAAATCTGACAAATGTAATTTTATGGGATACCCAAAAGAAACAAAAGGGTATTATTTCTACAAACCTTCTGAGAATAAAGTGTTTGTTGCTTGAACTGGTATTTTTCTAGAAAGAGAATTTGTCTCTAAAGGAAACACTTGGAGGAAAGTAGAACTCGAAGAAATTCGAGAACCACAAAATATCATTGAACCTGAGTTGGAACGTGAGCAGGAACCACAATAAATTATGAAAAGTGAACATGCTCAAATTACACAAAGAATTCGTAGATCTGTTAGGACACGCCAAGAGCCCGAGAGATGTTATGAATATCTTGTGACTTAAAATGGCAATGTGCTGCTCATAGATCAAGATTAGCCTTCTTCCTACCAAGAAGATTTGAATGGACCATATTCTGAGAGATGGCTTGAAGCCATGAGATCTGAAATGGACTCCATGTATCCTAACCAAGTATAGACTTTGGTTGATCCACCCGAAGGGGTAAAACCAATCGGATGCGAATGGGTTTTCAAGAAGAAAACCGACATGGATGTTAATGTACAAACCTACAAAGGTCGACTGATAGCAAAAGGTTACAAACAAGTTCAAGGTGTTGACTATGATGAAACCTTCTCTCCAGTGGCAATGGTCAAATCCATCAGGATCTTACATGCTATTGCAGCCTTTTACGATTACGAAATCTGGCAGATGGATGTCAAAATTTCTTTCCTTAACGGAAATCTCCTTGAGGATGTGTACATGACACAACCTGAGGGATTTGTCACTCCAAAGGATGCTGGAAAGGTATGTAAGCTGCAGAGATCCATTTATGGGTTGAAACAAGCTTGTCGGAGTTGGAATCTTCGATTTGATGAAGCAGTCAAAGTGTTTGGCTTTATTAAAAATGAAGATGAACATTGTGAATATAAGAAGGTTAGTGGGAGTCACATTGTATTCCTAATATTATATGTTGAAGACATATTAATTATTGGGAATGACATTCCTTCATTATAGGCTATAAAAACATGGGTAGGAAAATATTTCTCCATAAAAGATTTAGGCGATGCAGCCTACATTTTAGGTATCAGGATCTATCAAGATAGATCGAGAAAAGTGCTCGGCCTAAGTCAGAGTACATATATTGCTAAAGTGCGGAAATGGTTCATCATGCAAGAGGCAAAAAGAGGACACTTACCCATGACTCATGGTGTAAGGATCTCTAAGGCCCAATGTCCTAAATCACAAGATGATGAGGATCGTATGAGAAAGATCCCTTATGCTTCGGCAATTGGATCTATCATGTATGCAATGATATGTACTCGTCCACATGACTCGTATTCTTTGAGCATGACTAGCAGATACCAGTCGAATCCAGGTGAAGGTCACTAGATAGTAGTCAAGAATATCCTCAAGTACCTAAAAAGGACTAAGGATTCATTCTTGGTATATGGAGGAGAAGACGAACTGGCAGTAAAGGGTTACACAGATGCTAGTTTCCAGACTGACAATGATGACTACAAGTCTCAGTCAGGTTTTGTATTTTGCCTTAATGGTGGTGTTGTTAGCTGGAAGAGTTCGAAGCAAGAGACAGTAGCCGATTCTATAATAGAGGCTGAGTATATTACTACTTCTAGTGCGGCTAAGGAGGCTATATGGATTAAAAAGTTCATCACTGAACTTGGTGTTGTTCCAACCATTGTTGATGTGGTTACTCTATACTGTGATAATAATGGAGCCCTTACACAGGCTAAGGAACCCATATCTCACCAACGACCCAAGCATATACTTAGGCGGTACCATCTCATCCGTGAAATCATTGATAGAGGAGATGTACATATAGGAAGAGTGCCAACAAATGATAATGTTGTAAATCAACTGACCAAGGCTTTGTCGCAGCAGAAGCACGAAGGTAACACTAGTTCTATGGGTATTAGATACATGAGTGATTGGCTCTAGTGCAAGTGGGAGATCCCAAATTTTATGAATAAAGATTTAAATTTCTCAAAATATTTTTTTGAATATTATGGTCTGGATTTTGATATAATGTTATAGTTGTGGGTAATATACATAAATTTTGCAAAGTACGCAAGTTGTTATATAATATTCGTTTGGTCGGGGAATATTCTTTTTGTCAGGGAATATTCGTACGATGGCACAATCATTGGTGGACCCCACAACGGAAGTATTGTCCTAGTTAGAAAACGACAGACTTATCTTTTTATAAAAATAACGGCGAAAGTGTTACTGAATTAAAAGCTGTTGAACTACCGTTAGTAAACATACTGATGTCTGGCGTGGTTGCATACTAGCACACGGTATTGATTATTGATGCTTAAGTAAGAAGTCACTCAGTTATACTCAATTATTGCTATAGTAATTGCTGCATCATATCTCTACTATTATTGATTCAATTATTGTCACAGTATCATCTACATAATATGTTATATTATTAAATCAATAATTGAGACGGCAAAGTTATTCATATTATTATTTTCAATATTAACAATGTCTAGAAGTTCTGTCAAGGAGAGGTTTGGTCACCTAATTGCGCGTCAATAAGGAGAAATCCTTGGCAGAAAGCCCCCTCTTTCTTGGGAACGACCTAGTTGTTAAATATTATGAATTATAATATTAATGATGAATAAGTTCATGTTGGTTAAAGATGAAATTGATAGTTCCATTGTGTTGGGATTATTAGTGTTAGTGGAAATCGACATTTATTTCGATAATAATTGATGTCTGGAGGTTATATTGACCAATCGGATAAATTAGCAATTAATTGCTATTAATTCACATGCTTATAACTATGTGTTAACATGTGTGTACTTTTAATTCACATGATTTACTATTCGGGGAGTTGGTGCAAGATTGATAATACTTGCATGACTAAATTAGAAATGGAGGTATAGTTGAAGGTACTATACTATAATTAATTTTTTTCACATGTTTAGAACTATTGAGTCACATGTTTTACTATTGATTCACATGATTTACTATTAGGGGAGGTGGTGCAAGTTTGATAATACTTGCAGGACTAAATTAAAAATGAAGAAAAAGAGGAAGGTATTATACTGTAATATTTTGAGCCCCAAAATGTGAAATTATTGAAACTATATTTTCCTATAAATATAAACTCATTCTTCCTTCATTTCCACCAATTCACTAAGTCTCACAAGAGCAATTATTATAGACAGAAATTATAGAGAGAAAAAAGAAGAGAAGTCTGCTACCTCACTATTCCAGTATCCATTTTCTTCTAAGGAAAGGGGTATTATTTCTTTTGTATTCATGAAGAGAGCTATTGTTATTCCATTCCTTATTATTCTATTGGAATAACCTGTATAGGCGGACTACCGTATACATGGTGAAATTCTTCTGGTATTCCATTCTTTATTATTATGTTGGAATAACCTGTCTATGCGAAGTACCGCATACATGGTGAAATTCTTCTATTATTCCATTCTTTATTATTATGTTGGAATAACCTGTCAATGCGAAGTACTGCATGCATGGTGAAATTCTTTTGTTATTCCATTCTTTATTATTCTGTTGTAATAACCTGTTTGTGTGATCTATCGCATGCCTGGTAAATTCTGTTGTTATTCCATTCTTTCTTATTCTGTTGGAATTTCATGTCTGTGCGGATTACGCATGACCTGGTTCCGTTCTTTATTATCCTGTTGGAATATCTTGTCTCTGCGGATTACGCATGACCTGGTTCCATTCTTTATTATTCTGTTAGAATAACCTGTCTTTGTGGATTACCGCATACATGGTGAATGATCCTTCGTATTCATTCTTTATTAAATTGTGGAAATGATCTGTCTACGTGGATTACCGCATAGCGGGTGAAAATCCATTTGCAGTTTTGTATATTCTATTATACTCGTATAATATATCATTTCTTTTGTACTCGTCATGAAATATCCTTTTCTTTGGTATTTTTCTGTTACGAGCTACTATTCATGGGTTACTATTCACCTGGTTACTATTCACTCTAGTATTATTCACTCGGGTATTCGGGGCACTTTTCGTGCCAGAGTACTATTCACGATTTACTATTCATGGGTTACTATTCACCCGATTACTATTCACTCTAGTATCATTCTCTAGGGTATTCGGGACACTTTTCGTGTCGGGGTACTATTTTCGAAGTAATATTCAAGGGGTACTATTCACCCAAAAAATATATTTCTTTTATGTCCAAAATATTTTTGGTACATGAATATTATTGTTGAATTTTACTCCACAAAGCAGTATCATGTTGACAATTTGGACGTTATTGATTCCTGGATAAATTAAATTATAAATCTTTAAAATTTATCCTTAAACTTGTTTTATTGAATTATTATGTCATTGTCATCATCCTCGTGCTTATATTGTGATGAAACTCATCTTTCGCTTACGTGCATAGATGGACTTTGTATGATTATGACCAAGACTTATTCGGTATAATCATGATCGTAATGTGACGAATGATGTGGTAAAAGTCTTCATTTGCCTGTAGTTTATTGATGGATAGTTGTTGGTATGATTATGAACAGGGCATATTCGGTATAATGATGACTATTGATGATTACATGAATATCCTTGGACGTGGTGCAAGGATGATTCGATTTTATTTATTAAGCTGAGTCTCAGCGATAAAGTTGAAGAAAAACTTTTTAAATCATAGAAGATAGTAAATTTTATGCTCTACTTGACTCTTCTAATGGATTGCTTATTTCTGCTGCAGTTGTTGATCTAAAACTTGTTGTCTATTGTATTCTATCAGTTGTTATACTGTTGAAGGCTAAGGATAAATTATTCTGAATTATCTTAGTCATAATATTTCTTACCGGGCTAGTTGAGCTCACCCTTTCTTTCATTGTTCTCTTCAGGAAATGAGAATATAGCTAGGACGAGTCTGGGAATGGAGTGATGGTCCAGGATAAATGGCTTTAGTAGTCCTCACTATTCTATGGAATAATGTGATATTAAATGTAATGAGGACTCCATTGAGTGTGGATATTGTCTAGATGACAATATTTGTATTAAAACTCATAGCATATATTTTGTCGTATTTTACATGACAGTTGTATAATTAAGTTTTTATTTGTATTTATGTACCATGTATCTGGCGACTCAAGATATGTGATGTATACCTATTTTGGGGGTGTCACAGTTGGTATCAAAGCCATATGAAAGAGCCCTGAGCCTTTATCTGGTGACTTCCAAGTCTTGGGATGCACCAAAGCCAGAATTTCCGTAGGGGACGCCGTGAGTAACGGTGGCAAGTTGATTGGTATCATTGTGAGGTGCTATCCAAGTCTTGGATGCGGGTCACAGTTGGTATCAAAGCTTAGGGATAGATCCTTGGCTGAGATTTGAGACAAAAACTAGGAGGGAAGAGACGGGGAATTCCTTCGCTAGTATGACCTACCTAAGTTTATTTGGTATTTAATTGGTTGGTCAGAGTATACGGAGAATATGTGATATGTCAATTAACCCTTGTTTTGTGACAGTGTTTGAAAATGTCATCTGAAAATGTTGAGATCAGGAATGAAGCACATGAGACCGTTGAGTCACCAACGATCAATACCCAAGATAATGTTCAATAGGAAGACGATAATCCTCAGGTAAATAACAACACCGATCAAATGATGAACGATGGGATGTTCAGAAGCTTTATGCAATTCATGCAACATCAGGTAAAAGAGACTCCTATTCAAAATATAGGTGGAAGTAATGACAACCCATGGTCGGTCACCGCTAAGCAGTTCAAGGAGGTGGGACCACCGGAGTTTTTGGGAAAGCCAGAACCACTTAAGGCGAAGACATGGTTAAAGCAGATCACCAAGATATTTGATGTCTTGGGATGCTCCGAGGAGCAAAAGGTTCCCTTTGCCACCTTTATGTTGCGTGAAGAGGCAGATTATTAGTGGGAATCTGTAAAGTGTGCGCAGCCTGACACACTCAAGGTGTCTTGGAAGAAGTTCCAAGAGCCGTTCAACAACAAGTACTTTCTCGAACGTATTCGTCACATGAAGGAGGTGGAGTTTATTAAGTTGGAGCAAAATAATATGATCGTGTCGCAATACGAGGCTAAATTTTTGATGTTGTCTCGATTTGCATCCCATTTGGTTGATAATGAGGCGGGAATGACACGAATGTTTCTAACAGGTTTGAAACTCAAAATACGTCAATACCTCATTTCTCACAAACTTTGTTTATATTCAGATGTTGTAAATAGGGCTAAGTTATTGGAGCGCGATAATGAGTCAGCACAACTAAAAGGCAACGACCATCAACACGATAATAATCATACCGGTGGCAACGACCATCGAAACAATGATGACCATCGTGGGGGAAATTATCATGCCAATAATGGTAACCACTTCGGTGGTAATCATGGCCAAGATAATAGGAGTGGAAATTTCAAGAAGAGAAGATTTAACGATGATGGAAAGACATCAGCACCAACACCTGTTGTTAAGGAAGGAGAACGACCATTAGTCGTATGTTCCAAATGCGGAGGGGAGGGACACATCAGTCCAAACTGTATCCAGCAGTCCAAAGCGTGTTTGAATTGCGAAAGACAAGGTCATTTAGCTCGATTTTATCGTGCACCAACGTCAAGTCCAGCTGGGACGGTGGCAGCAAAGGCGGATACGGACAAAACAAAGTTGGTGGTTTCAGGAAGAGCGTTTTTCATGACTTCTCAAAAAGCAAGTAACCCGAACGAAGTTAGCACGAGTTAGTTAATTATAAATTCTTGCGAAGTCTATACCATATTAGATACCGGTTCTACCCATTCTTTTATCTCTCTTGCTTGTGCTCAACATTTAAATTTAACTCAGGAGAAATTAGACTTTGACTTATCGGTTGAAACTTCGTTAGTATAAACCTTCATTTCATGTGCTATCCTAGTCTTGGATGAGAGTCACAGTTTTTAAATGATATTTTTACCGTTAATAAATTTCCTGACGTATTCTTGAATACTTCTTGGCCTACCCCAAGAGCGTGAAATCAAATTTTGTATTAACCCTAATATAAAACTCATTTCTAAAACCCTCAAATATTTCTTCAACTAAAATGAACGTATCATACGCCAAGGACGTTGGCTCAAGCTGTTGATGATTACGACTATACCATTCAATATCATTGTGGAAGAGCAAACGTGGTAGCTGACGCATTGAGTAGAAGATCGTATGCGTTTACGAGTGCGATGTTGTTAACACAAAAACCCATTTCGTATAACTTACAAATGATGAAGATAGAGTTAAAGACTCTAGAGACCCACGTGAAGATAACGAATATACGAATAGAATCGACTTTAATCGATAAAGTTAAAGCCGCTCAAACTACACACCTGAAGCTGATGAAAATGAAGAAGACGGTTCAAGAAGTCATTATTCTAGAACCAAGAGTCGATGAAAAGAGGAAATATCAACCCTTGATTTAATTGGTCCATTTGAAATCCTCGATCGAGTAGGAACTGTGGCCTATAGACTCGTTTTACCCCCAAGTATGTCGCGTGTTGATAACGTTTTTTTTACATATCGATGTTACGTCAATATGTGGATGACCCGAACCACATTATTGAATTGGAACTAGACGAGATAAGTAGAAGATTTAATGTATGAGGAGATACATGTTAAAATCTTGGATAAGAAGGATCGTATTCAACACTCAAAGGTTATACCTCAAGAGTTAGAATCTGAAATGAAGTCAAGGTATTCTCAACTCTTCGGCATACCAGGTACGCACATAAATTTTGAGGGCGAAATTTCATAAGGAGGGGAGATTGTGAGACCCCAAATTTTAAGAATAAAGATTTAAATTTCTCGAAATATTTTTTTGAATATTATGGTGTGGATTTTATATAATGTTATAGTTGGGGGTAATATTTATAAATTTTGCAAAGTAAGCACGTTATTATATATTATTCGTTTGGTCGGGGAATATTCTTTTTGTCGGGGAATATCTGTACGACGGCACAATCATTGGTGGACCCCATAACGGAAGTATTGTCGTAGTTAGAAAATGATGTAATTATCTTTTATAAAAATAACTACGAAAGTGTTACCATTAAAACTGTTGAGCCGCGGTAGTAAAAGTACAAAGATGTCTGAGTGGTTGCACAAGAGCACGGTATTGATTATTGATGCTTACGTAAGAAGTCACTCACTTATACTCAATTATTGCTACAGTAATTGATGCATTGTATCTCTCATATTATTGATTCAATTATTGTTACAGTATCATCTGCATAATATGTTATATTATTAAATCAATAATTGAGACGGCAAGATTATTCATATTATTATTTACAATATTGACAATGTCTAGAAGTTCTGTCAAGGAGAGGTTTGGTCACCTAATTATGCGCCAATAAGGAGAAATCCTTATCGAAAAGCCCCCTCTTTCCTAGGAACGACCTAGTTGTTAAATATTATGAATTATAATATTAATGATGAATAAGTCCGTGTTAATTAAAGATGAAATTGATAGTTCCATTGTGTTGGGATTATTAATGTTAGTGGAAATCAACATTTATTTCGATAATAATTGATGTCTGGAGGTTATATTGACCAATCGGGTAATTAATCGGATAAATGTGCAATTAATTGCTATTAATTCACATGCTTATAACTATGTGTTCACATGTGTGTACTATTGATTCACATGATTTACTATTAGGGGAGTTGGTGCAAGATTGATAATACTTGCATGACTAAATTAGAAATAGAGGTATAGTTGAAGGTACTGTACTATAATTAATTTTTTTCACATGTTTAGAACTATTGAGTCACATGATTTACTATTAGGGGAGGTGGTGCAAGTTTGATAATACTTGCAGGACTAAATTAAAAATGAACAAAAAGAGGAAGGTATTATACTGTAATATTTTTAGCCCTAAAATGTGCAATTATTGAAACTATATTTTCCTATAAATAGAAGCTCATTATTCCTTCATTTCTCACCAATTCACTAAGTCTCACAAGCGCAATTATTATACAGAGAAATTATAGAGAGAAAGAAGAAGAGAAGTCTGCTACCTCACTATTCCAGTATCTAGTTTCTTCTAAGTAAAGGGGTATTATTTCTTTCGTATTCATGAAGAGAGCTATTGTTATTCCATTCCCTATTATTCTGTTAGAATAACCTGTATACGCGGACTACCGTAAACATGGTGAAATTCTTTTATTATTCCAATCTTTATTATTATGTTGGAATAACCTGTCTATGCGAAGTACTGCATAGAAGGTGAAATTTTTCTGTTATTCCATTCTTTATTATTATGTTGGAATAACCTGTCTGTGCGAAGTACCGCATGCATGGTGAAATTCTTCTTTTATTCCATTCTTTATTATTATGTTGGAATAACCTGTCTGTGTGGTCTATTGCATGCCTGGTGAATTCTGTTGTTATTCCATTCTTTATTATTTCGTTGGAATATCCCGCTGCTATGCGGATTACGCATGACACATTCCGATTCTTTATTATTTCATTGGAATATCCTATTTTTGTGCGGATTACGCATGAATTCGGTTCCATTCTTTATTATTACATTAGAATAACCGTCATGTGGATTACCAGATGCATGGTGAATGATCCTTCGTATTCATTCTTTATTAAATTATGGAAATGATCTGTCTACGTGGATTATCGCATGGCGGGTGAAAATCCATTTGCAGTTTCGTATATTTTATTATACTCGTATGAGATATCATTTCTTTTGTACTCGTCATGAAATATCGTTTTCTTTTGTATTTTTCTGTTACGAGTTAATATTCATGGGTTACTATTCACTCTAGTATTATTCACTCGGGTATTTGGGGCACTTTTTGTGCCGGAGTACTATTCATGAGTTACTATTCACAATTTAACTATTCACCCGATTACTATTCACTCTAGTATCATTCACTCGGGTATTTAGGACATTTTTCGTGTTGGGGTACTATTCACAGGGTATTATTCCCGAGGTACTATTCACGTGGTACTATTCACCCGAAAATATATTTCTTTTATGTCCAAATTATTTTTGGTACATGAATATTATTCTTGAATTTTTACTCCACAAAGCCGTATCATGTTGATAATTTGAACCTTATTGATTCCTGGATAAATTAAATTATAAATCTTTAAAATTTATCCTTGAACTTGTTTTATTCAATTATTATGTCATTGTCAGCATCCTCATGCTTATATTGTGATGAAAGTCCTCTTTTGCTTATGTGCATAGATGGAGTTGGTATGATTATGACCAGGGATTATTCGGTATAATCATGACCATAATGTGACAAATGTTGTGAAAAAAGTCCTCATTGGCCCGTAGTTCATTGATGGACAGTTGTAGGTATGATTATGACCATGGATTATTCGGTATAATCATGACAATTGATGATTACATGAATATCCTTGGTCGTGGTGCATAGATGATTCGATTTTATTTATTAAGCCGAGTCTCAACGATAAAGTTGATGAAAAACTTTTTAAATCATAGAAGATAGTAAATTTTATGCTCTACTTGACTCTTCTAATGGATTGCTTATTTCCACTGCAGTTGTTGATCTAAAACTTGTTGTCTATTGTATTCTATTAGTTGTTATACTGTTGAAGGATAAGGAAAATTTATTCTGCATTATCTTAGTCATAATATTTCTTACTGGGTTAGTTGAGCTCACCCTTACTTTCATTGTTCTCTTAAGGAAATGAGAATATAGCTGGGTCGAGTCGGGGAATGGAGTGATGGTCGAGGATAAATGGCTTTAGTAGTCCTCACTATTCTACATAATAATGTGATAATAAATGTAACGAGGACTCCATTGAGTGTGGATATTGTCTAGATGACAATATTTATATTAAAACTCATAGCATATGTTTTGTCGTATTTTACACGACAGTTGTATAATTAAGTTTTTATTTGTATTTATGTACCATGTATCTGACGACTCGAGATGGGTGATGTATACTTGTTTTGGGGGCGTCACACCTATACTCTGACCGACCAATTAAATATCAAATAAACTTAGGTAGGTCATACTAGCGAAGGAATTTCCCGTCTCTCCCCTCCTAGTTCTTGTCTCACATCTCAGCCAGGGATCATATCCCCAAGCTTTGATACCAACTGTGACGCCCCCAAAAAAGGTATACATCACCCGTCTTGGATCGCCAGATATCACACTACATAAATCAAGTACAAACTTAATTATAAAACTGTCGGGCAAAATACGACAAAACATAGCTGAGAGTTTAAACACGAATATTTCCTTCTAGACAATATCCACTCTTAATGAAGTCCTCATTACAATTATTATCACACTATTTTATAAAAATAGTGAGGACTGCTATAGCCACCATCTCGGACCATCACTCCGTTCCCCGACTCGTCCCAACTATATTCTCATTTCCTGAAGAGAATGGTGAAAGAAAAGGGTGAGCTCAACTACCCCAGTAAGAAATATTATGACTAAGATAATGCTGAATAAATTATCCTTAGCCTTCAATAGTATAACAAATGATAGAATACAATAAACATAAAGTTTAACTGTTGCGGAATAAGCAATCCATTAGAAGAGTCAAGTATAACATAATGTCTACTATCTCTTCTAGATTAAAAGTTCATCGTTAATATTTCATTCCTGTAATACTCATCAACTGTTCTTTGTTATACAAAAAAAGAACTCTCATCACCTGTCTTCACCTGAGCCACCAAAGATTATAGTTAAATCCACAATTCATATTTATAATTATGTAAATCGACAGTTCCTCCTTGCCACAAATACTTAATAGAACGTTTACTCAATATCCTTACCCCAAAGGCTAAAGATATTCAAATGTAATAACAATGATCATACCAATCAATTGTCTACCTTTGCACTATGGGCCAAAGATATTCAACTATAAAACCAATGGTCATGATCATACCAATTAATTGTCTGTCAGTGCACTACAACCAAAGACATTCAACTATTAACTAATGGTCATGATCCTGCTAATCACATCATCGAATTATCCATGCACTACGGGCCAAGGATATTCGTTATTATCACCAGTGGTTATGATCATGTCATACACCTGTCCATCTTTGCACGTAAGCCAAAGATATACAACTATAAAACCAATAATCAACAGTCCATCTATGCACGTAAGCCAAAGATATATAACTATAAAACCAATAATCAATAGTCCATCTATGCACGTAAGTCAAAGATGACTTTCATCACAATATAAGCATGAGGATGATGACAATGATATAAGCATTAATCAAACGAAATCAAGGATAAATATTAAAGACTTTAAATTTATCCAGAGTTTAAAAATATTCAAATTGTCAACATGATACTACTTTATGGAGTAAAATTCATGAATAATATTCATGTACCAAAAATAATTTGGACAGAAAAAAAAAATTCGGGTAAATAGTATCCCGTGAATAGTAAGTCGTGAATAGTAACTCATGAATAGTAACTCGTAAATAGTACTTTGTATTCGTACATAGTACCGTATACATAAATAATATCATATACACAAATAGTGCCATATACATTAATAGTGTCGTATACTTGAATAGTGTCGTATACGTGAATTGTAACCCCGACACAAAAAGATAAAGTTTCACAATAAAATCCATAACAATATTTATAACACCTTAATCCAAATGTTATAAAGCACTTAATAATCTCATAATCTAATATTATTAATATTACCACAATATTTTAGCCATTTCTTAAACTTATAAATAATTTATTTTAATTGTTTACACTTTACTAATTAAGGCATTTAATCATCCTAAAATGCCAAACTCATAAAATTTCATCACCAATAACCAAAACTCTCATCAAAAATATGCATATATTTTTACAGGGTATACTGCTGTTATATATATGTACTCCCAATAAAAATTTCACCAATTTTGGGATAACCACAAGGAGTTATAAGGGTTTACTTTTAAAATAGTCTTTTCCCATAAAATTCATAACTCTTAATCTATACATCCAAAAATCACCATTTTTGGACACAATCTAGAAAACTCATCAAATTATCATTTCAAATTTTTCCAGAATTTTTGAGGGTTGGAAAAATTATGAAACGGCCCCTGGCAAAAACCACTTACTTACAACGGTTGAACGAAAATAATATTCCTTACGAATATTAAACAATTATAATGAATATTAAACGATAATAATATTCATTCGAATACGAAAAATAATATCTCTTCAGAATATAAAAATAATAACCCTTACCTCAGAAAAAGACTGGATACTGGAGTAGTGAAGTAGCAGACTACTCTTCTTCTTTCTTTCTATAGCTTCTCTCTCTATAGCTTCCCTCTCTATAATTTCTATTGTGAGACTTAGTGAATTGGTGAGAAATGAAGGAAGAATGAGCTTTTATTTATAGGAAAATATAGTTTCGATAATTGTACGTTTTGGGGCTCGAAATATTACAGTATAATACCCTCCTCTTTTTCTTAATTTTTAATTTAGTCCTGCAAGTATTATCAAACTTGCACCACCTCCCCTAATAGTAAATCATGTGAATCAATAGTAAATCATGTGACTCAGTAGTTCTAAACATATGAAAAAATTAATTATAGTATAGTACCTTCAATTTTAATTTAGTCATGCAAGTATTATCAATTTTTGCACCAACTCCCCTAATAGTAAATCATGTGAATCAATAGTACACACATGTGAACACATAGTTATAAGCATGTGAATTAATAGAAATTAATTGCTCATTTATCCGATTAATGAATCAATAGACCAAACCTCTCCTTGACAGAACTTCTAGACATTGTCAATATTGCAAATAATAATATGAATAACTTTGCCGTCTCAATTATTGATTTAATAATATATATTATGCAGATGATACTGTGACAATAATTGAATCAATAATATGAGAGATATGATGCATCAATTACTGTAGTAATAATTGAGTATAACTGAGTGACTTCTCACGTAAGCATCAATAATCAATACCGTGTGCTACTATGCAACCAACGCCGTACATCGTACTTTTACTTAGGGTAGTTCAATGCTTTTTAACGGTAACACTTTCGCCATTGTTTTTATAAAAAGATAATTTTGTCGTTTTTTAACTACGACAATACTTCCGCTATGGGGTCCACCAATGATTGTGCCGTCCTACGAATATTCCCTGTTATAACATATATTCCCGGACCAATCGAATATTATATAACCACTTTCTTACTTTGCAAAATTTGTAAATATTACCCACAACTATAACATTATATCAAATCCACACCATAATATTGAAAAATATATTTCGAGAAAATTATTCTTTATTCATAAAAGTTGGGGTCTTACACCCACCATGAGAATTCTACGTGGAACATTATGTAAAGTTTCATTAGCGATTCTCATAGTGACAATGATGTAATGGTCCTCCGACCTGAAATCACTATATTACTACATGGGAATTTATATACTTTGATATCATCAAATGTCACCTTTAATAGGGTGAATATGAGTGATCTAGATGAAATTCAACCTTCCTATAAATTAGGGGTGATATCCATAGGCCTCTTGATTGAGTAGGACTATTAAATGCATGGTCATGCTCAAATAGTGATTTGTTTCATATAATCTACTCATTAATCAAGAAAAACTCAGATTAAATTATGAAGAGTATGACACATTCCATGACTCGAGTTTAATCTAGAATATTAAGGTTAATAGGATTAAATTACATTGAAACATTGGTCACTAAAAGGTTGCATCGAATCATCTATCTTATTATTACTTGGGTAGCAGTGATGCATTACTAGATGCCGCTCACTATTTATAATTTTATAATATGATTTTAAAATTATTGCCAACGTAATAATAACCTATAGGGTCACACACATATAATGTAATTTAAAAGGAAATTAATTTAAATTGTAAGGATTTAAATATATCAATATGATTAATAATATTTTAAATCACGAATTTAAATTAAAAAGGATAATTTGTATATATGTATATTCATTAAGTAAGACTTAATTAAGATATATATATATATATATATATATATATATATATTTAGATTTTAATTATACTAGGTTTTGATTAATTCCTCGTAATCGCTATATATATGATATATATCGGTCATTTTAGGTATTACATCAAAAATAAAACCCTAGCCGTTCTTAGAGAGAGACTAGAGAAATCAGTTTCAAAAAATCCTCATCCTTGGTGGCTAGTACTACGGTTCCTTCTTTTGCAAATCGTACAACGATTAGCGGAGCGTTCATGTGGATACCGTAGAGACACAGTTCATTTGAATTGCGTTGGAGGTTCGACCACATCATTTCTAGTTTTGTAGTCGGTATAATTTCTAACCTCTGAATTAATTAATTTTTTTTCGTATGGATCCTGATTAGGGTTTCAAAATTTCTTTATAAATTTTTATTTTTCGTTGTGCGTTTCTCTGTCAAAACCCTTCATCCACCAACATTTTGAATAGGAGTCTCTCTCGTTTGATTTTGCATAAATTCTAGAAAACTTCTAAACGTACCATCATTCGTCATTTGGTCGGAGTTGTTAATTATACGAGGATTATTGTTTTCCCGATGTAAATTTTCCTGGTTATTGATCGTCGGTGACTCAACGGTCTCATGTGCTCCATTGCTTATCTCAACATTTTTAGACGCCATTTTACTGTCACAAAACAAGGGTTAATTGACATGCCACATATTATCCCTATATTTTGACCGACCAATTAAATAACAAATTACTTCGGTAGGTCATACTAGCGAAGGAATTACTCATCTCTCTCCTCCTAGTTCTAGTATCACATCTTAGCCAGGGATCATATCCCGAAGCTTTAATACCAACCGTGACACTCCCAAAATAGGTTCACATAACCCATTTTGAGTCGCCAAATACATGGTACAGAATTCAAATACAACTTAATTATACAACTTTCGTGTAAAATACGACAAAACATAAGCTGGGAATTTCAACAAGAATATTATCTTATAGACCATATCCAAACTCAAATTCAATATCATTACAATTTTTATCACACTATTTCCCAGAATAGTGAGGACTACTAATGCACCATCTCAGATCATTAATCCATTCCCCGACTAGTCCAAACTATATTCTCATTTCCTGAAGAGAACAATGAAAGAAAAGGGTGAGCTCAACTAGCCCAGTAAGAAATATTATGACTAAGAAAATGCAGAATAAATTATCCTTAGCCTTCAACAGTATAACAACTGATAGAATACAATAGACAACAAGTTTTAGATCAACAACTGCAGCGGAATAAGTAATCAATTAGAAGAATCAAGTAGAGCATGATATCTACTATCTTCTAAGATTTAAAAGTTTATCATCAACTTTATTGCTGAGACTCAGCTTTAATAAATAACCCACATCACTGAATTATCCATGCACTACGGGCCAATGATATTCATTAGTATCATAACCACAAATTATCCATGCACTACGGGCAAGGATATTCATGTTTTCACCAATGGTCATGAACATGCCAAACAACAATTCATCTTTGCACCCTTGGCCGAAGAGAACGCATGGTCTTGATCATAATAACAACTGTCACTGAGACTCAGCTTAATAATCCACATCACTTAAAACATTACAGGTCATGATTACACCGAATAATCCCTGGTCATAATCATACCAATCAACAGTTCATCTTTGCGTCGTTGGCCGAAGATGACTTTCATCACAATATAAGCATGAGGATGATGACAATGATATAAAAATTCAATCAAACGAGATCCAGGATAAATATTAAAGATTTTATAATTTAATTTATCCATAATACAAGAATATCTAAATTGTCAACATGATACTGCTTTGTGGAGTAAAATTCAAGAATAATAATGTATCAAAAATGATTTGGACCAAAAAGAAATTAATTTTTGTCATGAATAGTACCCAAGTGAATAATACCCCGTGAATATTACTTTGGGAATAGTACCCCGTGAATAGTACTCCAGCATGAAAAATTTAAAACTTATCAAGAATGCTCAAAATAATATTTTCATGAAAAGATACTGGATGAAGCACAAATTTCATGGATATTCTACTAATTTCATGGAGTATAGAAGCTAAAGCTTAACAAAATGAATATAGAATTCAAAATCTGAAATGAAATAATATTACTTACATACTATAGAGTATGGAAGAAAATATTATTTCTTACGAATATTGAACAAAAATAATATCCCTTACAACTGTTGAACGAAAATAATAATCCTTACGAATATTGAATGAAGACAATATTCCTTACGAATATTTAACGAAGATAATATTTCTTGCGAATATTGAACGAAATAAAATTTCTTACGAATACGAAAAATAATATAGTAAGCGTATATGAAATAAATAATACCCCTTACCTCAAAAAGAATGCAATTCCAACTGGTACAGTAGATATATTCTCGAAGAAAACTTTCACTATTTTCTACACTCAAAGCTTCCTTAAACTCTAAAGAAATACGCTCAATATTATAGAAAAAAAATTCTCTGATTCTAGTGTATTTTTCTTTTCTAAACCGAGCATCTTATTTATAGGAGAATGGAAGGATGCTATTTGAATTTAGAAATTACGGACTGCACAAGAATCGTTCACGGGCGTAGACGGCTGAAGAATTTTTTTTTGTGATTTTACTGTGCAAACACTATGCATAATAAAATATAATATTTCTATTTTTTATAAAAAATAAAACTTATTATAATATATATAATACATTACCCCATTTCCCGGGTAACCATCCCCCCCCCCCCCCATTTTTTCTTTCTTCTGACATATGTTAAAAGAAAGGGGGTAATGTATTATATATATTATAATAAGTTTAATTTTTTATAAAAAATAGAAATATTATATTTTATTATGCAGTGTTTGCGGACCATTTTTTTTTTTGCTTTTTTTAGAACATCTTAAAAAAATTTATGGAATTGGAATTTTCACATAATACAGTGTTATGGGTGTGATTTGGATACATTTAACAATAGACTGTACCAAATCACACCCATAACACTGTATTATGTGAAAAATCCAATTCCATAAATTTTTTTTAGTTGTTCTACAAAAAAGCAAAAAAAAAAGGTCTGTATTTTAACAAAATGCGGGAGTCCGGACTGGATTCGGATATATATATATATATATATATATATATATATCCGAAATATTAACAATATTTACAACAAATACTTCATAAAAATCCCCTCAATATTAACAACATTTATTCATAATTATTATAACCCGAAATATTAACAACCAGATTGTTCCCAGGTAAGAAGGGGCTTTCCAATAAGGATTTCTCCCTATTGGCGAACAATTAGGTGACTAAACCCCTTTGCTTGACAGAACTTTCTAGACATTATTAATTATGCACATAATAATATGAATAACTTGTCATCTAAATTATTGATTTAATAATATAAAATATTGACAACAATTGAATCAAATAACGTGAGATACTATGCAGCAATTACTGTAGTAATAATTGAACAAAACTGAGTGACTTCTCACGTAAGCATCAATAATCAATACCGTGTGTTACTATGCAACCACGTGTATTACTGTACTTTTATCACCGGGTATTTTAACAGTTAACGGTAAAACTTCCGCTGTAATTTTTATACAAAGTTACTTCTGTCGTTTTCTAACTCCAACAATAATTTCGTTGTGGGGTCCACGAATGATTGTGCCGTCGTACGAATATTTCCCGACAAAATGAATATTCCCTGAACAATCGAATATTTTATAACAACTTGCATACTTTGCAAAATTTATAAATATTACCCTCAACTATAACATTATATCAAATCCACACCTTAATATTCAAATAAAATATTTCGAGAAAATTAATCTTTATTCATAAAATTTGGGGTCTTACATTTTATTTTATCGAGTCAATAATTGCTACGTTGATATTTTATATTATTGTTATTTTAATAATTGTCACTACACAATATTTCCCATTATCATATCAATAATTCATATTATTTAAATAATATTATTAGATAGCATTATTGGCAATGTCTAAGGAAGTTGTGTCTAGGAAATGGATTTGGTCACCTAATTGAATGCTAGTAAAGAGAAATCATTATCAGAAAGCTCCCTCTTTCCTGGGAACGACCTGGTTGTCATTATTGTGATTCTGTAATATTATTTAGGAATAATTAATTATTGATTTATATGATAAGGAAATATTTATTTTATGTGGTTATAAATGAAGGAATTAATGGTGAGGTATTTTATCAGTATTTTGTTAGAATGGAGGTATTAACAATCATCCGTATGTAGATTTCGGTCATTTTCTGTTTGGAATTTGGAAAAACTTTCTTCTATAAAGTTTTAGAGAATTAAATTTTATATGGAATAGACATAGAATTCATATTTTATTGATAAAAGGGCTATTTATTATGAATTATTAATGTTTTAGAAATAAATATTTTTAATTAAAAACATGAGTGGGCCCCACTTTTGTTTTTTGCGGAAGAATATCCTAAGGATTTTTCAAAGATGGTGTGCTAAAATTTTTCAATGTTGGTGCGTAGAAGTTATCAGGGGAGATTTATCAATCCTGGTGTGCTAAGCATTTCCTATAAATAGGGTGCTTAGTTAGAATTGGAAATCATACCAGAATCATAAGTTTTCTCTCTCTATAGTATCGAGCATATTTTTTTGAGTATTTAGATACTTTGAGAGTTGATAAAAAGTGAAAGTTTTCTTCGGCATTATATCCTATATTTCAGTCAGAAGTATTATTCTTTTGAGGTAAGGAATGTTATTTTCTTCGTAAATGATGTTATTTATTTCAATTTCATTATACCGAAATATTAGTATTAATATTATTGTGATTTTTTTTCCTTATCATGTCGGGGTTACTATTCACGTATACGACACTATTAACGAATACGACACTATTCACAAAAAAATAAAATTTTCTCTTATTTGTCCAAGATGTCTATTATGGTTACTATCTTTGATTGTATCCATGTTTTGATCTTTATTCTTGAATTTTACTCCACTATGGTTTATTATGGAGTTTTTTTGAACTTGGATTATCTAAAGTAGGAATCCCTAATCTTTGTCTTTTTTATCTCACTGTATTCGTTTCTTTAAAATATTTTTTATCATCCTCAGTCCTAAATGATGATATAACTGAATATCTTTGGCCTGTAGTGCAAAGATAAATGATTACCTAATGAATATCTTTGGCCCGTAGTGCAAAGATGGACAGGTGTTGAGATGAACATGACCAACTGGTGATACAAATGAATATCTTTGGCCCGTAAAACAAAGATGAATATTTGGTTCAAGATGTATATTGATTGTTGTTACAAGGATAAAATATTGATGATGGTCTTTTAAATCATAGAAGATAGTAGATTTCATTCTCTGCTTAAGTCTTCTAATGAATTGTTATTTCTGCTGCGAATATTGATCTAAAACTTGTTGTCCATTATATTTTATCTGATTTATTGAAGGTTAAGGATAATTAGTTCTACATTATCTTAGTCATAATATCTTTATTGGGCTAGTTTAGCTCACCCTTTTCCTTCCATTTTTCTTCTTATGAGGCGAGAATATAGCACGAACTAGTCGAGGTATAGAGTGATGTTTTAAGATAGTTGTTTTAGTAGTCCTCACTATGTTGTAAAATAGTGTATCAATAATTGTAATGAGGACTTTATTTGAGTGTGGATATTGTTTAGAAGATAATATTTGTATTTAAACTCACAATATTTGTGTTGTCGTGTTTTACATGACAATTGTAATAATGAAGTTATAGTTATTTTAT
Source organism: Panax quinquefolius (assembly GCA_020205615.1). NCBI lineage: Eukaryota > Viridiplantae > Streptophyta > Magnoliopsida > Apiales > Araliaceae > Panax > Panax quinquefolius. The sequence continues at coordinate 158,997 of JAINUW010000814.1, forward strand.
GTACCATGTATTTGGCGAGTTAGAATAGCTTGTGTGGACCTATTTTGGGGACGTCACATCCATAGTAGACCAATCTCGGAGATAATCTTGAGAAACGACTGCTACATTTGCGCCAAAGCTAGAGAGAACCCCGGTGGGGGCAAAATCATCATTTTGCCACCTCAACATCACATTCACATCGTCTCAACACAATTCACATCACACTACATATCAAGATGTCCCACAAGAACCATAGCTCAAATCCCGAGTGATAACTGCACAAGACAACACAACGGATAAATTTTGAAGACTTGGAGATCTAGGCATGGACCCATCCTCCCGGCTTTGTACAACCTCTAATCCCATGTCATTGTGTAGCTCTCAAAAACAACATTCTGAAAAGCTACAATACTCCTTCGAGATGGCAGGACCTGCATGGCCCAAGGTAGCGAAAGGGGGTAGTAGTAGACCATGATTGCGAGAGAGTAGACTCATGGCTTCATGCTGGTTAACCACGACCATCTGTTCTTTAAATATGAGCTCTTGATAGCTCATTTGAAAAAAACAGAAGAAATGAGGGAAAACTCTGTCCATTTCAGCCTGTAACCCTGTTAGAGTGCTCTAAACTGAGTGATTCTTCTTTCTAAACACTTATAAGCTCGTGTTTTGTAACATACTGAAGTTTAACTGGTGGAAACTGAGTTTTCAGGCATAAAAAGCTATCTTAAGTCTTCTTGTCAGCCCACTGTAAGATATTTTAGATTTTTAAGCTTTCTACTACTTTTTATCTATATATATACTAACTCTGAGAGTCTCTTCAAGTGGGTACGTTCGGATCGTCGATCTGTGGCTTTTTATTGCTTATATATCAGACTCGAACTTGGGTTCCGTATATCAGAATCAAATCCCATCAGTTGTAACGCGTGTATTTTGTCTATGCATTGCTATTGCCTATGTTTGCGTGTCATTTGGACGACCAGGACGGGTCTTGGTCTCTTTTTCGGCTATTTTCCTAAATCTTCTCAAGTTAGGTAGACAAGAATCGAACTCGGGCTCCGTATATCGGAATCAAGTCCCGTCTATTGTAACGTGTGTCTATTGCCTATGCGGTGCTATTGTCTGTGTTTGCATGTAATTTGGATGACCAGGACGGGTTTTGGTCTCTTTTTCGACTATTTTCCTAAGTTTACTCAAGTTAGGCGGACGAGACTCGAACTCGGGCTCTGTATATTAGAATCGAGTCTTCTTAGTTTTAACGTGTGTCTATTGCCTATGTGGTGCTATTGCCTATATTTGTGTGTCGTTTGGACGACTGGGACGGGTTTTAGTCTCTTTTTTGACTATTTTCCTAAGATTTCTCAAGTTAGGCTGACGAGACTCGAACTCGGGTTTCGTATATCGAAATCAAGTCCCGTTAGTTGTAACGCATGTTAATTGCCTATGTGGTGCTATTGCTTGTGTTTGTGTGTCGTTTGGACGACCGGGACAGGTTTTGGTCTTTTTTTGACTATTTTCCTAAGTTTTCTCAAGTTAGGTGGACGGGACTCGAACTCTAGCTCCGTATATCAGAATCAAGTCCAATCAATTGTAACGCGTGTCTATTTCCTATGTGGTGCTATTGCCTGTGTTTGCATGTCATTTGGACGACCGGGACGGGTTTTGGTCTCTTTTTCGGCTATTTTCCTATTTTTCTCAAGTAAGGCGGACGGGACTCGAACTCGGGCTTCGTATATCGGAATTGAGTCCCGTCTGTTATAACGCGTGTCTATTGCCTATGCGGAGCTATTGCCTATGTTTGTGTGTCGTTTGGATGACCGGGATGGGTTTTGGTCTCTTTTTTGGTTATTTTCCTATGTTTTCTCAAGTTAGGAGGACGGGACTCGAACTCGGGCTCCGTATATCGGAATCGAGTTCCGTCAGTTGTAATGCGTGTCTATTGCCTATGTAGTGCTATTGCCTATGTTTGCATGTCGTTTGGACGATCAGGGCGGGTTTTGGTCTCTTTTTCGACTATATTCTTATGTTTTCTCAAGTTAGGCGGAGGAGACTCGAACTCGGGTTCCATATATTAGAATCGAGTCCTGTCAGTTGTAACGCGTGTTTATTGCCTATGCGGTGTCATTCCCTATGTTTGCATGTCATTTAGACCACCAGGACGGGTTTTGGTCTCTTTTTCGGCTATTTTCCTAATTTTTCTCAAGTTAGGCGGACGGGACTCGAACTTGGGCTCCGTATATCGGAATCGAGTCCTATAATTTGTAACATGTGTCTATTTCCTATGCGGTGCTATAGCCTATGTTTGTGTGTCATTTCGACGATCGGGACGGGTTTTTGTCTCTTTTTTGTTTATTTTCCTAAGTTTTCTCAAGTTAGGCGGACAGGACTCGAACTCGGGCTCTATATATTGGAATCAAGTCTCGTCAGTTGTAACGCATGTCTATTGTCTATGCTGTTCTATTTCCTATGTTTGCGAGTCATTTGGATGATCGAGACGGGTTTTGATCTCTTTTTTAGCTATTTTCCTAAGTTTTCTCAAGTTAGGCGGACGAGACTCGAACTCGGGCTCTGTATATCGGAATCGAGTCCCGTTAGTTGTAACATGTGTCTATTGCCTATGCAGTGTTATTGCCTATGTTGGCATGTTGTTTGGACGACCGGGGTGGGTTTTGGTCTCTTTTTCGGCTATTTGCCTAAGTTTTCTCAAGTTAGGTAGACGGGACTCAAACTCGGGTTCCGTATATCAGAATCGAGTCCCGTTTGTTGTAACGCGTGTCTATTGCCTATGCGGTGCTATTGCCTATATTTGCGTGTCGTTTGGACGACTGGGACGGGTTTTTGTCTCTTTTTGGCTATTTTCCTATGTTTTCTCAAGTTAGGCGGACAGGACTCGAACTCGGGTTCCGTATATCGGAATCGACCCATCAGTTGTAACGCGTGTCTATTACCTATGCGATGCTATTGCCTATATTTGTGTGTCATTTGGCCGATCGGGACCGGTTTTGGTCTCTTTTTTGGCTATTTTCCTAAGTTTTCTCAAGTTAGGCAGACGAGACTCGAACTCGGGCTCTGTATATCGGAATCGAGTCCCGTCAATTGTAACGCGTGTCTATTGCCTATGCAGTGTTATTGCCTGTGTTTGCGTGTCGTTTGGATAACCGGGATGGGTTTTTGTCTCTTTTTTGGCTATTTTCCTAATTTTTCTCAAGTTAGGCAGACGTGACTCGAACTCGGGCTCTATATATCGGAATCAAGTCCCGTCAGTTGTAACATGTGTCTATTGCCTATGCAGTGCTATTGCATGTCGTTTGGATGACTGGGGCGAGTTTTGGTCTCTTTTTCAGCTATTTTCCTACGTTTTCTAAAGTTAGGCGGACGTACCGTCATGGTGTTTTGTGCAGTCAAACTAGCTAATTACTAATGATGAACTTTACCCACCATATGCTAAATATATACCACTACTACTACCATATGCCTGTCTAAATATATACCACTACTACTACCATATGCCTGTGTTTACGTGTTAACTAGTTATTTGACAGTTTATATAAGCAATATAATTACAAATAAGGAAATACATGAATAATAAGTTTTACATATCGAATATGTGGAGGAAAGATGTTGGCCAAGACAACTGCACATACATGGATGGCCTCCTCCCGGACTACACCCATGAGGTTGTCAGCGGCAGCTGCAGGATCTATGGAGTCGTGGACAACCTCCTGAGCAAGCTGGTAGATTTGCTCGCATGATGGTGCACCTAACTGCATGACATTGCTCGCCATGCACCCCTCTATGATTCGCCTGAAGAAGTCGTCAGATAATAAAGGGCCGGCGCCTGATCCACTCGCACCGCTAGCTCTAGTGGGTGGGAGAGGTCGAGATCTCATAGCAAGGACTATATTGTAGGCTGGGACACAGGGATTTCCCAAAACTCTACCCTTCTTTGTCCCCCTTGTGGCCTGCAGCCAATCCTCCATCTCCTCGTCCTCACTCTCAGCATCAGCCGCTGGAGTGTCACCTCCCTGGCTGTTCCGGACCACAGAAAGGTCCTCGAACCGTGTCTGAAAAAACATAGAAATAGGTGAAAAGCAAGTATTACACAAAAAAATACAAAAGAATTTCAAAGTCATGTAATACATACTAAATGAAATAATTAAATTACCTATCGTAATGCGCTCTGCCTCGGGTGAGATATAACCACCGTCACCTTTCTTCTGGTGAGCGTGCCACCAAAACTCGAGGCGGGAAGGTCGGTGCTTTAGACTCACCTCGAGTCTCTCCCTTTAGAGGTTGTACGACTGACTCCCAGTGCAGTGTGGGAGACGACTCTGCTGTCGGGCAGCTGTATGCTGTGCCGACATCTTCTTGAACACCTCGCCCTCCCAAATATCGCACATCTGCTCCCATACCACAACACCAATGAAATCTGGCCGGACATCTCTAAGTGTCCGTCCATTAGCCATCTTGGTCTGGGCATTCTTCTTCCAGTCGTAGACCCACTTGTGCCAATTCATCTCGAGATACTTCCCGAGAACAGTGCTGTTGTGGGCTTCCTGCCCGTCCTCGAAGCGATAATATCTCTGCCGTATAACATATGAATATCAGCAGTTACTTAGTAGGCAACATAAAGCAAAGCGATAAATAAATATTCAAAACCACAAAAGGAGGCTAACATATGAATGAATGACTTCTTACCCTAAACTCAACAATATTCAGCCCATGGGTGTGGTCATCCACATCCTCGCACCTCATCCACGGGCTGGAGAATCGATTGCGGACGATCCCAAGCAACGTGTTCCTTAGCGTCGCGTTAAGGATACTAAAATTGAAATTATTAAATTTCCAAATTACAAAGAATATATAAGAAATAAATAATTAATACAAACATAATGTATATATTACCTAGTAGTCCCAATACGGCATATAAGCAGCGCCTAGGGGGATTCCCTAGCAATCCACGTGCTAGTCCCCGCGGAGGCTTACGTCGATCACCTATGTAGTGAAATACAACAATATTTATATAAACGAATATATTGTAAATATTATATAAAATTAAAAAAAATAAGATGTATAACAACAAAACATGTAATTATACCTGAAGATCCGGCATGATCATCACCAACACTACCTCCACGACCCCCACGGCCTGAACTACGATCGACGTGTGGTGTACGCGCCATATCTGTATATATACTATCAAATCATCATCCAATCATCATGCACATACAAAGTAAAATGATACAATATGCAGATATAACTAAAAGGAAATAACTATGACATTTGAATACAACTATAAGGAGTGAACATGTAGATACAACTAAAAGGAAACAACTATGACATTTTATTTATTTATTGTTTTTTATAGGCTTAAATATAAAAAATGGCAACAAAGTCACGATCATTTATGCCCCAAATCTTCTTTTTTCTTCACCCTGCAACTTATATATATAAAAAGTGAGAACAATGAGAAAAAAGGGAGATCAAGTAATTCTCTGATGAACTCCTCCTCTTCACAGTCTAGAAGAAGAAGAGGGAGATCAAGAAAATATTCGACAGTTCAATCATCTAATTGACAACTATAACATATGAATACAACTAAAAGGATACAACATGAAGATATAACTAAAAGGTGACAACTATTACATTTGAATACAACTAAAAGGATATAAAGAGTATATACTCCTAATCATTTATCTCATCAAAGCCATCAATATCAGAATCCTCATCTTCGAGTAATAGATCTTCGTTTGGGTTGTCATCACCATCTTCGTCATCCTCAACGATTTCGTCAATTATATCTACCACTTCAACAACATCGTCTTTACTTTCGATAGCGACAACATCATCCTCTTCTTCACTAGACTCACTAATAATTGTCACATCAGCAGGTGTGACACTAGTAGACTCGACTTGTAAAGGTTCATCATCTGGACGAGTTGTGCCTTGAAAACCACGATCTTTGGTGGTTATAACAGTATGCCATGGGCTTGCAGGAGTCTTAACACTCCGCGCATAGTACACCTGTGTTGCTTGACTTGCTACAATAAAAGGCTCGTCCATACCAGTCACCAGTCTTAGTTTTGACTTAACGTTAACAGTCACCCGTCCTGATTTTTTATCTACTTTAATTCCATTCTCAACATCAAACCAATGACAATTAAAGCAAACTAATTCTTTATGACCCCAATATTTGAGAACAACAACTTCTAGCAATCGTCCATACTAGTCATCCCAAATTTTATCGTAGCAACTACCTTTCACCACAACACCAGAATTAGCAGAAGTGACTTCCCCAATATCACAACACTTAAATCTGTAACCGTTGACAATGCAGCATGTATAAGTATCTACAGATCTTTTAGGGCCGTTGGCTATAAGCTTTAGCCGATTGTCAGCTAAATCATACGTGAAGACCTAATGTACATTAACACAACATATTCTAAAGTTAATTACGCCATATATAAGAATAAATCTATGATGGTAGATTCATTGAACTTTTAAAGGTTAGACATACATGATCTTTAAACCATTTCACAAATTGTCCATTTCTCAAATTTTGCAAATCCCCGTCCGATATACTCGGATTCGCTTCACGTACTTCAGCATCATATTGAATGCATCACAGTTATATACTTAATGTGTTTGTAAAGGAACCTCTCCCAGTTACACCAGACATATATAGTTATGACTACTTACTTAATCTATGGAGCTACTTCATTCATATTGACAAGTGCATACAATGTGGCAGTTGTATACTCACTATCGGTCAAGAATCGCCTTTTTTTACCGCCGAATGGGTGTACAGGATGACTAAAGGCCGTTAATTCTCCATTTTCCTCGTGCGTAACAGCCTCATTCCGACGTAAGCGATTGTGCTTCGTCTAAGCATTCGGCTCAAAGTACAACGAGAAAAAATTAACAAGTTCCTCCATAACATAACTTACACCAATTGACCCCTCCACACAGGTTATTCTTTACCTTTTGCTTTAGACGTCGCATATACCTATATGATATATAGATTAGCAAACAAGAATTCTAAGTTTACTGTATTAAAAAAATTATTGTCATTACCTCTCGAATGGATACATCCATCTTTATTGCATGGGACCGCCAAACTTAGCTTCGTATGGCAAGTGAATAAGCAAATGCTCCATTGAATCAAAAAACGATGGATGGAAGATCATTTCTAACTTGCATAATATTTCCACTATCTACCTCTCCATTTTATCCATGCCTTTGAGCTGGAGCTCCGTCAAGCATAGATCTCTGAAGAAATTAGAAATCTTTGTTAGTGCTCCAACCACATGTTTCGGTAACAAGTCGATAAATGCCATAGGGATCAACTTCTTGATGAATACGTGACTATCATGACTTTTGAGACCCCAAAACTTCAGCTCTTTGACTTTACAACACCTTGTTATATTCGAAGAATATCCATTTGGGAGCTTCAGTCCACTGATCCAATTATATATCAATATCAATTGTTCCCTGGTCAAAGTATATTCAGCTTTAGGCGTTACCGTCTTACTACCCTCCTGATACAGCCACATATCTTCCCTAATGTTCATTTCTACCAAATCAAGTCTCGACTTGTTGTTGTCCTTTGTTCTAGCACTGGCATCTAGGACTATATAAAAAATGTTATCAAATACGTTCTTCTCAGTATGCGTCGGATCTAGACAATGATGGAAACAAAGTGTAGCCCAATAAGGCATGTCAAAGAACATGGATCTGTGTGTCCAGTTGTGAACCTTGTCATAACCATAAGCTCACTCCAATCTGTGATTCTTCCATGGAGCTGGAAACTTCAAATGACTAATCCAACTCAACACTGTTGACCCAGAAAGACAGCCAGGTACTTGACATTTCTCTTTTTTTCGATTGAATTGTCTACTCATCCATCGATAACGATGTTCAATCGACAAAAATTGTCTGGATGTTGCAAAGAAACTCATTTTCCCCCATGTTTGAGCCACACAGCTTTAACTGACCCCATGCACACGGGACATGACAAGCCCTCGTGAGTTGACCATCCACTGATCATTCCTAACGCTGGAAAGTCATTTATTATCCACAGTAAAGTTGCCCTCATGTCAAAGTTCTACTTAAGAGATACATCATAAATTTGACCCCCTTTTTCCCACAACATATTCAACTCATCAACTAACGGCCTGAGGTATACATTGATATATTTACTCGGACACTAATCACCCGGAATCAGTAAAGGCATGAACATGTAGGGATCTTTCATGCACATCGAAGGCGAGAGGTTATACACCACAATAATCACTGGCCAAATTGAGTAGGGCTTTGTCTAAGGCCCGTTAAACGGATTAAACCCATCCATAACAAGTCCAAGCCTAACATTCTGAACCTCTTCAGCAAACGAGGGGTGCTTGTTATCAAAATTTTTCCACTCAAGCCCATCTGTCGGGTGCGTCAGTTGACCTTCGACTATGACCCGTGAAGAGTGCCACCTCATATCCTCGGCGGTATGTGTTGACATGAACAACCGCTGAAGCCTCGGGGCAATAGGAAAGTAACATAAGATATTTCTGGGCACGTATTTTCCCTTTTTCTTGTGTTGTTCACAGTATCTACTTGTACCACAAATATCACATGACCTCTTATCTTTATTGACATCACCGTAATATAAAATACAGTCATTCTCACAAGTATCAATCTTCTCATACCCTAGATTGAGCCTTTTGACCATTTTCTTCACATCATAGTATGACTCTGGTAACTTATTGCTTGCAGGTAAGCACTCCTTCAAAATGCTTAACAGTTCATTAAAACCTCTTCGCTACAGTCATGCTCGTTCTTGAAGTGTAAAAACTTAGTTACGGTAGATAAGACAGTGTGCTTTTCGTGCCCGTCATACAGTGGCGTCGTTACTTCATGCAATAACTCATAGAAACCCTTAGCCCCATCATTCGGCTCTTGCTCGATGCTAATGTCATCCCTATCTGTATGTCACTGGAAGTATGAACCATCATCTTTGACTATCATGTTAGTACAGTCAAAGGTTTTGTCACTTCTGGATTCCAGTTATGATTCATGTTCATCCAACCAAGTTTCCCCATGATAGATCCATATCGTATAACCCTGCTTGAACCCATACGCAAATAAGTCGCACATGACATCACTCTTTTCCTTCCATACTTCATTCACACACCTCTTACAAGGACATCTGATCTCATCGCCGCTGACTTTCTCAAACGCGAAGTTGAGAAACTGTTCAACCCCACTACGATACTCAGAGCTAAGCCCACTCCTATCAGTTGCTACCCTACGTTCCATCCAACTTTGATCAACAGATATCTTAGACAACTGTCTGCTATATATATGGAAAGTTAGACAACACAATCAAGTCTCCAAGTTAATGTATATGCAAGCTTATGAGTTTCCTAACTTTATTTCCACCTCTAACAGGTCAGGCTTCTATCCCATTCCCGGATGTGTCGCCTCACTGATGCCAACAACTTGAACACATCTTTACATTTTTCAGAACTTTCGGCAGCACCTCTCCACGGTCTTCAAGTACACGAAATATACTAACACATCATAGTTTAAATATGCACTCGAAGAACATCAAGAGATATCTACTGACCAAAAATTCAAAAAATATAAAGACGTGCTCAAGTCGTTAACACCAACCTAAGTGAGATCGAAACATACAAGAATAGTCCCAAAATGGGGAATATTTGAGATTCACTCATACAAGTGAATCTCAAACGGGTTTCTAAGCTTCCTAAACTATATGAAAATATGCATGTATGAAATTGAATACTATCTTGAGAATTAATTATGAACCACAATAAAAGAATTTGATTCATCGATTCTCATAAGTATACAAAATCAAAGACTACATATTACATAATCCTCTAGAACATATTTAAAATAACACAATGCTACCATTTTAATTAAGCAATAAAATGGAATCAAAGATGCGGTGCTATTTAAATTGAGAAAACAATCTATTCGTTTCAAATAGATGTATCTCAATGACATAGATGTATCTCAACCGTCAGTACACATGTTACATTTTGAACATGAGAATCATTGAATTTCAAGTAATAACATATACATGGGTGTAGATATATTAAAGTAGCACTTGGTACAACACTCTCAGTACACACAAGAAAAAGGCATGTTAATAAAACTATTTGCAGTATCACTCATACAAAAAGGAAGCAAGTTCATAGAATCAATAGCTTTTCTGTGTTACCCATTTGGTATAATTAACTAAAGTTTGCCTTTGATCTAATTCAATCATCAAAGAACCAATTTAGAAAGTACTCAAAGAGAATAAAATAGATTTTAAAGGTTAACACAAGATATATATATATATATATATATATATATATATATATATATATATTATCATCATTATTTGAATAAGTAAATGAGTTCAATATTAATAATCAGAGCTTTAATGAACTTAATTGAAGAAAAATCTAAATTCTTCAGCAGATGAAATTCTCAACTGAAATTGGGTATCATCACAAACGGAAAGAAAGACTCTTGAATTCCTACGCATCCAACACAATGACCCTATAATAAAAATAAAAAATAACACACAAATTCCCAAGTTGAGGTTTTTTTCAATTCAACAATATGAAATCATGCAATATATACAAGGAATCCAAATAACTCATAAAATTAAAAAGTTAATGCATTACACCACTAAATTAGATGTTTGTAGTACAATATTTGGAGTAGAAATGTTAAAGAAACTAAAAACTTCCAACTTTATATTCCATTTATTATTTGGCAGATGCAAAGAAATATTTAAATCATTATCCAGAAAATTTAAAACAAAAGAAAAAGAAATATCATTCACAATCATAAGCAAAGTGATACTGCAAAGTGAAGACTCAGAAGAAATACAATCTCATTAAAACCTAGTTTATACACAAAAATTTGTGAGCTCAAATCTATACAAAAATGCTAAAACAAAACATTAAAATCAAATTAAACACCCTAAAATTAGGGGAAGAACAGCTTCACCTTGCAATTTGAGGGAAACCAGAAGTATAAAAGAAGTTGTGGCGGTCGGAGGAGGCGGGGGAAGGGAGCTGTGGCAGTCGAAGGATAGGTCGGGCCGGAAGAGTTGCAGCCGGCGCCTTTACGCAGTAGGAAGCGAGGAGAGCAGAGGTTAAGATGATGATATTTGATGATGGGGTTAGCTAATCTCCACTAGGATGGTGATGGGGTGAACAATGAAGATCAAATTTTTTAAATGGGATGATTAATTTAGGAAATGGGCAAACTGGGATTAACGAATTGAGAGGGAAAAATGAATATTAGAGAGGGAAAAAATAATAGTAGTCGTTGCCATCGCGAACCAGGGTTTGAATTAATAGAACTCATTGTCGACGGCCAAGCCGTCGATAATGACCCCGTCGCTATTGAGTTATTCTCGACGGCGTTGCCGTCAGCTGTGATTTATGTGTCCGTCGCCAATGAGTTTTCCCCCCTGCCAAATTTTCGCACCAAAATTATCCCATGGGAATGACATTATCGACGACACTCATTCTCGATGGCTTCCCAGTCGGTATTAAGGTCATTCTCGACGGGACATTTGTCATCGCCAATACGCCCGTCACCAATGACCTTTTTTCTTATAGTGACTTAATAATGCACACCCTAAAGACGTTGTCTGTCCATGGTGATTAACCCCTACTATAGGTTCAAAAATTAAATTGTAGCAGTTTGTATTGTAAGTTGTATCAAACACAACAACATCCCCAAAACTTTTGTATGACTTTCTACATGTTGCATTCGCCCAAAAATAATGAATTATGACACCTTTCTCTTGCTCGAATGTAAAAGTAAAACCGCGATTCTTTTTTTTTCTCATCCTTAAAATACTCAAACAACAGATTAGCATTATATCTCTTTCAGCATTATAAAGACCTCGTGTTATACATCCAACATTTTCACGACCTCCAGCTTCCATCTCTAAAATACTCATTTGTTGCCATGTTGGAACATTAGCTTTTGATAGTTGTTCTGTTAAATTTCTTTTGGCAAGTGTCAATACACGATGAGAGTGCAACAAATGTACTTTTCTTGGGGTCGTAAGAGGATGGTTATGACCCTCAACAAATTGAATAATAACAAACCCCCCCCCCCCCTCGCGTCAGTCTGGTCTTTCACAACTACCAATCTTACACCACAATCAGCTGTAGTTAGGCCCCATTTTCATACAATCTGTTGAGTTTTGTTGGGCACAATTCTCCTCAACCCTTCATTATAACAAACAATTCCTTTCTAATTATTTCACCATTAGGACTCTTCTTACTAGAAGTTAACCGTGTACCAAATCCACCTTCTATACCATAATTGTTATAAAAGTTGCGAACATCGCCTAAGTTATGAAAATGTTGCCCAATTTTCGGTATCAACTTGTTTTTAACTTGCAGAGTGTAAAGTTATTGAGAAGAATTACCAGATGATACCATTTCTTTCTCTTTTACACAATGCTACATTCTGCAAACCCAACAACAATGTACAAACAAATGAAGAAATTAAAAAATCTAACTTGAACATTCGAATAAATAGTTTTGTTGAACCTGTAAATCAGCTAAAACTATTTTTAGATTCTGGAGCTCCTTATAGTGTGATGGTGACCGAGTTTAGATAATGAATTAGAGAGGATATATCAATAATATGACTTGGAAACTCCTAGATAATAATTTAAATATGGAACCATACTAACAGAGATTTGTAGCTTATTGAACTAAAACCACTATCACCCTAGGCAAATGCTCTTTAAATTTTCTTGCAACTAACAAAATTTTACTAAGCCTCCTATATAGAGAAACTTTAAATGTACTCCTCCACTTACAAGTGTAAATTTATCAGTTGCATTGGAGTGCTTTGTTCATGGTTTGGTAATAATAGATTTTTTAAGGAATAAAGCGACATCCAAATTTGAAATGAGGTATTGGAAGTGCACACATGAAAAATGTGAAACTCAAAAGTCTTACCGAAAAACTTTCCATATAAAGATGACACGATATATTAAATGAAAGAAAGAAAAAAACCTTAAACCCTTACCTGTTCGTGTTCAACTTCAGCTGAGTTTGTGAAAGAAACTCGTAATTTTGGGAAAAAAGACCACTCGCTGTGAAAGAAACTCGCGATTTAGACCTTACCTTTCCAACGTGAGTGAAAGAAACGAGAAGAATAGAGAACTGGTCTTTAGGAAAAACGAGATTCCATATCAATTTCGCAGTGAGCTTTGTGTAGAAGAGAGAACTGGTCTTTAGGAAAAACGAGAAGAAGAGAGAACTGATCACTATCAATTTCGGAAAAAAAAGAGATCTGGTACTTTTTGACCCGACGCAAGGCTTTTTACCAGACATGATCCGCGTGTTTTTTTCCCCCAAAAGCTCCCTGATCTGGGCCGCTGTTTCTCATCCCATGGCTGATAAAAGAAGTTCAGATTTTAGTTAGAATAAGGGAGCCATGACAATATCGGTTCCGTATATATATATTCGGTCCAGATCTTAAGCTCACCTCTTATCTAGCTCACCTTGCTCACCCCCTTTTAGCGACAGACCGGGTGACAATTCAGTCCGTCGCTACATATAGAACCGATGTCTGAGCTTTTAGTGATAGACAACATATAGTATTGATGCGAACGAATATATAGCATCGAATAGAATCGTCGCTTCTATCTGGTCGCTAAAGGGGGGTGAGAAAGGTGAGCTATATAAGGGGTGAGCTTAAGATCCAGACCATATATATATATATATATATATATATATATATTTACATTTCAAAGTCGTGCCTGGAGTTTATTTCATGGTAGTTGATCGTCTATATATATATATTTATATATATATAGTTACCATTTTTATGTAAAAATTTGCTTTAACTGCTTTCATAATGTTGATATTTAGTCTTACAGCCTGCGAGCTAGATTTGTCTAAATTTGGCTACTTCTAACTTTGACCGATTTAAAAGTGACTAAACTGGAACCGTTGAAGCTAGAATGGTTTAGATTTTTTCAAAGCTTGTACTTTTTCTAGCTTTTGTACTTATTATTCTTTCATGTGAGCCTAGGAATCATGTGATCACAGATTCAGCCTCTTAATCTAGATTCGGTTCCCAAGATGGATATTTCTCTGCTGCAGCCAGTTTGTAAATTATCTACGGTGTCTGGATATCCTTAAATGGATCTCATGCCCACAAGGAGTTCGACACTACTATGTATCTTATTTTCTCGAAGATGCCTCGCATCTCGAAAAAAAAAAGCAATCAAGCCGAACACATAATAAAATGGAAGTATTGAAGGCCTCAATTACTATTGAGCAAAAGGGTTTGAAAAACCTATTTCCAAAACTTCACTGCTATATCTTGTTAAAATTGAACTTTTATACAAAAGTCAAACCCTTTGTATATAGGTGCAAACAAAGAATAGAACTACTTCTAAACAATTGCACATAGGCCTTACACATACATACACAGATAAAAGTTAAATGAAAAGTGGTGGTAATCATGTTTTCACAGAAGTCGGGGGGTGCCTAACACATTCCCTCCGCTTAATCAAGCCCCTGAACCCTAACGAATCTCGGTTTCCAAGTCCAGTTAAAACAGTGTCCAATCATTAGGTCTTTGTGCAAACATTTTTCGGTTGAGTTGGTACAACCATTTCAAATCTACCAACTAGGGACTCTAAAAGTCAAATTGTCGACATATACATGTTAGACCTTTTCAAACTTGTTTTTTTAAACAAAACTCACTTAAAATGAGAACACTAAAAGACAAGCACAGAAAGGGACAAATAAAAATCCCGACGTCGACAGTATGATAATACTACAAAGGATTTAATGTAATATCTAATATTATTTATGTGATTAAATATTAGATAATTTATTATAAGATATGAGATGCTAATTGAAAGAACAATGATAGGTCTTTCGAAGGAAGTTTTATTAAATTGCTTAGCAGTAGACTATAGACGAGGCAAGTTCTCTAACTCAACTTGAGTTAATATTTTTTCAAAGTATGTTAGTGAATAATTATTGATGATTATTCACATCCTTAATGCCTATTGTTAATCACACTCTGTGCAATTGAATTACGGTTTATTATTATTGAAATGTGAATCTATCTAAAGTTCTTTCATTCGTGAACTATTTATGAGATAGATCTATACTAGTTGTATCAGCTAGTTCAAACATGATTAAATTTGATTTAATCAAATACATTTTAAAAGATGTCCCTAACAAATTGATTTGGTAAGGACTCTAGACTGAGAAAAAGAACAATTTTACAAAAGCATTATATTGGAAAACAATTGTTGCTCGACTATTAAGTGTTTATGCATACTTCGTCGGGTACGAGAGGCTGATCTCCTTTATTACCAAAACTACTAAAAGGACCAGTTTAAATACTGACAACCTTAGTATATGTTCATGGTCATTCTAGACCACTTAGTATCTAATATTTAATTATTCGAATATCCAATTATTGATTCTTAATTCTTGTTCTTACATATTTGAATTATGTTGTCAAACATTGAAAGATAAATTTCTTTCTAATCATGATATATCTCCCTTGTTTATAAACTTGCTAAGAAAATTAGTTGCATACTCTTGCTATATCATGATGTTTATTTCAGCTAAGCCAAAGACGTCCAAGAAGGACAAGGGCAAGGAAAAAGTCCAAGAATAGTCTAATGAGAATGTTTATTTATTATATAACTTGTTGTAATTATTTATGTAAACCTTTTGTAATATTAAAGGTATGTTTAAGTTAAGGTTAAATATACATTGGGAATTATGTTTAAGACTTTATTTTAATGAACAGTGTATGTTTATTATTCCGCAATAATTTATATAATGCTTATGATGATAATGGGTCATGAGCACCAAACCTGAGGTTACAGAACCCAGATTTGGGGTCGTTACAGCAACCACCCCTAAACTTTTGAACCAACCACCCTTTATTCTCTTAACTATTTTCACAAACACCTGAAGTGCACTCTGTTTCTAGCCTTCATTATATCTGTATTTGTATATGCAAAGCCAGTGTAATAGCACCCACCCAACTACAACCAAAACACATCATAATTAACCTTTTACAGACCCTAGTGCATCCTAGAACCTCCCCAACTTGAACACCCAATGTATACCCAATCCCCAAAATTTATTCAATTGAATGGCTACCTTTGATGAAGTCCCTCCCAATGTTATTCTCATTTAGGTTTCTTATTTGTGCAATGTGACTCTACAAGCCTTGCCAAAATGCTTTTCGAATGGCTTGACTGTGTTTAGAAAGGTAGTGTTTAGGATTGAATTGAGGTTAATGTGGGGATGGTTTATAACCCGCATCCTACAAAATATAAGTGAAATGCATGAAAAGTAACTACAAAACATGGGTTTAAGCAACAAATTCAGTTAACGAATACCAAATTCATAGGTATAAAATCTACCCATCAAATACCCCCAAACTTGAATCGTTGCTTTCCCCCAAGCAACATGACACAATGCAGTGCAACATACTAAAAAATATGTAATCTAATCCTATTATGCCTACGAACCCAAAAACCAGTAATTATAAATTCCAACAGAATTGCCTCAGAGAAACCATAATAGTTTTAAATAGGAAATCCAACCCAAACAAGTCAATAAATCATCTCAATTTGTAAATCAAAGCCTATTATCACTGATGTAGTCATTCAATTTACTACAGTACAAATACATCACATAATATGCTTCTTAGAGGGAAAAACACAATTTTTAACTCAAGAATCTCTACAAACAAGTCAAGCTTCAGTAAAAACTTTGCACTACTCAAGATAGGCGTCAATATGAGATTTATTTATTCTTTTATTCGCTCACGAGGGCATTTTTACTCTTTCTCGCTTTTACACTCGATTTTGCAATGTGTAGTCTTCTTAGGCTTTTCAATGTTACCCATATAGCGAGCTTTCAACCAACGACTCCCAAACCAGACGATTTTTCGAAGTTGGGTGTAAAAACAACCCCTACCGTCATCCTAGCCTTTACTACCAGTTCACTGGTTTTCCTTCATTAAAAACTAAGCTTTCCCACAAGAAGACAATTATGTGACTATTTAAACTAAGTGAATCATAATGGTTATCTTATCGTGCTATCCGATTACTCTAGTTTTAAATAAGATAAAATTTATGTCATGATATAACAATAGAACTTTGCCTTTGTCATCAAAACTATTTAAAAAATAATCCAATCTCAATCTCATCATGGACTGGGTGAAATGCACACTAACTGAAATGCTTGGATTCATGCAATATGATCTAACGAACTAAATGCAATAGATAAAACACATATTTTTATGATTTTTTAAGTTTTTATAATTATATATATATATATGTGTGTGTGTGTGTGTGTATGCAACATATGAATTAAAAGAAACTATAATTAAACTAAATTATATGGCAATATACACATTAAACTAAATTATATGCCAATATACATATTAAACTTCTAATAATGCAACTATATGAACTAGATGCATCCTATTCTAACAAATAAAACCCCCCAAGCTTAGAGAAAATAAACATGCGAGTAAAAAGAATACTCCCTTAAGCAGCATCGTCGTTCCCCGCCTCCTCATGATCTGATGGTGTGTCAGGCGATGGGTAAGTATGGGCTGATCCAAATGTTGGGAACTTCATGTACACTCCTAGTTGACTGAATGCCTGTGATAAAGACTCAAAAAATTGGGTCGTGTAGGTCTGAAATCCACAATGCAAAGCGTCCATCATTAGCTAAATGTGATGCTTTAGTCAATCCATTCTATCATGGGAAATTTAATTTTGGACAGGAAGAACCACCTCTTGCTGCTCGGGCACCTCCTCGGGAACTGATATACTTGTACTTGCACCTTTCTCTCTTATGACGAACCCAAAGCCACGAGGATGCGACTGAGTGTAACGACTAAGAAAATCAAAATTTATTGTAAATTAATTTTATTTAATTATATTGAATAAAATATGAAATATGTTTATTATTTCTGACTAAGGAAGTTAAAAGTCGTTCTATTACCTAGAATGATTGGATGTGTTAAGGATTTTGGCTACGTGCTATAGAATTAAAGTGTATGAATTTTCAAGACAAAAATAAAAAAATTTCAAGAAATTTTCGTAAAATCACTATTCATCCATTTATGTACGGAAATTATTTTTGAAATTCCCAGAAGTACGTAATGATAGAATTATTAGAAAAGATGGATTATCCGATAATAACTCAGTTGTGGCAAACACAATTTTTCGCATGGGCACTCAAAATCAAGAATGTTAGTGAAAGTGAATTTCTAAGGAAATGAATGATTAAGTATAATAAGAAAGTTATTATACAGGAAGAATAAGAGTATAATATAATGTATTGTATAAGTATAATAAGAAGAATAATATGACATATAATAAAAATATTATACGAAGTCAATACAAAAAGAATACGAGAATTATACGTTAAGAATATGAAAAAGTATTAATAGAATATTAGTTATTGGACTTAGACTTTGTCAAGCCCATGTTAATTAACTGGAAAGCCCAAATGAATAACGGAGGAGGCCCAATAATAAATTATACAAGGCCCAACGATAAATAAATTCAAGCCTAAAGTTAGGTCCGAATTGAATTAAACCTAAGCCCAAACCAATAACTAAACCCGTGGGTCGAACCGTTGATCAAGCAGGTGGGCAAACCCCATGGAGCAACCCATGTGCACCCCCCTATGGGGGTGAATTAGCCTGCCATGAGGTGGTCAAGTTTCTTGAGGAAGTCTGGTTAAGGAAGTGTGAATAGTAAGGAGGTGCCCAAATGACCATTTTGCCCTCATTTTGCAATTTCTATAAAATTAAGCCATTTGTTCATTTGTTGTTTACAAAATTTCAACCAACACTTGAGCATTATATTGAGATAGAAAAGAGAGTATTTACAAGTAATCAAGGAGAAAAAGAAGCTAAATCATTCAAGTAATCAAGAACAAAGCAGGGACATCAAGAGTTAACAGCTTTAAACCTTAATCTTCATCACTTTTAAATTTTGATTTGATAGAGAAGTGATTAGTGGTGGTGTATCTATTGTACGAGGACATAAGGATGAATTTTAGTGGACTAAAAACACTAACGAATGCCTAATAAGTGAAATCATAACGAATGATTAAGAACTTAATGAATTAAATCATGAAAATTTAGAGCTTGTTGTTGATGGAAAAGTTTAAAATAATCACATATAATTTAGATGCGTATTTCTTAGTTAGGTTGATAGATAAATGAATTATGTCTTTTATTCCATTTGGAACAAAGTAAAAATTCATTATAAAGAAGTTATGACAAAATTTGTAGTAAAGAGACATTAAACGTAAGAATCGTAGTTAACTATGATTTTTGGATGAAAATGGAATTTTAATAATGAACTTGAAAAACTTTGGTTTCATTAGTATGCTGAAGAGTATGAAGTTTAAGAGTCGTAGACTTAAGAATGAACTAATTTGGACATCGAATAAACGAATTATGGATGAACGAATGAAGAATGCTCAAGAATGAAGAACGAATGAATAATGAAATTTTAATCAAGTTAAAGCCACGTTCACAGATTCAAAAAATTATTTTGTCTAGGGGAACTTTAAGTGTGTAAGATAATCACAAAGTTGGCTTTTGAACGAACTAATTCTGAGTTATAACGAACAAGATATGAGTTTGGGAAATGGACGTTTCGAAAAGAAGTTCCACTTAGAAAAATTTTCAAACAAATTGAACTGGCATCGCAGCACTGCCCAAGGCTTAATATGGTTTGCTTTAGCACCAGTTCGAGGAGATAGCTGCTAGAAATATGTGCCGCAACACCTCAAAAACAAAGGATCACGACACCACAATGTCGGTTTGTAGTTTTTGATAGTAAAGAAAGTTTATGTATGTAAATGTTGGGGAATGATTAAGGATTGATAATGAACCTTAATTAAACCTAAAGTAATATCCTAAAGGATGATTAAAACCTTAAGTTCAACAATCAAATCTTAATTCAAGGTTATGAAATTATAAATGCAAAGTACATAAATGATATCTGTGAACCATATTCGCGTCGAACGAACGTTTTAAATTACATAGGTTATAATTAACAAATGTCATTAGTTTAATGCTTAAGATAGGTTATACATGAAGGAGAAGATGGTATAAACAATATGTATCGATTGTTGTTAGCTAATTTCTATGTTACGTGATTATATCATGTAGAACATATAAAGACCAACGTAAAGTGAATTAAAAGCTAGAAGACGCTTGAGGAAAGTTTTCTAAAGCCTTGTATATACTTTGTGTTAGGTAAGCTTTGTGAATTCATGTTATAATATGCATGAATTGTTTAAGAAAGAGTTGATGCCATTTTATTTTGGCTAGATAAGAATTTAAAGTATTTTTTTTAATTTCTTCACAAATCTTTCAAAATATTATTGATGTTGTTAGTTCTTAGTAGGCACAATATAGATTTAGAAGGAGGGGTTGAATAAATCCTTTTTAGTTTGAAATTTTTTTCTCATTTATTTTGTATTTCTCATGAATTAGCATATGACAAACATAAGAATCTTTTCAAGCACAACGGCATAAGTAAAAGATCCCCTTCATTGATATATTCATAATCAGACAAACATTGTTCGTAGAGTTAATTCAATAGTAAGCAGTTAAAACATACATAGCAGTTATAGCAATTAATGTACATAAAGTAAATGACATAAAGTAAAAGACATAAGGGCTTTTAAGTGGTTCAGAGACTCAAGCTCCTAATCCACTCTTATGCTTTCAACTAGTAAGATTTCCACTAAGGAAGGGCAGCACCCTGAATCACTAAGATTCCTTCAAGCCCAGCAGCCTTGAAACTTCAGTTCACTAAGAACTCTTTAAGGCCAATATCCTTGGAACTACTCTAGTTCCCTGGGAACTCTTCAAGCCCAACAGGCTTGGAAACATCATTTAGTCCCTCTGGACAAGGACCCCTCAGGCCCTGGCTTCTTGTTATTGAGTTGGTGCTGAGCTGCTAAAATGTCTTTAAGATCTTAACATCTTCTGTACTTAGCAGCTTGGCGTGATCATCCTTGAAGTGTAGTTGAGTGTTGCATGATGCTCAGCTTCTTTAGTTACTCAACCACTTCTGAACTGCCTTGAAGATCATTCTTCTAGATACTTGATGGCTACACATGATGGGTTTCTAAGATGACTATAAGATCTTCTGCTAGGTACTTAGAAACTTTCTCATGCTTTGACACCATGATGGCGTTGGTGATCTTCTTTCTTGATACATGATGCGTTCTCATGATGGACTTGCTAAGATGACTGTAGGCTCATCTCTCTAGTACTTAGATTCTTCCCATGATGGACATTAAGATGACATGATGCTCATCTTTCTCTCGGCAGTTTAGAATACTCTTCTTGTAGTAGAACACTCACTTCTACATTATAAAACTCTCACTTTTACTTCTTTCTTTGTCTGTCTCTAAGTGTTCTTGGTGGATCGTAGAGTGAGCCTTCGGACCTTCATTGGTCACTCACTATTTTGTGTTGGTTAGATTAGTCCACCATTTCTCCAAACTCAGTAACTCTAGCAACCTTTGATCTTTGAAGCTCTAGCTGATCTATACTCTTTCCCAATCTTCCCATTGGAAAATAGTCATTGAAAGCTATTCAAATATCTTCACAGATCTCGAGTTGACTGAGGTGGACTGCATATGTGACATGTCATACTTTTCTGACACTGCAGTCTACTGTTTCACCTACCCCGTCAGAGATGTCACTTTAATGTTTTGGGCAGGTCAAAGACTTTATTTGTTTCTTCTGATTTCTCGATCAGAGGTTGTCTTTTTGCATTGATGCTCTCAATAAGCTCTAGTCCAACTATTACCCTTTAGATTGAACCGTTGTCAATGGTTCAGTCTTCACCTATTTGAACTCTACGATTCTGATGCATGTCTTCATGGACCTGATCGTAGTGTCTTATTGACTGGTAGAGACAACACTACGATCTTGGAGAGTGTTGATTGGATCTTCAATATAGAACACCTCTTTCTTCTCTTGTGCAGTGCTTCAATACTTCTGTTTTCCTCAGCAGCTCTCAGATACTGATGGCTTGACTTCTTTGTTCTGACCCCTTCTGAATAGCCAGACACTTCAGATTTGTGGCGTGTCCAGCTCGCTTTCTCCTTGTGATCTCCCGTTCACTTATCATCAATGGACTGACCCAATGCTTAATCACTTTAGCCTTATTCTTCAGAAGCTATCCAGTATCTCTATATGCACTCCATCAGTTATTTCTTTATTTGGCAAACACTACGATCCTAGTAACTTCCAACATCGTTGTCTTTTGTCTGCTTGACAGCTACTGCACTTGCTGACTTTCCTTAATCAGTTACAGAAGTCTTCTTCTGATCTCCTTGTGGAAGACTTCATCTCGAATGGCTTCACAATTCAATCTTGATACTGATTGGGTTAGTGCTTAGATCTTCTGTTAGCTTGCATGCCATTCATTGAGTGCTCTATGGTTTCCTTCAGGTGGGACGTATCTATGTAGTTCCAACTAGAGGCTTCATTCCTTTGGATATTCTGGAAGTGCTCATTTATTGAGAATCGTATTTGCTCTATGATTTTTCCTTGGCATTGTGAGCACATCTGTTGAGGTCTTAGTTCTGCACTCTACGATTCAGGTTTGGCTGTGCAGACACTACGACTCTGAGATCAGATCCTGACACTCTACGATTTCTATCGTTGTACTTGTTGTCTTCATCTGATCTTGCTCGACTACGATTTATGCCTCTGGTATGATTAGTAAACTCTACGACTCTGAGTGTAGTCTACAATTCTTAACTTAGCTTTGGCAGATACTCGGTCGGCTCGTAGGTAGGCTGTCTCTACGATTCTGAACATGACTTCCTCAGCAGACTACGGTCCTGAGGAAGTGCTACTCGACACACAACGATCATTCTTCGTCTCTCCTGATAGTCTACGAGCTATGAGATCTACTATCTTGCAGACTGTAATTCTGCCTTGATAGCTCTCGAGTTTTCCTTGACTCACCTGGTAGACTACGATTTCTGGTTTAGTGCTCGACGATCAGACAAGCCTATCTATTACATCATAAGATCAACCTAACATGCTTGATCTTTTTATATTTATAGTCCTTATACATCATTTCTTTTTAAGGACTTTACAAAGCTATTTTGCTTATGTAGGATCAACCTAACATATTTGATCAGTTCATTCTAAGTCCTTGTACATATGTTTCTATAATCTATCAACGGACTTTACAGCTTTTCTTAATACAAGCATACTTGCATATTCATTCATATATATCATAATCAAATCATATGTAAATAGGAATATCATTCATATAATAATTCTTGACAATCTCCCCCTATTTGATTATGACAAAAATAATGAGTGCATATGCATGTTATGAATGAATCTTATATACAGTGAGCAATTGTATTTCTAAAACAGATAATCATGAAAGTCATTTATAATGATGTGAAATTTAATACACTGACATTTTACATCCTGGATCAAGAACATACCTACCTAGTTAGAGATGTACCTCTTTTGGCTCCATATATGCTTCCAGGATATCTGTTGACCCAGTTATTCATCTGTTTGATTTCTTTGCTTCTGCTTCCCTTGGGATGTTTACTTCATTTCTTTTGTTTGCTCCTCTGCAGATGTATGCTCCTCTTCTTCTTCTGGCTTCCCCTCAGTCTTTGCAAATATAGGCTCATCATCCTTTGGCTCCCCCTCAGATGATGAACCAGCTTCTTCTTCTGCCGTCTTCTTCTTTATCTTCTTGTCTTTTTTCCTTCTGCTCTCCTTGCCCTTTCTTGAATACCTTTTACTCTTCTTCTTTCTATGCCTCTTTTTCTCCCCCTTTTTGTCATTAATCATTTGGGAGAGGTGCTCCATGTTGGACATAAGCTGCTCCATTAGATAGGAGGAGTTAACAACTTCAAACTTGAGTTCTTGTTGGCTCAGCTCAAGTTGCATGGAGAAAGACTAATTCATGTTGTCAATCTTGTTAGAGAGGACTTGGAGTTGTTCTTTATTTGCCTTCTGTGTTCGTAGTGCATCTGCCTTCTGATAATTTATGACCTTCAGATAGATGTGATCTCTCTCTCTTTGATTTTGAGAGATACATCAGCCATGGTGGCTTGGAGTCTGTCTTGAGCTGAGTTATGGTGGCTTGAGAATCTGAAAAATCGTTGAGTACCAATCGCTATTGGAGGATGAAAAAATGTCGGGCAATTATGCTTGAACATATGGAGGCTTCTTATTCTAGACTTGAACACCATCAGTGGTAGAGTGAACATACTCTATGATTATCTCCTTGGTCATAATCCTTCTGCCTTCAGATTCCACTCTACGATCATAGGGAATATAGTGATTGCTAGCATGTCAGTAGACTTTGTAATGGGGTTGGTCATTGATCATCACGGTTGCAAACTTCTTTACCCTTGGGAAGTTTTGTGACACCAACTCCAGATTTAGAAATTGAGAGTAGCACCAGCTGAAGTAGCTCTCATCTTTATCAATATGTGCCTTTAACCACGACATCCACGGGAAGAACCATCTCATCAGAAGATCTTTAGAGTTATATAGTATTGTTGTGCAATCTAACTCCATATTTTTCCAATTATAAAGCACTTCATCTGTAGTCATTCTTAAAACTCGAAGTTGTTTATTTCCATGACTTATCCATCTTGTTGCTGGTTTAGTTGGTTGTTCATCAAAAACTTCCACCACTATTCATCTGCTAATTCTGGCTGGAGAGAGAACATGGTAGTATTCTGGTTCCTCTGATTCCTGATGTGTAAAATCAGAATCTTTCTCCATTTCTTCTCTTTTAGAGCCTGAATTATTATGATCAGATTCATCAGTGAATCCTTCTTGTTGGTTTTCATTTTCAGAACCTTCTTCAGCAATATCATCCTTGGACTCATCCTCTTCCTCATTAGTCCAACCTTTAACATTTTCTTCCTTTGATTCAGATTCATCATTACTTACTTCAATGACTGCAATGGAGTGATCACGTTTTTTTGTTGGAGGCAAATTTAGCCAGTAGTCTGTAGCTCTTCCTTCTCCTTGGAGGTTCAGCTTTAGGAGAGTCAGAATCTTCTTCCTCTTCAGACTCCGAGGCCTTTGAATCATCAGGAAACCTTCTTTGTCGTTCAGTATTGGAAGGACAAGGCCATTCTTCTTCTGAATTAACATCATTTGACCCATCATTTGGGCTTGTTGGAGCATTTGCATTTAGAGATGCAGTTGGGTCATCTTGTAGCTTTTCTTCATCATCAGAGTGAATGCTCTGAGAGTTAACCATAGGGCTTGCATATTCTTTTTCATCAACAAGGTTTACATTTTCTTTCATTAATTCAGCTTCACCTTCATCGCTAGATTTGTTCTTTGGAGACTCAGTCTTTAGACCATCAGTTTCCTCCTCTTCTTCTGACTCTACATCCTCTTCTTCGTCAAATGTACTTTCTTGGGAAACTGGGGCTGGTTTGTTTTCCACCTTCTCTCTCTTTCTTAATGGCCCTTGAAGCAGTCTATTGCTTCTTCTCTTTGTGGTTTCTGGTGCAGTTAAGACCTTTTCACCTTCATCTTTGTCTTCGGTGGAGATACTCTTTGGTGGAGCCTCTATTTTCTTCATACCCTTGGATCTCTTCCTTACTGGTGTGGCTGCTACAGGTGCAAAGTCACCAGACTTAGAACTTTCCACCTCTTTCGCCTTCCTCGTCTTTATAGAGACCTTGTTTCTGCTCCCAGTTGTTGTTAGCTTCTTGTTTTCTTTTGGGTTCTTCTTCCAGTTCACGAACAGCTGTGGAGACATTACTTTATGAACATTTAGAGCCTTTCCTTCATCATCCTTGATTTTGCCTCCCAGCTTCTTCTTCATCACAATACTCAGCAATCTTCCATGAAAGACCTTGGTTAGGGGTCTATCTGTAGACTTCTTTAACTCAGCCTTTTCTACCCATTTGGAGATTTGATCGAACAAGATAGCTCCAAAGTTGATTTTCTTCTTTAGAACTATTGCAAACATAATCTTAAATTGCAGATCAAGCACAGTGTCATGTGCAGTATCCTTGCATAGGATACATTTTCCCACTATCTCAGTAAGGAACCCAAATTCCTCAAGGAACTCCTTCTTCTTCATGTCCTTCAGACTAGGGTTTCTTTGCTACCCCATAATCTCCTTCGCTTTCTCAGTGTCGATCTCATCAAGGTTTTTCAGTCCTAGGTTAGGAAAACCTAAGCATTAATTGATATCGGATGATTTTAGCTTTAGAGACTGAACTTTAACCTTGGTAGAAAGGGTTCCGGCATTCATGGATACATTTGAGTAGAACTCCTTAACCAGTTCAGTATATACTCGAGTGCTTGCCTCAAGACATTCTAAAAATCCAGCTTTCTTCACAAGTTCAAGAATGTCTCTAACCTTCTTTTCAGATTTCTCAAACGACTTGGTTCCGAGCTGAATGGAAGTGATTACTCGCCAATCTTCAATTAGAATGGTTCAAGGAATATGGGTATTTGATTTAGAAAGATTTATGATAGATTGCTGATTATGATTTGGGCTCTTGGAGGTTTAATTGATTTTGGCTTCGAAGAGGATTCTAGGGTTTGGGAATGGGAGGGAGAAAGGTTCGATAGTTTCTGATAACTATTTGCAAATTTTTGAATTTATCTTTATGGCAGTTCCCTCTGAATCTGCATAAGTAGTTATGTGTCAACTAACCATTGGTTGCACGCTGTCCAGTAATAAGCTGTAACTTCTCATAACCTTTTCGGTTTTATATTCCTTTTAAGAGAATAAGCATTACTGACGTGGATTTACCGTTGACCTTTTTGGTTCGTAGAGTAGCATGGTAAGGCAGCTGTGGACTCTGCGTTTTCCTTTGTTGACTCAACGATCATCTTTTGAGGAATGCTGTAGTGGATGGTTTAAACATTACTCCTCATTTTGAAACTGCATGGCTCAACCACTGATGTACTTCATGATGCCTTGGACACTTTTCTTCAGCACGACATCTTTCCAACCAGTTCTTGAACTTATCTCCTCATAATGTGAATGGTTGAGCAATTGTCTCATTCTTCCAAGCTCCTCATTAGCTAGAGTATCCTCTTGTAAGACTGCGATCGTCGAGTCTGCTTCTATGATCGTTGAGATTTCATCACGATCGTTGAGTTTTCTTCAAACTCTACTCTACGATCGTTGATTGTCTTGGTCCTTAAGATAAACTTGACTAAGCAATCCTTCTAGGTTAAGGTGGCTCAGGAAGGGCCAACCTCTTAGAGTGAGCTAAGGGTCAGGTTTGTCCCTGAGGCGCTTTCCAAATGAAAAACTTTAAAAGTGAATTGCACGGATATCTCATTTGGCCTTTTCTGCTGGGGAGGTTATCTATTAACATTAGACAATTGCCTTTGCCGTTATCATTGTATCCTCCTGCTCTTACACTATGATCGGATGTTTGATTGTAGGCACTCCACGATTTTGAGTTGAGTGGCTAATTGATTATCAGTAGTACGTTTGGAGACATTCCTACTGACTATGGATCTTCATTTGGTTCATCAGCCACAAAGTTTTGGGACTCTGTAGCTGGTACATTGCTTCATAGAATATTTTAGTGTTGTTGTTCCTTCACAGATCACTGCTCCCCCATGGTTGATGTTGTCTTTTCAGTGAGGTGTTATTTCTTTTTCTTTATGTACATTACGATGCTTGATGGTCCTTTAATGTGGGCTTCCTTGAGGACAAGTTTTGCATGCTTGAGCATCTAAGACCCTTTTTCATCTTTAATTGAGTGGCCTACTTTCATATGAAGGTTACCAGCCATTTGAGCTTCATTTAGATTAGCTCAACAGGTCTTCAAGGACAGACTTTGACATGTAGGAGTTTTGGTCAGAATTATTTCTGAACAGTCCTAAGCCTTCTGCTGGTTGAATCTTCTTGACTGAGGTCTTTTGCTTTATTATTCCTTAATGTTGTTAGATAGATCAAGTACCTGCAAGTTACACATTTCTAATTTTTGGTACCCATGGTTAACTAGGTCCTTTTCTAAACCCATGTTCCTCATATCTTAGGATAATCATCATATTAACCAACATCAGTCGTATTCATGCATATATTGAATTTAGATAATATATTTTGAGATGCATGGTGGTGAGTGTGAGAGAAATCTGCCATTTTAATGGAACACTCTTTTCCTTGATGGTTTCATCATTTGCTAAGTTATGTTCACAAGGTTTAAATGTTCACATAGTGAGAATCAACTCTACGATTTATTAGTATCTGGTTGATTCATGGAGGTAATCAGTTTCTATGAATCTTCAAGATTCTCTTGTAGAGCTGATCATATTTTGTGTGTCATTAAACATTTAGACCATAGGATGTACAAACACATTAACCCATCAGCAAAGATTACTTCACATTCATTCAACCTGAGATGCTCTTAAAACCCATTTCAAGTTTCTTTCAAGTTGTCATCTTTAACCTAAAACTTGGATGGAGAGAAAATTTATAGACATTTGAGTTTTCACCATCAGTGTACTTTCTCTATTCACCTTTTTAAGTAGATTACGATTCCTTAAAAAATACTATTATAGTTCATAAGAAGGTGCAATCATGATGTACATATTTATATAAGTGAGGAACCGTACCTTTTTATTGTCAGTTTCTTAATAGTCATTTATCTAAGATATACTGAGTTTAGGCATTGATGTGCATAGTTTCTCAATTTCTCCTGACAACTAGCTGCTCCAGTTGACCTTCAATCAATCAGTCGTGGTCTTGAAGATCCAAGCCAAGAGAATATCAGCATCTTTAGTTCTTTGACATCCATGAGTTCACAAGGTTTACATCCAGCTGCAGGTTGGCCAGACACATGTTTGAGAAGTTCTTCTTTTTTCTCTTGATAAGCATTGCTTAGCATGTATGGCCTTTTCATCTTTTTAGGCTGGTGGATGTTTGATTTTTTTCTGTTGACGTCTCTTGAGCTTTCTAGCCTGGTCTTCAGACTACAAGATTGACCGTGAGCAATGATTGGACTTGTTGATATGACAATCAAGAACATGGACCAATCTGAACAGCTTCAGGTGTATATGCACATTTACCTGTACACAATATTTCCAACACGTGAGCTCATCTGCATATAACAAGTGACTTACTACTAATCTAAGTTTAGAACAATGTTTGTTCCTAGGATCAGAGTCAAAGTGTAAGACCCCAGCTTTTATAAATAAAGATGAATTTTCTATAAATATTATTTTTGAATATTATGGAATAATTTGATATAATGTTATAGTTGTGGGTAATATTTATAAATTTTGCAAAGTATGCAAGTGGTTATATTATATTCGATTGGTCGGGGAATATTCGGTTTAGTAGGGAATATTCGTACAACGGCTCAATCATTGGTGGACCCCAACAAATGTAATTATTGTCGGATTGAGAAAAAGACAAAATATTTTATTAAAATAACGGCGGAAGTTTTACCGTTGATCTTGTTGAACTACTCGGTAGTAAAAAATACGATGAATACGTGTGGTTGCATAGTAACACGGTATTGATTATTGATGCTTTATGAGAAGTCACTCGGTTTGATTCATTATTATTGTCATGAATTATTATAGCGATAATGACTTTTTGTTTTATTCAGTATTATTAACGTAATAAAAGCGAAACATCTTTTTATAAAAAATAGAATACTTATTAAAGTTATTTTATAAATAAAATATATTATATTTTATTATGCATAGTGTTGCATAGTGTTTTGCATAGTGTTTTGCATAGTGTTTACATAGTAAAATGTTTTTATATAAATAGAATATATTATATTTTATTTAAAAGATTTTGCTTTAAATATGGACCGTCAGATTAAAGTAAATCAAACGGACCGTTCATGGATTATTCTTATGCATTCCATTTTCCTATAAATAGAAGCTCATTCCTTCATTATTTTCTTACGAATTCATTGAAACTCTAGAGAGAGAAATTATAGAGAGAAGCTATAGAGAGAAAGTTATAGAAAGAAGAAGATTATTCTGCTACTTCACTACTTCTATATTCAGTTCTTTTACGGTAAGGGGTGTTATTCTTTCTTCTTGAAGAGAACTTACATTATTCCATTCACTATTATTACATTGGAATAACTTTCGTAAAAAGTGGCATACCTATACATAACTCAGTATACGCCAGATACCCTATACTTGGTGAAATCCTTATGTTATTCCATTGCTTATTATTCTCATTGGAATAACTCGTGATATGCTTGATTTACCCTATACTTGGTGACATTCTTCTATTATTACATTTGGAACATCCTATTCGTGTGTTTTACAGGACTGGTTCCTTTCTTTATTATTATTACATTGGAACATCCATACATGTGTTTTACACCAGGACTGGTTCCGCTTTTATCATTCATTGGAATATCCTATCGTGTGTTTTACACCGGATCCGGTTCCATCTTTATTATTCTGTTGGAACATCCACGCCGATTGTGAATTTCACCGACACGGTTCCGTTATTATTATTACATTGGAATAACTTTGTACATCGAAGTACGCATGCATGGTGATTTCTTTTGTTAACCCATTTTTTTATTATACCCAGTTGGTTAAAACTTTGACTTCTATACTCCATGAAATTAGTGGAATATCCTTGACATTTGCGCTTCATCCAGTATCCTTTCATGGAAATATTCTTCTCAGTATTCTTGAATTTTACTCTACAAAGCAATATCATGTTGACAGTTTGGACGTTAATAATTTCTGGATAAAATAATTCTTGAACTTGTTTTATTGAATTCTTATATCATTGTCATCATCCTCATGTTTATATTTTTTTAAAGTCATACGTGGCTTTTAGAGAGCATGGATGGACTTGTTATGATTATGACCGAGGATTATTCGGTGTAATCATGGACCGTAATGTTACAAATGATGTGGTAAAATCCTCGATTGGTAGTAGTGCATTGATGGACGATTGTTGGCATGATCATGACCATTAATGAATACACAACTATTCTTGGCCCGTAGTGCGAGGAATAATTGTGGTCGTGATACTAAAGAATATCCTTGGCCGAAAAGTGCGGGGGTGATTCGATGTTGTGGATTATTTATTAAAGTCGAGTCTCAAATATAATGATGATGAAAAACCTTTTAAATCATAAAAATAGTAGATTTTATTTTCTACTTGACTCTTTTAATGGATTGCATATTCATTGCATTAAACCGGTTGTCTATTGTATTTTATCGGTTTAACATTGTTGAAGACTATTGATAATTTATTTCGCATTATCTTAGTCATAATATTTCTTCTTGGGCTAGTTGAGCTCACCTTTTCTTTCACCTTTGTTCTCTTCAGAAATGAGAATATATATTTGGAGACGAGTGGGGAAGCAGTGATGGTCCCGAAGATAGCATTAGTAGTCCTCACTATTACGTGAAATAGTGTGATAATAATTGTAATGAGGACTTTTGTTTGAGTTTGTATAATATCTAGTAAGCGATATTTGTATTTAAACTCACGATTTATGTCGTATTGTACAAGACAGTTATGTTAATAAGTTTTATTTAAATTACGCACCATGTAAGTGGCGACCCATGATGGGTGATGTATACCTAATTTTGGGGGCGTCACAGTTGGTATCAGAGCTAAGGGATATGATCCCTGGCTAAGATGTGAGAAAAGTACTAGGAGGGGAGAGACGGGAATACCTTCGCTAGTATGACCTACCTAAGTTTATGTGCTATTTTATTGGTTTGGTCGTAATATAAAGATAATTGTTACATGTCAATTAATCTTTGTTTTTGTGGCAAGATGTCGAAAATGACATCCGAGAATGTTGAGAATAGCAATGGAGCACAAAGCGATCGTTGATTCACCACATATCAATAATCGGGATAATGTGCATCAGAAGGCGACAATCCTCATGCAAACAACAACACCGACCAAATGATGAATGATCAAATGTTCGGAGGCTTTATGCAATTTATGCAACAAAGCAAAGAGAGCGACTCTGCCCAAAACGTAGGTGGAAACACGGAAAACTCTCGGTCACCGCATTAAACAATTCAAGGAGCTGGGACCACCGGAGTTTAAGGGAGAGCCAAAACCACTTGGCGGAAGCATGGATGGAAGCAGATTACCAAGATATTTGATGTCTGGGATGCTCCGAGGAGCAAAAGGTTCCTTTTTCGCCTTTTATGTTGCGGCGAGAGGCAGATTCATTGGTAGGAATCGGTAAAGCGTACTCAACTTCTTTGTCTTGAAGATATCTTGGGAGAAGTTCCAGAGTCGTGTTCAATGACAAATACTTTCCTAAAAGTATTCGCCACATGAAGGAGGTAGAGTTTATCAAGTTGGAACAAAACAATATGGCCAGGTAGTCGCAATACGAGGCAAAATTTGCGGAGTTATCACGGTTTCGCGTCCCACTAGGTGGATAATGAAGAGAGAAATGCGCGAATGTTTTTAAGAGGTTTGAAGTCGAGATCGTCAACATCTTATTTCTCATAAAGCGTGTTTGTATTCAGATGTTGTAAATAGGGCTCAGTTAGTGGAGTAGCGATAACGAGTCAACGCAACTAAAAGAGAGCAGCCAGCAAAGTTATAATACCAGCGAGAGTAGTCATCGAAGCGGTGACAACAAGCGTGGAGGAATCAACAAAGCGAGATATGGTAACCACGCCGGTGGTAATCGGGGCCAAAACAATAAGAATGGACATTTCAAGAAGCGGAGATTCAACAATGATGGAAAGACGCGTCATTACAAAGACCCGTTGTTAAGGAAGGAGAAAGACCACCTATCATATGCTTCAAATGCGAGAAGAGGGACACATCATCCGAAGCGTGTGCCATGCCGTTCAAAGCATGTTATAATTGTGGAAGAGAAGGTCACTTAGCTCGATTTTGTCGTTTACCGAAGACAAATTCAACTAGGATGGAGGCACCAAAGGCCGTCCCAGAAAAGTCAAAACCAGTAGTGCAAGGGAGAGCGTTTGTTGTGACCTCCCAGAGAGCAAGGAACCCGAATGAGGTCATCACGGGTAAGCTTATCATAAACTCTAATGAAGTCTACACTTTATTTGATACCGGTTCTACCCATTCTTTTATTTCTCCTACTTGCGCTCATCGATTAAATTTGACTCCGGAGAAATTAGACTTTGACTTATCTGTGGAAACTCCGTTGGGAGAAACCTTCATTACATCCACTGTTTATAAGTCTTGTTTGGTTCAAATCGGTACCCTCACATTTACCGTCGATCTTA
This sequence comes from Panax quinquefolius, assembly GCA_020205615.1. Taxonomy (NCBI): domain Eukaryota; kingdom Viridiplantae; phylum Streptophyta; class Magnoliopsida; order Apiales; family Araliaceae; genus Panax; species Panax quinquefolius. The sequence goes on from JAINUW010000814.1 coordinate 192,288, forward strand.
TTTCATTAAAATACTTGCATTTGGCGTGATTCTAGGGATTGATTGGTTAACTACTTATCATGCAAAAATTGATTGTTTTCGTAAGGTTGTTAGCTTTCATATTCCTAATCAACCTATTATGCGAATTCAAACGACCAAACCATTAAAATTAATCACGGTCATCTCAAGCCATAAAGCTATTCGTTTATTGAAAAATGGATGTCAAGCTTTCTTAGCTCATGTCACAGATTTAAACAAAAATACGTCAGTTTTGAGCGATATTTCTATTGTTAATAAATTTCCTGACGTATTCCCCGAAGAACTTCCTGGCCTACCCCCAGAGCGTGAAATTGAATTTTGTATCGACCTTGAACCTGGTACAAAACCTATTTCCAAAGCCCCATATCGAATGGCTCCTATTGAACTTCAAGAGTTAAAGACCCAACTGCAGGAATTGTTAGACATTGGCTTTATTCGTCCTAGTACTTCTCCTTGGGGTGCTCCTGTTCTATTCGTGAAAAGAAAGATGGGAGTATGCGACTTTTGTATTGATTATCGGGAGTTGAATCATGTCACCATCAAAATAGGTATCCATTGCCACGTATTGATGACTGTTTGACCCGGTTGCAAGGAGCCAAATTCTTTTCAAAGATTGATCTTCGTTAGGATATCACCAATTGAAGATTAGAACCACCGACATTCCAAAGACGGCTTTCGGAACTTCGATGACGGGCATTATGAATTCCTAGTCATGTCCTTTGGATTGACTAATGCTCCCCTTTGCCTTTATGGATATGATGAACCGAGTATTCAAGGAATATTTAGCTCACTTTGTGGTCGTCTTTATTGATGACATCCTTATTTATTCCAAAAGCCGTGAAGATCATGAAAGCAACACTTGAGGTGACACTCCAAAAGCTTCGTGAATATAAGCTTTATGCCAAGTTGAAGAAATGCGAGTTACGGCTTGAAGAAGTAGCATTCCTTGGGCACGTGGTATCAAGTCATGGAATATCTGTTGACCCAAAGAAAGATTGAAGCTATTCAAAGTCGGGAACAACCTAAATCAATGACCAAAGTACGTAGCTTTCTCGGTTTATTTGGTTATTATCGGAGATTCGTGGAAGGATTTTCTCGAATCACTACTCCATTGACTCGGTGACTCGAAAAGATACAAAGTTCTATTGGAGCGAAGAATGTGAGAAGAGTTTTCAAGAACTCAAGAAGAGACTTATTTCAAGACTGTTACGACAATACCATCCGGCTCGGAGGATTTGTCATCTACAAAGTGATGCTTCGAGCAAAGGGTTGGGATGTGTTCTTATGCAACATGGAAAAGTTATAGCCTATGCCTCGCGACAACTCAAAGAATATGAGAGGAATTATCCTACTCATGATCCGGAGTTAGCAAATTTGTTGTCTTTGCACTTAAAATTTGGAGGCATTACTTGTATGGGGAGAAAGTGGAGATCTTTACTGGATCATAAAAGCCTCAAATATTTCTTCACTCAAAAGGAACTCAACATGCGACAACGACGTTGGCTTGAACTCATTGAAAGATTATGATCATACCATCCAATACCATCTCGAAAAGCGAACGTTGTGGCGATGCATTGAGTAGAAGATCGTATGCAAGCACACGAGTGCGTTATTGTCAACACAAAGGCCCATTTTGTGTGACTTGCAAAGGATGGAGATAGAGTTAAAGACTCGAGGGACGCATGTGTGATGATAGCGAATATACTGAGTAGAACCGACTTTAATCAATAAAGTTAAAGCCGCTCAAGCTACTGAGACTGGAGGCGATGCGATGAGGAAGAAAGTGCAAGAGGGTGCTATGCGGAAGCAAGAATCGATGAAGAAGGAATACTTGAGTCAACTCCGGACTTTTGTGTTCCTAACGACCACGATTTAAAGTATAATATCATGATGGAGGCGCACAACACACCATTTGCAATCCATCTCAGGAGTACCAAAATGTATCATGATATTAAGCCATACATTTTGGTGGAGCAATATGAAGAGAGAGATAGTATTTGTTTATCTCAAGGTGTCTAACTTGTCAACGAGTTAAAGCGGAGCATCAAGTACCAAAAGGTCCATTGCAACCACTTGAAATTCCAGAATGGAAGTGGGAGCACATTACCATGGATTTCGTTACCGGTCTTCCTAAGGTTTCTCAAGGCATTGATGCAATTTGGGTCATTGTTGATAGATTGACCAAGTTTGCTCATTTCTTACCGATACGAGAAACTTATACACTTGAACGTCTTGCTCGTATGTATATAAACGAGATTGTAAGAGGCGCATGGTATCTTAAGTATCCATAGTTTCCGATCGAGACCCAAGATTCACTTCACGATTTTGGGTTAGTTTGCAAAAAGCTATGGGCACAGACTTACGATTTAGTTTCGGCATATCATCCTCGATTTGACAGACGGACAATGGAGAGGACTATTCAAACTCTTGAAGATCTATTAAGACTCTGTGTTCTTGATTTCAAGGGGAGTTGGGACAAGTTTTTACCATTGGTGGAGTTTTCCTACAACAACAGTTATCAAGCAAGTATTGGCATCGAAGCGTTGTATGGAAGAAAGTGTCGTTCTCCAGTATGCTGGGATGAGGTGGGTGAAGCAACGTTGTTGGGACCGGAGTTGGTACGTATGACTACGGAAAAGATTCAAACGATCCGACAACGTATAAAAACCTCACAAAATCGACAAAAGAGTTATGCTGATCTTCATCGAAAGGACGTGGAATTCGATATAGGAGATCATGTGTTGTTAAAAGTTGCTCCATGGAAAGGAGTTACAAGATTTGGAAAGAGAGGGAAACTTAATCCTCGATTCATCGGTCCATTTTTAATCCTCGATCGAGTAGGGCGTGGCCTATAGACTCGCTTTCTACCGCCAAATATGTCTCGTGTTCATAACGCGTTTTTCACATATCCATGTTACGTAAATATGTGAAAGACCGAACCATATTATTGAGTTAGAACCGGACGAAATAGCGGAAGATTTGACGTATGAAGAGGTTCCTGTTCAAATTTTGGATAAGAAGGAACATATTCTACGCTCCAAGGTTATACCTCAAGTCAAAGTTTTATGGAGGAACCACGATGTTGAGGAAATGACTTGGGAGTTAGAATCTGAAATGAAATCAAGGTATCCTTACCTCTTCAACATACCAGGTACGTACCCTAATTTCGAGGGCAAAATTTCATAAGAAGGGGAGGTTGTAAGACCCCAGCTTTTATAAATAAAGATGAATTTTCTATAAATATTATTTTTGAATATTATGGAATAATTTGATATAATGTTATAGTTGTGGGTAATATATATAAATTTTGCAAAGTATGCAAGTGGTTATATTATATTCGATTGGCCTGGGGAATATTAGGTTTAGCGGGGAATATTCCGTACAACGGCTCAATCATTGGTGGACCCCACAATGAAATTATTATTCGGATTGAGAAAAGACAAAAATATTTTATTAAAATAACGGCGGAAGTTTTACCGTTGATACTGTTGAACTACTCGGTAGTAAAAGTACAGTAATACGTGTGGTTGCATAGTAGCACACGGTATTGATTATTGATGCTTATGTGAGAAGTCACTCAGTTTGATTCCATTATTGTCATGAATTATTATAGCGATAATGACTTTTTGTTTTATTCGTATTATTAACGTAATAAAACAGAAACATCTTTTTATATAAAACAGAATACTTTATTAAAGTTATTTTATAAATAAAATATATTATATTTTATTATGCATAGTGTTGCATAGTGTTTTGCATAGTGTTTTGCATAGTGTTTACATAGTAAAATGTTTTTATATAAATAGAATATATTATATTTTATTTAAAAGATTTTGCTTTAAATATGGACCGTCAGATTAAAGTAAATCAATCTGGACCGTTCATGGATTAGATTCTTATGCATTCCATTTTCCTATAAATAGAAGCTCATTCCTTCATTATTTTCTTACGAATTCATTGAAACTCTAGAGAGAGAAATTATAGAGAGAAGCTATAGAGAGAAAGTTATAGAAAGAAGAAGATTATTCTGCTACTTCACTACTTCTATATTCAGTTCTTTTACGGTAAGGGGTGTTATTCTTTCTTCTTGAAGAGAACTTCTGTTATTCCATTCACTATTATTACATTGGAATAACTTTGTAAAAGTGGCATACCCTATACATAACTTGTATACTGTGGCATACCCTATACTTGGTGAAATCCTTATGTTATTCCATTGCTTATTATTACATTAGAATAACTTTGTATATGCTGGTTTACCCTATACTTGGTGACATTCTTCTATTATTCATTTGGAACATCACATGCATGTGTTTTACAGGACTGGTTAAAATCTTTATTATTATTCATTGGAACATCACATGCGTGTGTTTTACAGGACTGGTTAAAATCTTTATCATTCGTTGGAATATCCTATCGTGTGTTTTACCGGATCCGGGTTCCATCTTTATTATTCTGTTGGAACATCACGCTTCGGTGTGAATTTCACGACACAGTTTTAATTATTATTATTCTGTTGGAATAACTTGTCTATCTGCAATACCGCATGCATGGTGATTTCTTTTGTTAACCCATTTTTATTATACCCGGTTGGTTAAAACTTTGACTTCTATACTCCATGAAATTAGTGGAATATCCTTGACATTTGCGCTTCATCCAAAGATCCTTTCATGGAAATATTCTTCTCAAGATTCTTGAATTTTACTCTACAAAGCGATATCGTGTTGACAGTTTGGACGTTAATAATTTACGGATAAAATAATTCTTGAACTTGTTTTATTGAATTCTTATATCATTGTCATCATCCTCATGTTTATATTTTTTTTAAAGTCATACGTGGCACCCTTGTAGAGCATGGATGGACTTGGTATGATTATGACTGAGGATTATTGATTGTAATCATGGACCGTAATGTTACAAATGATGTGGTAAAAATCCTCGGTGGTAGTAGTGCATTGATGGACGATTGTTGGCATGATCATGACCATTAATGAATACACAACTATTCTTGGCCCGTAGTGCGAGGAATAATTGTGGTCGTGATACTAAAGAATATCCTTGGCAGAAGTAGTGCGAGGAGTGATTCGATGATGTGGATTATTTATTAAAGTTGAGTCTCAACTATCTTGATGATGAAAAAGCTTTTAAATCATAAAAATAGTAGATTTTATTTTCTACTTGACTCTTTTAATGGATTGCATATTCACTGCAGATTAAAGCTGGTTGTCTATTGTATTTTATCGGTTTAACATTGTTGAAGACTATTGATAATTTATTTCGCATTATCTTAGTCATAATATTTCTTCTTGGGTTGAGCTCACCCTTTCTTTCCTTTGTTCTCTTGAAATGAGAATATATTTGGGACGAGTCGGGAAACGCAGTGATGGTCACGAAGATAGCATTAGTAGTCCTCACTATTACGTGAAATAGTGTGATAATAATTGTAATGAGGACTTTTTGTTTGAGTTTGTATAATATCTAGTAGGCGATATTTGTATTTAAACTCACGATTTATGTCGTATTATACAAGAGCGAGTTATGTTAATAAGTTGTATTTAAATTCTGTACCATGTAAGTGGCGACCCATGATGGGTGATGTATACCTAATTTTGGGGGCGTCACACAAAGCGATTAGCTTTTGAATATAGCATCAGAACCTGCTTTGATACCAATTGTTAGTTCCTAGTAGGCACAATATAGATCTTGAAGGGGGGGTTGAATAGATCCTTTTTAGTTTGAAAAACTTTTCTGATTTATTTTGTATTGCTCATGAATTAGAATATGACAAACATAAGAATCTTTTCAAGCACAGCGGAATAAGTAAAAGATCCCCTTCATTGATATATTCATAATCAGACATACATTGTTCATAGAGTTAATTCAGTAGTAAGCAGTTAAACCATACATAGTAGTTATAGCAGTTAATGTATATAAAGTCAATGACATAATGTAAAAGACATAAGGGGTTTTAAGTGGTTCAAAAACACAAGCTCCTAATCCACTCTTCTGCTTTCAACTAGCAGAATTTCCACTAAGGAAGGGCAACACCTTGAATCACTAAGATTCCTTCAAGGCTAGCAGCCTTGGAACTTTAGTTCACTAAGAAATCTTCAAGGCCAGCAGCCTTGGAACTTCTCTAGTTCCCTAGGAACTCTTCAAGCCCAGCAGGCTTGGAAACTTCATTTAGTCCCTCCTGACAAGGACCCTTCAGGCCCTGGCTTCTTGTTGTTGAGTTGTTTGTTTGTTTGTTGGAGTTGGTGCTGAGCTGCTAAGATGTCTTTAAGCTCTGAACATCTTCTGTACTTAGCAGCTTGGCGTGATCATCCTTGAAGTGCAGTTGAGTGTTGCATGATGCTCAGCTTCTTCAGTTACTCAACCACTTCTGATGATACCTTGATGAACTTCCTTGTAGATCATTCTTCTAGATACTTGATGGCTGCACATGATGGGTTTCTAAGTTGACTGTAAGATCTTCTGCTAGGTACTTAGAAACTGTCTCATGCTTGACAACATGATGGCGTTGGTGTTCTTCTTTCTTTATACTTGATGCCTTCTCATGATGGACTTGCTAAGATGACTGTAGGCTCTTCTCTTTGGTACTTAGAGTCTTCCCATGATGGACATCAAGATGACATGATGCTCTTCTTTCTCTCGGCAGTTCAGAACACTCTTCTTGTAGTAGAACACTCACTTCCACATTGTAGAACTCTCACTTCTACTTATTTCTTTGTCTGTCTCCAAGTGTTCTTGGTGGATCGTAGAGTGAGCCTTCAGACCTTCATTGGTCACTCACTATTTTACGTTAGTTAGATCAGTCCACCATTTCTCCAAACTCAGCAACTCCAGCAACCTTTGATCTTTGAAGCTCTAGCTAATTTATACTCCTTCCCAATCTTCCCGTTGGAAAATAGTCGTTTAAAGCTATTTAAATATCTTCACATATCTCGAGTTGACTGAGGTAGACTGCAGATGTGACATGTCATACTTTTCTGACACTACAGTCTACTGTTTCACCTACCCCGTCAGAGATGTCACTTTAATGTCTTGGGCAAGTCGAAGACTTTATTTCCTTCTTCTGATTTCTTGATCACAGGTTGTCCTTTTGCATCGATGCTCTCAATAAGCTCTTTTCCGAATATTACCCTTTAGATTGAATCGTTGCCAATGCTTCAGTTTTCAACTATTCAAACTCTACGATTCTGATGCATGTCTTCATGGACCTGATCGTAGTGTCTTGTTGACTGGTAGAGACAACACTACGATCTTGAAGAGTGTTTATTGGATCTTCAATGTAGAACACATCTTCCTTCTCTTGTGTAGTGCTTCAACACTTCTGTTTGCCTCGGCAGCTCTAAGATACTGATGGCTTAACTTCTTTGTTCTGGCCCCTTATGAATAACAAGACAATTCAGATTTGTGGCGTGTCTAGCTCGCTTTCTCCTTGTGATATCCAATTCACTTAACATCAATGGACTGACCCAATGCTTAATCACTTTAGCCTTATTCTTCAGAAGTAGTCCAGTATCTCTGTATGCACTCCATCAGTTCTTTCTTTGTTTGGCAAACACTACGATCCTGGTAACTTCCAAGATCATTGTCTTCTATCTGCTTGACAGCTACTGCACTTGCTAACTTTCCTTAGTCAGTTACAGAAGTCTTCTTCTGATCTCCTTGTGGAAGACTTCATCTCGAATGGCTTCACAACTCAATCTTGATGTTGATTGGGTTGGTGCTTAGATCTTTTGTTAGCTTACATGCCATTCGTTGAGTGCTATCTGGTTTCCTTCAGGTGGGACGTATCTATGCAGTGCCAACCAGAGGCTTCATTCCTTTGGATATTCTGGGAGTGCTCATTTATTGAGAATCGTATTTGCTCTACGATTCTACCTTGGCATTGTGAGCACATCTGTTGAGGTCTTAGTTCTGCACTCTACGATTCAGCTTTGGCTATGCAGACACTATGACTCCGAGATCAGATCTTGACACTCTACGATTTCTGTCGTTGTGCTTGTTGTCTTCATCTGATCTCGACTACGATCTCTGCCTCTGGTATGATTAGTACACTCTACGACTCTGAGTGTAGTCTACGATTCTTGACTTAGCTTTGGCAGATACTTGGTCGGCTCGTAGGCAGGTTGTCTCTACGATTCTGAACATGACTTCCTCAGCAGACTACGACCCTAAGGAAGTGCTACTCTACGAACTCTGAGATCTATTATCTTGCAGACTACAATTCTGCCTTGATAGCTTTCGAGTTTTCCTTGACTCACCTGGCAGACTAGGATTTCTGGTGCAGTGCTCAACGATCAGACAAGCCTATCTACTACATCATAAGATCAACCTAACATGCTTGATCTTTCTATATTTATAGTCCTTGTACATCATTTCTTTTTAAGGACTTTACAAAGTTGTTTTGCTTATGTAGGATCAACCTAACATGTTTGATTAGTATATTCTAAGTCCTTGTGTATATGTTTCTATAATCTAGCAAAGGACTTTACATCTTTTTTTAATACAAGTATACTTGCATATTCATTCATATATATCATAATCAAATCCTATGTAAATAGGAATATCATTCATATGCTTATTCCTGACAGATGTTACTATCCTAAGCCAATTAATTTGGCACTAATTCGAAGGTAAGCCTAAGTATGAATAAACAAAGGTTTTTAAGTCATAAATCAACTGACACGTGAGTTTGCCAAAAGTTAAACATACATACGTTTAACGAAGTAGTGTTGATGAACATAGAATACTATAGGTTGATTACCTATACTTGTTTTGACACCCCCAAATCCGGGTACTTCAATTTTCACGGGATTTGGTGTTCACTGTACAAACATCACATGTCTATCTACCCATAATAAATGAAAACCATAAAATATATAGAAATAAATCCTCCCCTTATGGGGTTACAACATCTGAATGTAAATACATCAATCCTCGATCATACTTACCTTAAATCTCAAATACAAAAGCGTAAACAAATAATAAGTCTTACACAACTTTAATATAATTTTGAAATGTAAATATATCAAATAAACAACCAGTCTTCATCACTTGTTGACCTTACCTTTGCCTTTGCTAGTAGAAGGCTCATCGGACCTTTCGTTCTTAACTGCAATGTTATTATTACGCAAGAGTGAGCACGATTTCCGACAAGTATAATAATATAACAACAATATAATAACATGCGAGTGAATCAAAGACTTCTGAAATAAGAAAACTCGGCTTTTGAATCAAGAATGAATAACAAAAAAAAAGAAATTCTGAGGGTCATAAGACCTTGAACTATGTCCTAGGTTGTCAAGTGTTTATTCTTGAAACCTTTAACAGTCATAAGACTATGGACTCTACTTCTCGTACTTAGAGGGATCAGCCCTTAGTACTATACTGTGCACAATATCTTAACGCTAAAGCATCATTAATCCCCTATAACAGGGTTGTTCATCTCAGTTAGACATTAGAGTCTGTACCAAAGGAAGTTTTGTAAAAACCAAAAACCCTAATAAGACTCTGACATGTAAACTCATTTATATTAATAAAATCTCTCCGTTCTGAAAGTGATATGTGTTATTATATACTTTGTTTAAAAAATTAGGTCAAATAAATTTTCGTCCGAAAATTAACGTGCTTGACACCTCGTGCTTAAAAATTTTCTTCCAAAAAAGAATTTTTAGGTATATTTGTCTTGACAAGCTGCTTTGTCCTGCATACACTGACAAAATGCTTTGTCATGTTTGTTAGGATATATGTAAAATTTAGGTTAGGAACCCTAGATTATAAACCATAATCCTAGATTACAAACCCTAGCCCTAGTTTGTAAACCTTAACCCTAATTAGGTAAACTAAACCCTAATTAGGTTGTCCTAATGTCTAATCATGATTACTAAACTTCAATTGGGTACTAATAAAAATCATTAAGCAAACCTGATCATGAGAAACAAAACCCTAATACAGATTAGTGAGGATTAGGGCATAATTAAGCTACTAATCTAACCTAACTAGCTCATAAGTAGGTTAGGAGTCACCAAATCAAGTTTCAAGGCTGCACATGAGCTGATTACAAACCCTAAGCAGCACAAGTAACTTGGCATCATATATTTAGGGAGACAAGTAGGTGAAAAAGATCAAAAAACCTAAGTTGCCTTAGTCTATAAATAGCAACACATCCTCTGGCCAAACCTATGAATTCTCTAAACCTATACACTCTTATAAACGTACCAAATCAAGCCTGGGTGATAGCAGCATCAAATTCAGTAGCCAGAAATCAAAATCAAGCATGAAAGGTGTAAACCCTAATTCATAACTATATCTTTGATGCTTTGTTCAAATTTTTGTTTAGATGTTTAGATTTGTGTAATAACATGTTAGAAAGTATGTTATGTTTATAGAACATGTTTTCATAACATCTAGATGCCTCAAATTAGTATTTTTAGTAATCTGGAAATTTTGGAAAAAATAAGCCTGACAGTCGAATGTCAGAGCTTGTAGATCCATGTATGTTAATAGTTAGGTCTGTTAATTGTGTGTTATTTGTAGTATGACATGAGGTCTTTAATCTAGAAAAGAAAACGGGTTCATTAGAACCATATATTGCAATATATAGATGGTCAAATGTGGTTGATCGATCACGAAGTTCTGTTTTCTGGGTTACCCAGAAAACTCAAGAACGGATTGAACCGACTACTTTGACCAGCCTTTTAATCACTTTCTGTTTGTTGTTATAATGACTTTTTGTAATAGATTAATACCTTGGTATACATACTACATATCTATGACCTTAAATTGCTTAAACAATTCATAGGATTACTGGAAATAATGGTCAAAAGTCGTTGACCGAGCTTGACCAAGTTTTCTAGGTTACCTAGAAAACTGATGAACACGAAGAACAGCCTTTGGCTGTACTTTGACCAACATAGATCAAGACCATAGAATTATGCTTTGTCCAAACTAGTATTTTATATGTACCTTGACATATAAAATACCAATTATAACAAACAAAACAAATCTATTACACAGATTCAAAGATATGAATGCTACAAAATCGTTGACAAACCATTACCACTGTTATGGGTTACCCAGAAATTGAATAACAGCTTTGACAGTGACTTCGAGCCTCTATAACTTCTTGTTAGATATAGGTTAAAGCACAAAATTTATCTGATGTTGTACTACTGTATGATTACTATAACATACATGCTTGTCCAAACCCAGAATCATCAACAATAGCAAAAGAACTCATGGTCAAAATGGTCCCTAGGCCACGACCGACTGAAATCCAGAAACTCAAGAACACCTATAACGACACTTCGTATCACTATAGGGCTCTAGCGACAGGCAGAAATTGTTTTTGTTAGAAATTAATTAATAAAAATTAGAAATAATTAATAAATAAATATAATAAATATAAAAACAGTTTTAAAAATTATATTATATTAAATTATTATAATTAACTTTTGATATTTTTATATAAATTCAATAAATATTTTATTTTATTTGGATATTATTAATAATTTAGTTAAATAATAAATAATTATTGAAAAATATTATTAATGATATAAAAAATCATAATAAATGGTTATAAAATATTTAAAAATAACAAACAAGGTTTTTATAAAAATTCTAAGTAATACCAATTATTTAGAAATATAAATAAATGATTTAAAAAATCATATAAAGGATAAATAAATACTTAAAAATTATCATAAGCTTCTAGAAATTATTATAATGGATATATTAATTATCTAAAAATATAATAAAGCTTATAAATAAAATTTAGTCGATATATCAACTTATTTAAATATTCGGTAAAGTCTTTGAACATCAAAACCATATCGAACTTAACTTTAACATATGTAAATTTTGTATTTGAGTATTGTTATCAATACTAATGTGTTAGATTTTTATGAATGAACATCGTAGGTGTTTATGAATGAATCGAGTAGCATTACTTGACTGATCTATGCTAAGGCAAGTTTCATAAACCCTAATTACTTTCGCAAGTTTACTAAACCCAAATTATTACTTACGCAAATTTCTCAAACCTTGTTTATTCGTTGAACAGGATTTATATCTTGAATTGTTGTTGATATGATATACCAAACCTAAAATTGAATTACCACTTATTGTAATGTTATTTCTATAGTTTCAACATAACTAAGAAATGAATTGTTTATTCCTATGGTATTGTTTATTGAGCATAAACTGTTGTGTCAAACCAAATTTTTTCGGTAAGACATCCTATTCTGAAGTTGTGTATCCCGTAAGGGATCGAGATTTGGTCAATAATATATTGACATTTGGGTGCATATAAGCAATAGTAGGATGAGATGAATACTCTTAGGATATTGAGTAGGCTGATCCCCTAAGATCTTGTAGACTGACATGTAGGCTATACATATAAGCCTTTACTTTACAAAAATCATCATCAGAAACGATTATAATTGTGGTCAAAGTGTGTAACGCCCTAGAAAATTGAACCTTTGTAAATACTTTTAATAATGAATAAAATAATATTATTTATTATTATTGCGTGTGGATAAGACAAATGTCGTTCTATAACCTAAAAACGTTGAAATGTTGTAGTATTTTAACTACGTGAGAGAATTAAAGTGTTTGAATTTCTAAGACGAAAATAAAAGCTTTTCGAGAAATTTTCCAAAAAAACACTATTCATCGATTTCTGCTCGTGAATTATATTTGAACTTCCGAGAAATACGTAATGTTATAATATCAAGGTGATATGGATTGTGTAATAATAACCTAAATATGGAAAAAGTAATATTTCGCATGCGGACTTAATTTGGGAACGTTAGGTTTATTAAGCGTTAAAGGAAGAAAGTTGTGATCGTATAATGTGTATTCATTATATGAAGGTAATGAATGTAAGTATAATACGATGTATTGTACTACTATGTATGAAGAATGAGATAACGTATATTAAAGATTAATATACGAGCGAGCATACGAAGATTATACGTGGTGTATATATATTAAGTTGTTAATTAAATGTAATGGACTTGTAGGATTATTAACCTAATAGTATAAGTCCAATAGAAGTGACAATCAAGCCCAAGTGTTTGATAAGTCATGAGTCCAAACTATGGTAGCATAAGCCCAACAAGAAAGTAGTTAAATTAAATAACAAAGCCCAATGAGAAGCCATGATCCATGGGGCAAACCAAGTATGAAATGGGTAGACTTGATGGGCAATCAAATTGTGTGGTGATCAATTGATTTGCTAGATAGGGAATGAATAGTACAGAGGTGGAGGATTAAGGAGGTGGAATGAGGAGGTGGAATAAGGAGGTGGGATGGTGTATTAACCATTTTACCCTAGCTTTGAGTGGCCTATAAATACCAAGCTTCATTTCATTTTGTTGCTTGATCAAATTTCATCCAACTCCTCTCAAGATAAGCTACTTATTTGGTAGAGAAAATAAGCCACTTAAGAACTTATAAGCCACTTCAACCTTTGTTAGATTTTCCAAAGTGAATTGAAGTCATAGTCTTCAAGGGTAAGACTCATATCTTTTATCTACTTCTCTTCTATGATAGGATTGATAGAGAAGGGAGATTGTTTGTTGAGATCATGTAATAAGTCATTAAGGAATGAACTTATGTCGAATAAATAACTTGAACTCTAATAAGTTGTTAGAATCATGAAGAACTTAGCATATGGTTGGCATATGATAGTAGTATGTTGATTATAACATGAGAACATTGATTAATGGACTTAAGTTCATAGTAGTAAGCAATAAGTAATAAGAATTATAGTTCATAAGTTAAATAAGTCATTGACTTATGAGAATAAGTCAAAACCTACTTTGATTATAAGATGGTGTAATAAGTAACTTGTAATGATCATATGTTGGTTGAATTCCATTTAGAATCATTAAGAATAAGTCAAAACCTACTTTGATTATAAGATGGTTTAAGTAACTCGAATTCATTCCATTTAGAATCGATGAATTCTACGATTGGACGATTATTGTCGAATTCGTGAAATTCTCGGAATGGAAGTCGTATTTTGTGTTTGAAGTCGGAAATATTGGTTTTCGATAGAGACAAGTCATATTTGGCATTATAGAGTTGCGGACTCAAAAATGGCCGAATTCCGACTTAGAACGAAGAAACGAGCGTTGAACATTTACGGACATTTATCATTTTCGTTAAAAATGAATTAATAGGTAAAATTTTAGAAAACGAAGTCAAATAGATAAAAATCTTGCATGAACGCATAGAGTATGTAATTTGTGAACCATAGGCTTTTGAACTGACCAATTCGGACTTATAACGAAGAAGTTATGCATCCGAGAGTTTCGTGAAATTTTTAAAATTTTGCAAACTATCTGAGGCCCAGAGTCCGCGCCGCGGCGCCACTCACAGCCTTAAAGCCCACGCCACAGTGCAAGGCTAGAACCGTACATGCTGTTAACTTGTGCTGCGGTGTGAGATGCCGAGTTAAGTGTGTCACCGCGGCGCCAGTCCTAGAGTTTTGTTGGAGAAGAATGTTTACAAGTATTGGATGAAAGAGAACTCTTTGGTAATGAACTAAGGTGTTAATATAACATTTTTAAGGCATTGTTAGACATGTAATGTATGATGATTAGAGGTTAATAATCAATTAAATGTGAACGTAATGTGAATGACGTAATGAAAAGCCGAAAATCATAATAACATATCTAAGTCAGGATTTAGATTGAGATGAAGGGTAAGATATAATAATATACCTACTTGATTATATAAGACCTAATGTGGTACGTTATATGATCATGTATTGTAGAAACGTAGAGACTTAAAGTGTACGTGTGATAATCAGTAAGCAAACGTTGAAGGCAAGTATTCTAACCCTTGTTCCAGTTCAGTCTGGACAAGTTTTGTAATTCATGTATTCTTCCGCATGAAGTTTTAAATGATGAAGTCTAAAGCCAATTCTTTCGGCTAGACTTATATTATGATTTTGTCAAACATGTTTAATGTTTACCGAGTTATATTGGTATGGTTTCTAATCGAAGACCAAGTATGCTAAAATGTTTTTATCATTTAACGACAGGCACGTGAGGTTGCCACAACTTAAACGTATTTACGTTTAATGAATGTAGTGTTGATCAACATAGAGTACTATGGGCTGATCACCTAGACGTGCTCGTAAGCTATGCCAGACTTACGGCTTAGTGTCGGGTTGTCCTTTTAAAAAGAAATTATGAACTGCTCGCGGTCTTGAGCTTAGTTGATATTCTGTTGAATATTGTTATTGGAAAATGTTTTGAATGAAAAGAAGTGCTATTTTGAATTATCGATAGTACTTCGTAACTATTGTTCAGTTATTGAAGATATATAAGTTCTATGTTTTAAGCATGTTGCTTATTAGAATTGTAGTACTTGTTGAGCTAGTCATGCTCACTCTTGCTTGAACCATATGAACACAGGTAAGATCGAGCGGACCGAAGGCTCCGGCAAGGATAAAGGCAAGGCGAAGACGAACCCTTAAGAGTTCTGATATAATAGTATAGGTGAACGATTGTAATATAATTGATATTATGACAAGAACAAACGAATAGGTTACAAAGAACCTGGGAAATGTAATATTATTTTGGATATATAGAAGTTATATTAGTCCTTTTGAGACTATTTAATTTAATAAATGAATGAATGGTAGTACCGTGTTGCACCAGTTGTCGGGTTGGAAGAGACCCGAATTTGGGGGCATCACAGGTTGATATCAAAGCATTAGGTTATAAAACTTAAGGGGGGATTAAAAACCTTAAGTCATAACCTTAAGAGAGGTCAAAGAAGTAAAAGTAGAAAATAACCTTATAAAAATGCATTATGAGTACGTTATGTGTTTTTATTATTCTACTGACATGTACTAATCAACTTAATTATTTTGTGTAGATGTCAGGAGTTAACTGAATGTTTGTAGATGGTCAAGCCATTAGTGAAGAATCGGTGAACCAAGTAGAGGTTATACCGAACCCTATAGCGGCAGAGCCTGAAGTTGTGGTTATTGAGTCTGGAGACTCAGATAATGTTAACTACAAGTCAGTATTCGACGGGATGATAGAGGAGGAAGTGGAGACAGTGTCCTTTAATCCAATGGCTATAGCAGCGTAGATAGCTCCTGGAGGGTCAATGATGTCTCTGTTTATGTCAGTGTTGGATAAAAATATCCATTACTGTCAGGAGGTCAAGGAGCTGAAGGCAGAGTTCCAAATGGTTATAGAGGACAAGACTGAAGTCAAGTCCATGTGGGAGCAGAAACATGACGAGAGGATTTTGGCTAAGGACAAAGTCCACGATTTAAAGCACGAGGTCTTTGAGCTCAAGGAGGAGCTAAAGACCAAGGTGCAGAAGATAGGGTGGATGTCCAATATCTATAGGAGTTCTCATACAGATTTCCAGCAGCAGGTAGCTGGATATCCTATGGAGGTGGGGCAAACAAGGCATACTATTAGCCATGATATCATTGCCGGTCTTGCCAAGGTAGATTTCGAGAATGCCTTGAGGCAGATGTAGACTAGTAGTAGTTAGAGTAGTATGTAAATATTGTGTAAGTAGTAGTGACGTAAAGCCCTTTTGTATAGTAAAGTGTAGTCTTTTGTAAATCCCTATTTTTGGAAAGCGATAGCGGGAAAGTTATGTAATCAGCTTAGGCTTTGTATGTAACCGATGTAGTATTATACTATGAAGAATGAATATAAGTTCTTTTTATGGAAAGCAATGAGTTATAGATGTTTGAGTTATTGTTAATATTAATGATAACTAATAAAGAAAGGAATAATAACGAAATGTATCTATTGTATCAGCAAAATTCCGCTAAGAAGAGTGCAATGTAATCAAGGTGCGAGCGTAAATCAACTGGAGGGAGGTCCGGTTAATCCAATGCAGGAGTTTGTTAATCTGATAACATCTGCCTTTAATAGAACAGGGGCTAATATCCCCGTAAATCCAGGATTAGCACGAGCTACTACCTTTAAGGATTTCAAGAGCGTGGGTCCGCTGGAGTTCAAAGGAACTACGGACCCTATTGAAGCCCAAACGTGGGTTAAGGAGATAGAGAAGGCATTTGTTATAGAAAATGTCGACGAGGCCCAAAAGGTTGACTTTGCGACTTATATGATGAAGGGAGAGGCCAACTTTTGGTGGGAAGCCAATCAGGCTAGGGTTGGGATATCTAATCTAACGTGGGATAGGTTCAAGCAGATATTCTTCGAGAACTACATTCCCACGAGCATGTAGGGAAGGATGGAGATGCGATTTTTGGAGTTGAAATAAGGGGACATGACAGTTCCCCAATACGCCGCAAAGTTTAATGAACTGGCAAGGTTCGCTCCACATCAAGTGGATACTAAGGTGTGGAAGGTGCGACGGTTCGAGAAGGGCTTGAAACCCTGGCTCTATAACCGTATATCGGTGTTCCAAAGTACTTCTTTTGGGACCATTTTAGAGAAGGCGATAATCGTCGAAGGTGGTAGTGAGGCATTGAGCCAGTACCAAAAAGATAAGAAGAGTAAGGGGATTGTAGATGGGGGAGTAAAGATCGAGGGAGCCAATGGTAGTGGCGAGGGTCAAAAGAGGAAGGTATTTAGCTCTAGGAATACCAGAGTGAAGCATGGAGACCCGAAGAGAAGATTGGAGGCCTGGAAGACCTGTGGGAAGACACACTTAGGAGTCTGTCTCAAGGGGAAGGCCGTCTATTATAATTATGGATAAGAGGGGCAAATTACGCCTAATTGTCCGACTTCAAAGAAGAACCATGGATGCTTTGTGTGTGGATCAACTGACCACATGGCAAAGAACTGCCCGAAGAAGGGGACGGACGGAAATCGGGGCATTAATAGCAGTAAGTTAGCTATTAGTGGACCAGCGCAGCCGGGTAGGCCGATGGGTCGTACCTTTAACATGACAGTCCAAGATTCAGTCGCATCAGGGGACATCGTCGCAGGTATTATTCCGATCAACGATATCAATGTGTACGTTCTATTTGATTCGGGTGCTACTTGTTCGTTTATAGCATGCGATTTTGCTAGACGATTAGGATAACTTCCATAAAAGTTGCCTATACCTTTAAATATTAAGGTAGTAAACGAAGAAATAATTCCTTTTAAAGATGTTCATAAGAGTTGTTGTGTAGATATACGGGGTTGTAAATTATCGGTAGATTTGGTACCGATAAATTTAGGAGAATTCGATGTAATTCTCGGAATGGATTGGTTAGTAAACCATGGGGCAATTATATATTGTCAAAATAAATGTGTGAATATTAAGATGTTAGAACAACTTCGGGTAGTATTTTATTGTAATGGATCACCGAGACGTTCGTGTTGTCTAACCATGACACAAACTAGGAAATTATTGAGAAAGGGATGCGTAGGTTATCTGTGTCAAGTTGTTGATACCCAGAGAGTGGTAGCAACCATGGAACAAATACCTGTAGTGAGAGAATTCGTTGATGTATTTTCGAGTGAATTATCGGGTCTTCCACCGGATAGGGAGATAGAGTTTGTGATAGACATTGTGCCAGGAGCGGCACCAGTTTCCAGGGCACCGTATCGTATGGCGCCGGTGGAGATAAAGGAGTTAATGGTGTAGTTGTAAGAACTGTTGGACCGGAAGTACATTCAACCGAGTGTTTCACCGTGGGGAGCACCGGTACTGTTTGTCAAAAAGAAGGACGGATCGTTAAGAATATGTATCGACTATCGAGTTAACAATAAAGAGTAAATACCCATTTCCCAGGATCGATGATCTCTTTGATCAGTTGAAAGGGGCAAAATATTTTTCTAAAATAGATTTAAGAACGGGGTATCATCAGTTGAAGGTTAGGAAGGAGGATGTACCAAAGACAGCATTCAGGACTCGTTATGGTCATTATGAGTTCCTAGTGATGTCATTTGGGTTGACAAATGCACCAGCTGCATTTATGGATATGATAAACAGAATGTTCAAACAATATTTGGACAAGTTCGTCGTGGTGTTTATAGATGATATTCCAGTCTATTCTAAGACGTCAGAAGATCATGCTGAACACCTAAGATTAGTGTTGGAGAACATCAACGACTTAGTGGCTTGCTACAGTAATTAGAAATTCCGGAGTGGAAATGGGAGAATATCACGATGGATTTTGTGGTGGGGACTTCTGACTACTCAGAAGGGGTATGATGCGATTTGGGTAATAGTGGATCAGTTGACGAAGTCGGCTCACTTTTTGCCAATTAGGGTCAAGTATAACTTATATCAGTTAGCTAGACTATATATTAAGGAAATAATCTCTAGACATGGAGCACTAGTATCGATTTTGTCAGATCGTGACCCACGATTCACATCGAACTTTTGGAAGAGTCTACAAGAGCAGTTGGGAACGCAGTTAAATTTGAGTACAGCGTATCATCCACAAATAGATGGACAGAGCGAGAGGACAATTCAAACGTTAGAAGATATGCTAAGATCTTGCATCATGAATTTCAAGGGTAGTTGGGATGATCATCTACCATTAGTGGAGTTTGCGTATAACAAAAGTTATCATGCAAGCATAAGTATGCCGCCTTACGAAGCTTTGTATGGGAGGAAATGCAGAACGCCACTATATCGGGATGAGGTAGGAGAACGCCAAATGTTGGGACCAGAATGGGTGCAACAGACAATGGATATTGTCAAGAAGATACAAATGCGTCTTCTAGCTGCTCAAGACAGACAGAAGAAGTTTAAGGATCCGCATAGAGAGAATCGGGAGTTTGAAGTAGGTTCGTACGTATTCCTAAAAGTATCTACATGGAAAGGAAAGATACATTTTGGAAAGAAGGGAAAGTTATAAGCACGTGATAGAATATGAGCCTATTCATATCAAGAAGGACTTAACGTGCGAGGAAACGCTGATTCAAATTGTCGATGAAAAAGAACAAGTTCTGCGAAATAAAGTCATACCTTCGTTAAAGGTGATATGGAAGAACCACGATGTAGAAGAAGCAACGTGGGAATTATCAGAAATGATGAAAAGAATTACCCTCAATTATTTGTGTAACTTTTTTTTTATATAGCGAGATTCTGAGGACAGAATCCTTATAAGGGGGAGAGAATGTAACACCCTAAAAAATCGAACCTTTGTAAATACTTTTAATAAAATATTATTATTTATTATTATTACGTGTGGATAAGACGAATGTTATTCTATAATCTAGAAACGTTGGAATGTCGTAGTATTTTAACTACGTGAGAGAATTAAAGTGTTTGAATTTCTAAGACGAAAATAAAAGCTTTTCGAGAAATTTTCCGAAAAAAACACTATTCATCGATTTCTGCTCGGGAATTATTTTTGAACTTCCAAGAAATACGTAACGTTATAATATCAAGGTGATATGGATTATGTAATAATTACCTAAGTATAGAAAACGTAATATTTCGAATACGGACTTAATTTGGGAACGTTAGGTTTATTAAGCGTTAAAGGAAGAAAGTTGTGATCGTATAATGTGTATTCATTATATGAAGGTAATGAATGTAAATATAATACGACGTATTGTACTATTATGTATGAAGAATGAGATAACGTATATTAAAGATTAATATACGAGCTAGCATACGAAGATTATACGTGGTGTATATATATTAAGTTGTTAATGAAATGTAATGGACTTGTAGGATTATTAACCTAATAGTATAAGTCCAATAGAAGTGACAATCAAGCCCGAGTGATTGATAAGTCATGAGTCCAAACTATGGTAGCATAAGCCCAACAAGAAAGTAGTTAGATTAATTAACAAAGCCCAATGAGAAGCCATGATCCATGGGGCAAACCAAGTATGAAATGGGTAGACTTGATGGGAAATCAAATTGTGTTGTGATCAAGTGTGACACCCCCAAATCTGGTACTTCTATTTCCACAGGATTTGGTGTTCACTGTACAAACATCATCTATCTATCAACCCATAAATAAAATGCAAACCATGCAATAGAATAAACATCAGGTCTAACTATCATTACATAATCACATAAATAATCAGTCTTCATTACTTGCTAAGCTTTCCCTTGCCCTTACTAGTGGAAGGTTCGTCTGCTCTTTCGTTCTTAACTGCAATGTTATTATTACGCAAGAGTGAGCATGATTGTCCACAAGTATAACAATATAACAATGAATAATAACATGCGAGAGAAATAATAACTTCTGATATAAAGCTCAACTTTTGAATCAAGAATGGATAACAAGAATCAAAAGAAATTCTGATGGTCATAAGACCTTGAACTATGTCCTAGGTTGTCAAGTGTTTTTACTTGCAACCTTTAACAGTCATAAGACTATGGACTCTTCTTCTCATACTTATGGGGATCAGCCCTTAGTACCATACTGTGCACAATATCTTAACGCTAAAGCGTAAATAATCCTCTATACAGGGTTGTTCATCTCAGTTTGACATTCAAGTCCGCACCGAAGGAAGTTTGGTTTGGATAATTCATCAAGGGATTCTAAAATTTAGAACGCTCATCAACTATGGACTAGTCGAATCAATAATGGTTCGCTAGTCTAATAATGTTTAATAGTAAATGAATATTTAACTTGAATAACATCTCAAAAGGTATACAATAGAATAATTATTTTATAACAACATCATGCTTGAAGATTAATAAACTTTAATATCCAAGACAGGCTTGATCAATAATAATGAGAACTTGCTCAATATCGAAAGAGGAATTAATCAATTTATATAACGATAACAAGTAAAGTTAGGAAACTTGCTCAACGAATGTTTAGGGTAAAAAAATTGCTCAACGTAAATGTAGAGTTAGAAAACTTGCTCAATGTAACAAGATAAGATTTAGAAACATGTCTCGTGCGTAGATTACACTTAAACAAACTCGTTCTTTGAATTAAATCCTACATATCAATTATGTTCACAATACCAGTCAATAATAACGTACTAAACATCACAAGTTTATTCTTTGTCTAACTCGAGTTCATGACTATACTTAGTCAATTAGTACACTTATTATCAAAAATTAAGACTTCATAAACAATAAGGTAACTATGCATTTGATCATTCAGTTCACACGTAATTGTGTTATGGACATGTTAAGAATTTAATTAAACATCTCATTATAGGTCTAACAAGTCTTTATATTCATTAGACTAAGTTACCAACACATTCCTATACTTGAACACTTTAAAAAAACATTTTCTGGACATTCTGCTAAGTGGCGTTGTGGCGCCACTTTTATCTTAACTCTTGAGTATGTTGTTGGTAGTATGGCTTACTGGTTGACATTCTTGTATTGCATGGCCGTATGCCATGCAAGACGAGAAATGAATCGGGAATTGGCGGTAGTGGCGAGACTCGATTCTGATTTCTGAAATTTGCGAAAATTACGAAATTAAAAAATTTCCAATCAACTTATTTTTACACGAATTTAGACATACCCACATGCTAGAATTCATAAATAATCAATACTTAACATCTATTGAGTGATTTTCACCCATTAAAACACATAATCACAGAATTAAATCATGCAAATTGAACTGTTCTTGATGTTCTTGAAGTTTTTAAACAAAAACATGGATTTTAATGCTACGGATTCGTTATAAAGCCAAATCCAACCATTCAAGTTTCATTTTGTTTATTTTAACATACATAATCATATCAATGTGTGAGTTTTGCAAAATAAATTATATTTGACATATAAAAATCACGTATAAGGCCATATGGCCATATAACATACTCTGAAATCATTTACTGTATAATTTCATGAAACTGAAGATATGGAAACCCGTATAATATATATTAAAAAATGATATACTACTCGAATCATTACACATATCCCTATAACAACACCCTTTCCCAATTTATAGAGAATTATAGAATAAATGATAGCCATATTCATGAAAACTTTAAAAGACGTAAAATAGGAATTTGGGTTGGAGAGAATTACCCAAAGCGTAGAATATACTAGGAAGTGAATTCCTCCTCCACAAAACTCTGAATTCTCAACTCTCTCTTTGTATCTTTCTCTGAAACTCTCGTTGACACTTTCTAGACTTAGGAAAATTAATGGAGAAAATGAAGGGGAAAGCATATAATAAAGAAGACGTCTAACAAGTTGTGGTCAGTTACCCAATCATGGGTAACTGCCCTCAACTCCCTCTAAGGCCTTGTTTGGCTAGTTAGAATAGGTTTTAAAAATTATTTAATTTAATAAAGCTTTATTATATAGTTTAAGTAATGTCACATCCATATAAAATAAATCTAATATCTTATTTAATTTACTTTAAATAAAATATAATAATTTCTCATTAATACACATAGTCACATAATTCAAATTCTCTTTGATTAATAATGTCAAATTATTAAATCTCTAATTAATAATTAAATTAATTAAAATACTATCAAGCTTATTAAATATTTCTTTTAATACAATAAGCTCACATAATTACATACTTCGAATAATAAAAATTCTCCACATTAATTTAATAAATATAACACATATAATTAAATTAATATACCACCACTTCATCAATTAATCATTTAATCTAATAATTAATTCATCAAAAATATATTTATTTAATAAAATAAATATTTAAATTAAATTACCAAAATCTCGGTTGTCACATCTTTCCCCTCTTAAAAGGATTCTGTCCTCAGAATCACAACTTAATAATTCGTTCTGTTACAGTCTCCCCCCCTTACAAAGATTTTGTCCCCAGAATCGCATATAACAATCTAAGTAAATAAATGAGGATAATTCTTCATCATATTCTCTTCGAGTTCCCACGTAGCTTCTTCAGCGTTGTGGTTCCTCCAAATTACCTTAACAGAAGGTATTACTTTATTTCTCAGAACTTGTTCTTTTCGGTCAATAATTTGAACAAGAATTTCTTCGTAAGACAAGTCTTTATTGAAATGTAGGGGTTCATATTCAATCACATGCTTGTAATCGGGTTTGTAGGGTCATAGGACTGAGACATGGAAAACATTGTGGACATTCTCTAGAGATGGAGGTAAGGCTACCTCATAAGCAACTTCTCCTACCCTTCTCAGAACATCAAAGGGTCCGATGAAACTTGGGCTCAATTTTCCTTTCTTTCTGAACCTGATCTTTCCCTTCCAAGGAGAGACCTTTAAGAACACATAGCTACCCGGCTCGAATTCGACATTCTTGCGGTGTGGATCGGCGTATTTCTTACATCATCTTGAGTTGCTTTGTCAATCTTGATCGAATCACCTTGACTATCTCTGTTGTTTGTTGTACCAATTCTGGGCCTAGTAGTTGTCTTTCGCCAACTTCATCCCAATATAGTGGAGTTCTGCACTTTCTGCCGTATAACACTTCATAGGGTGGCATTCCAATACTAGCGTGATAACTGTTGTTGTAACCGAACTCTACAAGCGGTAAATGGTCATCCCAATTTCCTTTAAAATCCATTATACAAGCTCTCAACATATCTTCCAATGTCTGAATTGTTCTTTCACTCTGTCCATCTGTCTGAGGGTGATATGCTGTGCTTATTCGCAACTGTGTATCCATGCATTCCTGTAGACGTTTCCAGAAGTTCGACGTAAAATGCAGATCTCTATCAGAAACAATTGACACCGGAACTCCGTGCCTTGAACAATCTCTTTCACATATAACCTTGCCAACTGATCTAGGTTGAATCTGATTTTGATCGGAAGGAAGTGTGCGGATTTCGTCAATCGGTTAACAATAACCCATACTGCATCGTAGCCTTTCTAAGTTGTCGGTAGGCCAACCATGAAATCTATCGTAATATGTTCCCATTTCCACTCTGGGATTTCTAAAAGTTGTAGTAACTCACTCGGTCTCTGATGTTCTGCTTTCACTTTCTGACATGTCAGGCATTTAGCAACACATTCTGCAACCTCCCATTTTAAATTTGGCCATCAAAAGTGTTGTCGAAGATCATGGTACATCTTGGTGCTACCAGGGTGAATCGAATATCTTGAGTTGTGAGCTTCGCTTAAAATTTCTTCCTTAATTTCTGGTACTGGCGGTACCCAAATTCTGCTCTCAAATCTTAGTAGTCCCTCATGGTCTACTTTGAATCTCGGTTCAGTCCCTTCAGATATCTTCTTCTTCACTTTCTCATATTCTTCGTCCTGAAGTTGAGCCTCCTTAACTTTATCTAGTAAGGTTGTACCAGCTTGCATCTGAAACAGCTTCTCGTCAATTTTCATAGGATACTTCACTTCCAATTCCAGCTTTTCCATTGCTAAAATTAGCTCCTCCTGAGCGATCAACATCATCAATTTCTCCGAACCTTTTCTACTTAGGGCATCGGCTACCACATTTGCCTTACCCGGATGGAATAGAATCTCACAATCGTAGTCCTTAATTAACTCCAACCACCTCCTTTGATGCATGTTCAAGTCTTTTTGTGTAAAAATATATTTCAGACTCTTGTGGTATGTATATATTTCACACTTCTCCCCATAGAGATAGTGCCTCCAGATTTTCAAAGCAAAAACCACTGCAGCTAACTCCAAGTCATGGGTCGGATAACCCTCCTCATAATCTTTCAGTTGTCACGATGCATACGCAATGACTCTGCCATTCTGCATAAGCACGCAGCCAAGTCCATTATGCGATTCATCACTATATATCACAAAATTTCCTATGTCATCCGAAAGAGATAACACAGGTGTTGTACTCAACCTCTTCTTTAATTCTTGAAAACTTTCCTCACACTTCTCCAGTCAAAAGAATTTTCGATTTCTAGTCAAATTAAATTAAACATTGGAGTTACGATCTTGGAAAAATCTGAATGAATCTTCTATAATAACACCGCCAATCCAAGAAAACTTCTTACTCGAGCGGTGTCTTGGTGATCCCGATGAAATTACAACCCGACTTTGGAGGGATCCACCGAAATTCTGTCTCTATCAATTACATGTCCAAGAAATTGTACTCTTTCAATCCAGAATTCACATTTCAAAAACTTAGCATACAACTTCTCTCTTCTCAATGTCTCTAATGACAACCTCAAATGCTCTTCATGTTCTTCTTTGGTTTTTGAATATACCAAAATGTCATCTATAAATACCACTACGAATTTGTCCAAAAACGGCTTGAACACTACATTCATTAAGCCCATAAATGCTGCAGGAGCATTCGTTAGACCAAATGACATTATCAGAAATTCGTAGTGACCATATTGTGTTCTAAACACTGTCTTCGGTACATCCTCTAGTCTCACCTTCAGTTAAAGTTAACCACTTCTCAAATCTATTTTTGAAAAATATCTTGCTACCTTTAACTGATCGAACAAGTCGTCGATTCGTGGTAGTGGATACCTATTCTTAATCATGACCTTATTCAGTTCTCTATAGTCTATGCAGAGCCGCATTGTCCCATCCTTCTTCTTCACAAATAAAACCGGCGCTCCCCACGGTGATACGCTTGGTTGAATATACTTCTTGTCCAGTAATTCTTGTAGTTGGACCATCAGTTCTTTCATCTCTATCGGTGCCATTCGGTACGGTGCCTTCGATATTGGGGCAGTTCCTGGAGCCAAATTGATCACAAATTTAACTGCTCTGTCTGGAGGAAGTCCCGGCAAATCGTCCAAAAATACATCTGCGAAATCTCTCACTACCGGAATCTCATCTATTTTTGGATTCTCTTTACGACTATCAACTATTAAGCTAGATATCCTACACAACCCTACCTTAACAATCTTCTGGCCTGCATCATCGTCAAACAACTCGCTTGTCTAGGCGATTTGCTACCATAAGACACAACCTTTGACGGAGTTATAAGGTTAATACGCTTCTTCTGGCAGTCAATTACCGCCCCATAATTGGATAACCAATCCATACCCAAAATAATATCATATTCTCCAAGTCGAATAGGGATAATATCTACGTTCATGATATTACCCTTAATATCTACTCTACAGTTCTTGTGCACCTACTTAACAGGGATAATTTCTCTATTTGCAATTTCTATGTTCATGGGGTATTCTAACTCATCCTTAAACAATTCTAAGTTCTTAGCGAAGTCATCGGATATAAATGAGCAAGTAGCACCCGAATCAAATAACACATAAGCATTAACTTTATTTATCGGAATGATACCTGACACCACATCGCAAGACTGCATCTAGCGTCTGCCTTTGTCGTGTTGAGCGTTAAAATTTGTGTTGGTCTATTGGTTGCGGTTGGTCCTGCAATGGTTAGAGTGCTTCCAACAGTATTTCCTCTGTTTCCTCCTGAACTTGTCCCTCCCAATCCCTTCTTAGGACATTCTCTTGCAAGATGGTCCTTTGATCCATATGTGAAGCATGCACCCTTCATTGGGTTCGGACAGTTTGGTGCTATGTGGCCTTCCTGACCACAATTGTAGCACACTGGCTTCACCTTCAGACAAACTCCCAAATGCATTTTTTCGCAGGTTGGGCACGGTTCAATCTTCTTCTTTTGCCCTCCCCGTTGACTTCCAGCTGACGAACTATCAGACGACTTCCTCTTCTGACTGTGATTACCCCCAGTGCTACCCCCACTAGTCTTGTTATTACCTTCCTTCTCACTCTTCTTCTTCTTACGCTCCACGATTATACTGCCCGTTCTTGCATCACTTCCACCCTCAGCAAGTATGGCCTTCTCTAACACTCCCGTAAAAGTGTTCAATTAGAACATTGACACTTTGCTATACAACCAGGGCTTCAGTCCCTGTTCAAATCGTCTCACCTTCCTCTCATCGGTATGTACTTGGTATGTGGTGAACCTAGCCAACTCGTTAAACCTTGCTGCATAATCAGCTACTGACATATTTCCCTGCTTCAACTCTAGAAACTGGACTTCCATCTGATTTTTTGAACTGGTTGGGAAATACATCTCGAAGAACATCTCTTTAAATCTTTCTCAGGATACTACACCTTCACCTCCTCTCACTTTGTTTGCCTGCCACCAATAGCTGGCTTTGGACTTCAGCATAAACGTTGTATACAAAGTCTTCTGATCTTCCCTTACTCGAGCGACGTCGAACACCTTCTCCATCTCCATCACCCATGTCTGAGCTTCAATTGGGTTTATGGAACCCTTAATCTCTGGCCGTCCCACCGCCTTGAAGTCCTTAAATGAAGTATTTGGTGGAGCTTGAGGTTGATTATTAAGTGCTCCAGTTAAAAGGTTCACCAATTGCTGAACGGAGTTAGCATTGATGTCGTTGTTATTGTTTGTTGACCCTTCTTGGGCTTGCTGACGATTTTGTCTTCTAGGCGGCATGTTTCTATTAAGAATATACGCTTATTAGGTTTTTATTCAATCTCATAAACATTTAAGACTTAACTAAAACGTTTAATCATAACTCACTTAACACATCAATTCAAATAAACTTTGACATTCTCATTAAATTCAAAAGTTTTAACACCATAAGATAGTGTCACTGCTATTTACATCAACTATCCCAAGATAAGGAATCTATAGGATTTAAAACATCAACATATTCCTTTATTTATGAACATATCATAATTTACATCATTAACTATCAAATAGTTTTCACATATTTAAAATAATACTATCACTGTCTGTTAAGGCGCTGGATGGCCTTGCTACATTCCTCCTCCATGATGCGGCACATTGTTCTGCGATCTAGCATATATGATGGTAGATCCTCAAACTGGATTGGATACTTCCTAACTCGATCTTGGACCGCATCCATTGCATTTTGTAGTGTAGAGTACGTCTCCTCAAGTTTAGCCTTCTTAGCACGGTGATCATCTTCTGCATGATCAGCACGACGTGACTCTAGTACCCAACCCTCCTCTGCTATGGCAAGCCTCTCTGAGCTCTCCTTCATATCCTTCTTTAACTTCTCAATTTCTGCGAACTTATCCTCAATCTGACCCTTCTCGTGAACCAGATCCTAGTCCACATTTCCTAAACGTGTGTGAAGAGTCACAATCTCTTTATCCCTTTGCTCAATAGTATGTCTGGCGACTAGCAGCTTTGCTCGGTCGGATCCCAAGACGATATCCTGCAACTCTATGTTATGATCATAGAGTGAATCTTACATCTCTGCATCAATGGAGTTTGGTGGGAACTCCTCTTCTTCCTCTTCTTCTTCCTCTTCCTCAGGATCATTCTCTGGATCTGTCTCCGGCTCATGCTCCTGACCAGCAACAATGATCAACGGAGATGTCTCTCTCTATACAAGTTGTTCCCTGTTGACATGAATGTCTCGGGGTTCCTCCTCTATAGGTAATCGGGGTTCCTCCTCCCCAGCTCGACTAGCTCCTCCAACATCCGACATCCTGACAACAAAATTTTAAGTTTTAGTTACTAATCTGTGCTAGCGAACACATAGATTAACACATAAGCACATAATTTTTTTTTATTATCTTCAATGAATTCAGAAATTCATTTCTTAGAACTCGATAAGAGTTTACCATCACTATGTTCTCGATCTCCTACAAGGCTACTACCTAAGGTTGTTCCCCCCACCTAAGGTTCATAACCTTACGGCTTTGATACCAACCTGTGACACCCCCAAATTCGGTACTTCCATTTCCACAGGATTTGGTGTTCACTCTACAAACATCATCTATCTATCTACCCATAAATAAAATGCAAACCATGCAATAGAATAAATAAATAACAAATCTCTCCCCTTATGGGGTTACATCAACTGAATAAAAATAAATCCCAGGTTACTCTAACCTTAAAACATCTGTGCGTAAAACATAAACAAATAAGTCTTAAGTAACATCAGGTCTAACAATCATTACATAATCATATAAATAATCAGTCTTCATTACTTGCTAAGCTTTCCCTTGCCCTTACTAGTGGAAGGTTCGTCTGCTCTTTCGTTCTTAACTGCAATGTTATTATTACGCAAGAGTGCGCACGATTTCCCACAAGTATAACAATATAACAATGAATAATAACATGCGAGAGAAATAATAACATCTGATATAAAGCTCAACTTTTGAATCAAGAATGGATAACAAGAATCAAAAGAAATTCTGAGGATCATAAGACCTTGAACTATGTCCTAGGTTGTCAAGTGTCTTTACTTGAAACCTTTAACAGTCATAAGACTATGGACTCTTCTTCTCGTACTTAGGGGGATCAACCCTTAATACCATACTGTGCACAATATCTTAACCCTAAAGCGTAAATAATCCCCTATATAGGGTTGTTCATCTCAGTTTGACATTCAAATCCGCACCAAAGGAAGTTTGGTTTGGATAATTCATCAAGGGATTCTGAAATTTAGAACACTCATCAACTATGGACTAGTCAAATCAATAAGGGTTTGCTAGTCTAATAATGTTTAACAGTAAATGAATATTTAACTTGAATAACATCTCAAAAGGTATACAATAGAATAATTATTGTATAACAACATCATGCTTGAAGATTAATAAATTTTAATATCCAAGATAGGCTTGATCAATAATAATGAGAACTTGCTCAATATCGAAAGAGGAATTAATCAATTTATATAACGATAACAAGTAAAGTTAGGAAACTTGCTCAACGAAAGTTTAGGGTAAGAAACTTGTTCAACGTAAATGTAGAGTTAGAAAACTTGCTCAATGTAACAAGATAAGGATTAGAAACTTGCCTCGTGCGTGGATTACACTTAAAAAACTCGTTCTTTGAATTAAATCATACATATCAATTACGTTCACAATACCAGTCAATAATAACGTACTAAACATCACAAGTTTATTCTTTGTCTAACTCGAGTTCATGACTATACTTAGTCAATTACTACACTTATTGTCAAAAATTAAGACTTCACAAACAATAAGGTAACTACGTATTTGATCATTTAGTTCACACGTAATTGTATTATGGACATGTTAAGAATTTATTTTAACATCTCATTATAGGTCTAACAAATCTTTATATTCATTAGACTAAGTTACCAACACATTCCTATACTTGAACACTTAAAAAAAACCATTTTCTAGACATTCTGCTAAGTGGCGCTGCGACGCCACTTTTATCTTAACTCTTGGAGCTGCTGACGCCATGGTATTTGTTGGCGGACACTTAGTATTGCTTGACGCGACGGTTGGAAGCGCGAGAAATGAAATGAGGGAGTTAGCGTAGCGACGAGACACGATTCCGATTTTCTGATTAGCGAAAATTGCAGAATACGACTAAAAATTTTCAATCAACATATTTTTACACGAATTTAGACATACCCACAAGCTAGAATTCATAAATAATCAATACTTAACATATATGGAGTGATTTTCACCCATTAAAACACATAATCACAGAATCAAAGCATGCAAATTGGACTGTTCTTGATGTTCTTGAAGTTCTTGAACAAAAACATGGATTTTAATGCTACGGATTCGTTATAAAGCCAAATCCAACCATTCAAGTTTCATTTTGTTCATTTTAACATGCATAATCATATCAATGTGTGAGTTTGGCAAAATATATTATATTTGACATATAAAAATCACGTATAAGGCCATATGGCCATATAACATACTCTAAAATCGTTTACTGTATAATTTCATGAAACTGAAGATATGGAAACCCATATAATATATACTAAAACATGATATACTACTCGAATCATTACACATATCCCTATAACAACACCCTTTCCCAATTTACGAGAGAATTACGAGAATAAATGAAAGCCATTTTCATGAAAACTTTAAAAGGCGTAAAATAGGAATTTGGGTTGGAGAGAATTACCCAAAACGTAGAATATAACTCACTAGGAAGTGAATTCCTCCTCCACATTGCTTCTCAATTCTCAACTCTCTCTTTGTATCTTTCTCTTAAACTCTCTCGACACTTTCTAGACTTAGGAAAATTAACGAATAAAAAAAGAAGGGAAAGCGTATAATAAAGAAGGCGTCGCGAGTGGTGGTGGATTACCCGATCGTGGGTAGCGCCTCAAACTCCCTCTAAGGCCTTGTTTGGCTAGTTAGAATAGGTTTTAAAAATCATTTAATTTAATAAAGCTTTATTATATAGTTTAAGTAATGTCACATCCATATAAAATAAATCTAATATCTTATTTAATTTACTTTAAATAAAATATAATAATTTCTCATTAATACACGTAGTCACATAATTTAAATTCTCTTTGATTAATAATGTCAAATTATTAAATCTCTAATTAATAATTAAATTAATTAAAATACTATCAGAGCTTATTAAATATTTCTTTTAATACAATAAGCTCACATAATCACATACTTCGAATAATAAAAATTCTCCACATTAATTTAATAAATATAACACATATAATTAAATTAATCTAACACCACTTCATCAATTAATCATTTAATCTAATAATTAATTCTTCAAAAAAATATTTATTTAATCCAATAAATATTTAAATTAAATTACCAAAATCTCGGTTGTCACATCAAGTGATGTGCTAAACAAGGAATGAATAGTAAGGAGGTGGAGGATTAAGGGGGTGGAATGAGGAGGTGGAATAAGGAGGTGGGATGGTGTATTGACCATTTTACCCTAGCTTTGAGTGGCCTATAAATACCAAGGTTCATTTCATTTTGTTTCTTGATCAAATTTAATCCAACTCCTCTCAAGATAAGCTACTTATTTGGTAGAGAGAATAAGCCACTTAAGAAATTATAAGCCACTTCAACCTTTGTTAGATTTTCCAAAGTGAATTGAAGTCATACTCTTCAAGGGTAAGACTCATATCTTTTATCTACATCTCTTCTATGATAGGATTGATAGAGAAGGGAGATTGTTTGTTGAGATCATGTAATAAGTCATTAAGGAATGAACTTAAGCAGAATAAGTTGAATAAGCAACTTGAACTCTAATAAGTTGTTAGAATCATGAAGAACTTAGCATATGTTTGGCATATGATATTAGTATGTTGATTATAGCATGAGAACATTGATTAATGGACTTAAGTTCATAGTAAGTCATACGCATGAGGAATTGTAGTTCATAAGTTAAATAAGTCATTGACTTATGAGAATAAGTCAAAACCTACTTTGATTATAAGATGGTGTAATAAGTAACTTGTAATGATCATATTTTGGTTGAATTCCATTTAGAATCATTAAGAATGTAGTTTTGCCGGAATTCAAACGATTGGACGATTATCGTCGAATTCGTGAAATTCTCGGAATGGAAGTCGTATTTTGTGTTTGAAGTCGAAAACATTGGTTTTCGATAGAGACAAGTCATATTTGGCATTATAGAGTTGTGGACTCAAAAATAACCGAATTCTGACTTAGAACGAAGAAACGAGCGTTGAACGTTCACAGACGTTTATCGTTTTCGTTAAAAATGAATTAATAGGTGAAATTTTAGCAAACGAAGTCAAATAGATAAAATTCTTACATGAACGCATAGAGTATGTAATTTTTGAACTGTAGGCTTTTGAATGGACCAATTCGAACTTATAACGAAGAAGTTATTCGTCCAGGAGTTTCGTGAAATTTTCAAAATTTTGCAAACTATCTGAGGCACAGAGTCCGCGCCGCGACGCGACTCACAGCCTTAAAGCCCATGCCGCAGCATGAGGCTGGAACCTTGAGTACTACTAACTCGTGCCACGGCGCGAGATGCAGAGTTAAGTGTGGCGCCGCGGCGCCAGTCCTAGAGTTTTGTAGGACAAGAATGTTTACAAGTATAGAATGAAAGAGAACTCTTTGGTAATGAACTAA
The DNA here is from genome assembly GCA_020205615.1 of Panax quinquefolius. Lineage (NCBI taxonomy): Eukaryota > Viridiplantae > Streptophyta > Magnoliopsida > Apiales > Araliaceae > Panax > Panax quinquefolius. Next base: position 225,949 of record JAINUW010000814.1, read on the forward strand.
GGTGTTAATATAACATTGTTAGGGCATTGTTAGACATGTAATGTATGATGATTAGAGGTTAATAATCAATTAAATGTGAACGTAATGTGAATGACGTAATGAAAAGCCAGAAATCATAGTAACAGATCTAAGTCAGGATTTAGATTGAGATGAAGGGTAAGATATAATAACATACCTACTTGATTATATAAGACCTAATGTGGTAAGTTATATGATCATGTATTGTAGAAACATAGAGCCTTAAAGTGTACGTGTGATAATCAGTAAGTAAACGCTGCAGGCAAGTATTCTAACCCTTGTTCCAGTTCAGTATGGACAAGTTTTGTAATTCATGTATTCTTTCGCATGAAGTTTTATACGATGAAGTCTAAAGCCAATTCTTTCGGCTAGACTTATATTATTATTTTGTCAAGCATGTTCAATGTTTACCGAGTTATATTGGTATGGTTTTCAATCGAAGACCAAGTTTGCTAAAATATTTTTGTCGTTTAACGACAGGCACGTGAGGTGACGAGTGAGTTTTATACTCATAATTGAGTACATTTGAGCTTAATCTTTTGGTTGATTTTAAGTGTTTCTGTCTATTCATGCATGTTTTACGTTATTTTGTAGGAATTGGGACAAAAGTTACTTGGATCGACGTTCGGGGTGGCTAGATTTGCGTTTTTAGCTTGCCATTTACACAACAGTCACTTCAGAGCCAATTTGAGTATTGCTCCAGACCTTATTTCAAAAAATTTAAAGAATGAAAGTTGTGGATCTACTTCTTCTCTTTTCGGAATATCTTGAATCATCAAAATCGGAGTTCGGACGAAGAAGATATCACCATTTTCCCAAAGGCTGTCGGAGCAAATCATGCCTATTTGCAGCGCTAGGGCACTGGGGAGCAGTCTTGCATCGCCGTGCCCAGCGCTGGGGCACTGGGAAAGGGTCAAGTGAGGCTTGGACGCGTTTTGGGGCAAATTTTGACACTTTTTTTACTCCAAATTGGATTGGGTTTGTTCCTAAGCTAAAAATTGGACTTGTAACCTATAAATACATGATGTAAGGCATAAAATAGAGGGAGAATACATAGATTAGACTAGATAAAACACTCCATTAGATTAGAATATAAACCCTAGTTCTTAATTAGCCATTGGAGATTGAAGCAAATTGAAGAACACTGAATATCAAAAGCAAGAGCAAGAGGGGAGCATCAGATTTGCTGACAATAGATTTTATTCTCTTCTCTTATCATACTTTTATCTTTTAATGTCTATTCAGTTGTGTATTCTTGGATTTAATTCATTAATTATGAACTAACTCTTTTATTAAGATTTCAATTGAACCTTTTATGTCTATAAATTAGTTATTCAATGTATTCCAATTATTTGTGTTAAATTGAATTGTTTATCTTGTCTTGAGCCTATTGATTAATTATCTGGCCAATAATTACCTTGTTACTCTAGAAGGAATTGAAAAAGGAATTCTAGGGTTAGAACTGGGCAATTATGACATGTGACTTAATTATTTGCAAAGTGAATAATTAGGTTTGTGAATTAAATGGAAATATCTGTTCACCGCATGTAACACATAAGGAATTAGAATTGAAGGAGTTTAATTAAATTGTTTTGCATAGGAATATATAAAGATTAATCTGGATTAAATAGAAGTCATTTGATCACTTGGAAAAGGACTTTTGGCATTTGAGAATTCCTGTTAACAATTCAGTAGGCATAATAATTGGGATAGTTGGATAATTGGTTTATAGTTCATAATTCGGGATATTGTAGTCTTAACCTTTATTTATTTGAATTCATTTATAAAGCAATTCCATTTAATTAGTTAATTTAGTTTTCTTAATTAGAAAAATCACAATTTGTGATTGTTTAAATAAAATTGATCTGGTTAAGAGTTAGTATTTGGTAATTTTTATTAAATAATTCCTCGTGGGAACGATACTTTTCTTATCACTTTATTACTTGTTGACCGTGTATATTTGCATGTATTCATTGATTGCGAAATCGATCAACAAGTTTTTGGCGCTATTGTCGGGAAATTAATTTAATAATTTTTTACCAATATTAATTTCAATCAAATTAGTCTTAATTTAAATATTTTTATTTTTATTTTTAATTATCTTCCTTTATTTCTCTCTTTTCAGGTACTATGGATGACTTTGTGTATCAATGGCCATACACGTACATGACTCAACCAAGGGAAACAGGGATTGATGGACTTAATACATCTTCTTTAGAGCCAATACAAATTGAGGCAACTTTGAAGACGTTGGAGGTTATCGCAACCCAACGGAGTCGAAGGATTGCAAGAATGACTTAGCCAAGGGGAGCGGAGATTGACAGACTCGTGACACTTTCTGCATTGTCAGCGCAGCTTGAGACAATTTTGAGGAAGTTAGACGCTTTTGAAGCTCAGCGTCGTCAAAGTGTGGCGGTTTCTTGTGATTATTGTGCTGGAAATCATATGAGTCATCAGTTTCGAGCCGGTACAGTATGGTGGTGATTACCCCAATAATTATGTCTATCCTAACAACTATTATCAGGATTCGGGGTATCACCCAAATTTTTCATGGAGTAACAATCAAGCTCAAGCACCTAGACAACAAAACACATTCGGATTTCAAAATCAGACTCAAAAATAATCAGAAGGCAAACCACGTTGGGAAGAAGCCTTGGAAAAATTCATTAGAGCTACTGACAAAAAAACCGAGGCACAAGACAATATATTGTTTCAAGTAGATATGAATGTGAAAAGCCAAGGTGTTTCATGGAGCCATACTCATCAAGATCAATTTTATGCTCCAAGTCCAACATACCCACCAGATTTCTCGTGTCCACCTCCACTACAACAAGAAGAACAGTCAAATTGGGAGGAAGCTTTGTCCAAGTTCATAGCTTCAGGTGAGGAACGGAGGATTAATCAAGAGATATTGAGTCAAAATTTAACGAACCAAATGGAACAACTAACCAATGCCTCGAACATTTGTCCTCAATACACTTGGCTCTATGACATGGATGACGAGACTGATGATGAGCCCGAACCAAATCTGCAACTGTATGTGCCAAATGATATCGATGTTGAAAGAGAGGAAACAATTGAGAACCAAGAAAAGGAGATCGACGAAGATTTAACTGTAAGATTCAACGAAGATGGACCAATTTTATTAGTATACCATGTGCCTCCTCAACCAAAGTTCAATAATCCATGCAATTTTGCAAAACCATGCCCAATTGGCAGTCATGTCGTCGGCAAAGCTCTTTGTGACATAATAGCTAGTACAGTTATGGAGTCATGGTGGGATGAAAAGGAGAAGATAAAGGAAGATTCCATTATGTTTATTAAGCTTTAATGCCCTAATCTGATCATCGATATAATGGAGAAAACCCCTTGTTTTTGGACGTTTTTAATGGGGAACATATATACAAAGAGCATGCTAGGTGACTTTCATTCAAGGGTCATTACTAATGGGAACCTCCCAAAAGAGACAGTGCTATTGATGGATAGAGGGTTCCTCAATTTTCGTAGGGGAATTGGATAGAGAATTGAAGAAGTCAGGCTGAGACTATAAAACAAGCGCTTATTGGGAGGCAACCCAAGTTTAATTTTTATTTTTAGTTTTTATTAGGTTTTATATTAGTAGTTTTGAATTTGCATTTATTTAGAATTTAATAAAACTGCTTCTATCATGGTTTTACAGGTTATTCAAGTCAAATTCAAGTTTGGTGCCCAATTTGTTCGATGTGCTTTGCCTATTCTCCAAACTTAGTGGACAAGGAGGAAGATTGCTATATTTTTAGGGAAGTCCTCTGCTTTACTTTTTTATATTTCAGCCATTGAGGACAATGTCTAGTTTAAGTTTGGGGGCATTTTAGTGTCGTATTGCATATAGTTAGTTATCTGCATAGTAGTTTGTTTTTTTTTTTGTGTTAACATTGTGTTTTTTTTAGGTTGCATATAATACATGGTAGTTATTTGCATATTTATATGTGTGTTGCATTAGTATGTGTTCATATAGTATAATTGCATTTTTTTTGCATGAATCTGTGCGATAGGTTGGTGTGATCTTAGCTCGGCCTATGATAAGATTGGTTTTGCATGTTAACTTGAACAGTGTTGATAATTTATGATGAGTTCTAATTTTAATCATGATGATAATCTGAGCTTGTCTTAAACCTTTGTAACCGGTTAGCACTTAAAGTTTAACTGTTTTAATCCACTTGGTTCAAGGGTTGCATAATTTGTTTCTGAGGGAAAATCTTGGTTAAAATTTAAGGAAATTAGTGAACTGGCGGTAAAGGTTGGAATGACGTAAAAGCTTGAGTTTGGGGGAATCTATGGGATATATATATTACAAAACGAAAAAAAAAGAAAAAAAAGAAATGATGAAAAGAAAAAAATAGAAAATCCAAAAAAAGAAAAAAAAGAGATAATAAACATCGTGGCATGCTTGTCTAGTTTTGTGGCCTTTGTTACTTGAGTAAGTAAGCCCGAGGGGATTGTCTTTACACCTAGCGCCCTAAGGTCTTATTGGCTTGGGAGTCGTTGGTCGAAAGCTCGTTAAGGTAGCACTGAAAAGCCTAAGGGAATAAGACATTGCATAGCCATGAGAAGAATAAAAAAAAAATGAATAAAACACGAGAAAGAGCAAAAATGCCCTCGTGGTTGAATAAGAGTATAAATAAATCCTGTATTTTCCCTAAGACTTGGTAATTGCTTAGTTTTAACTAGAGTTGTCATGTTCACAAAAGTAATTGAATTGGAACTAAAATTTTCCTTCTAAGAAGTTTGTTATGTGATTATCTTGAACTGTGGTTGGTTAGAATGGTTAACAAGCACACACACACAACATGGGTGATGACAGGTTTGGATTGACTAATTGTTAGAGTAATGGATTTTGACTTGATTGGATATATTGTTTGAGTATCATTGGTATCTTTAAGGCCTGTTGTTATATATCATACTGATTTATTACTAGGTTCGTAGGTATATTAGAAAGTAGATCATGCATATGCATTCATGTAGTTGAGTTAGTTTGTTTATTTTTTGTTCTTTTGTGTTTTTGCTCGAGGACAAGCAAATGTTTAAGTTTGAGATATTTGATGAGTGAGTTTTATACTCATAATTGAGTGTGTTTGAGCATAATCTTTTGGTTTATTTTAAGTGTTTGTGTCTATTCATGCATGTTTTATGTTGTTTTATAGAAATTGGGACAAAAGTTACTTGGATCGACGTTCGGGGTGGCTAGATTTGTGTTTTTGGCTTGCCATTTACATAGCAGTCACTTCAGAGCCAATTGAATTATTGCTCCGGGCCTTATTTCAAAAACCTTAAAGAATGAAAGTTGTAGATCTACTTCTCCTCTTTTTGGAACATCTTGAAACATCAAAATCGGAGTTCGGGCGAAGAAGTTATGGCCATTTTTCCAAAGGCTAAAGGAGCAAAAAATTTCTGAATATGGGGCCAACGCTGGGTCGCCCAAATCATGCCTATTTGCGTAGCCGGGGCTTAGGAGCGATCTTAGAAGTGTAGTGCCCAAAGACTGTGGTATTTGGGAAGGGTCTAGTGAGGCCTGGACGCGTTTTGGTGTGAATTTTGACACCTTTTTGACTCCAAATTGGATTGGGTTTGTTCCTAAGCTAAAAATTGGACTTGTAACCTATAAATACATGATGTAAGGCATAAAATAGAGGGAGAATACATAGATTAGACTAGATAAAACACTCCATTAGATTAGAATATAAACCCTAGTTCTTAATTAGCCATTGGAGATTGAAGCAAATTGAAGAACATTGAAGATTAAGAGCAAGAGCAAGAGGGGAGCATCAGATTTGCTAACTCTTTTATTAAGATTTCAATTGAACCTTTTATGTCTATAAATTAGTTATTCAATGTATTCCAATTATTTGTGTCAAATTGAATTGTTTATCTTGTCTTGAGCCTATTGATTAATTATCTGGCCAATAATTACCTTGTTACTCTAGAAGGAATTGAAAGAGGAATTCTAGGGTTAGAACTGGGCATGATAACATTTGACTTAGTTATTTGCAAAGTAAATGATTAGGTTTATGAATTGAATGGAAATATCTGTTCACCGCATATAACATGTAAGAAATTAGGATTGAAAAGAGTTTAATTCAATTCTTTTGCATAGGAATATAGCAAGATTAATCTGAATTAAATAGAAGGCAATTGATCACTTGGAAAAGGACTTTTGGCATTTGAGAATTCATGTTAACAATTCTGTAGACATAATAATTGGGATAATTGGATAATTGATTTATAGTTCATAATTGGGGATATTAAAGTCTTAATCTTTATTTATCTGAATTCATTCGTTGAGTCTTAATCTTTATTTACTTGAGTCTTAATCTTTATTTATTTGAATTAATTATCTTAATCACAATTTGCGATTGTTTAAATAAAATTGATTTGGTTAAGAGTTAGTAAGTGGTAATTTTTATTAAATAATTCCTCGTGGGAACAATACTTTTCTTATCACTTTATTACTTGTTGACCGTGTATACTTGCACATATTCATTGATTTCAAAATCGATCAACATGAGGTTGCCACAACTTAAACGTATACACGTTTAATGAATGTAGTGTTGATTAACATAAAGTACTATGGGCTGATCACCCAGAAGTGCTCGTAAGTTATGTCAGACTTACGGACTTAGTGTCGGGTCGTCCTTTTCAAAAGAAATTATGAACTGCTCACGGTCTTGAGCTTAGTTGATATTCTGCTGAATATTATTGTTGGAAAACGTTTTGAACGAAAAGAAGTGCTATTTTGAATTATCGATAGTACTTCGTAACTATTGTTCAGTTATTGAAGATATATAATTCTATGTTTCAAGCATGTTGTTTATTAGAATTGTAGTACTTGTTGAGCTAGTCATGCTCACTCTTGCTTGAACCATATGAACATAGCTAAGATCGAGCGGACCGAAGGCTCTAGAAAGGATAAAGGCAAGGCGAAGATGAACCCTTATAGTTCTGATGTAATAGTATAGGTGAACGATTGTAATATATTTGATATTATGACAAGAACAAACGAATGGGTTACAAAGAACCTGGGAAATGTAATATTATTTTGGATATATAGAAGTTATATTAGTCCTTTTGAGACTATTTAATTTAATAAATTATTGAATGGTAGTACCGTGTAGCACCATCTGTCGGGTTGGAAGAGACCCAGATTTGGGGGCGTCACAAAGTGGGTTGACGAAACTGCCTTATGAAAGTTTCTGGAAAACCCAGATCTTCAAGGGGCAGTTCCTGATCACTACTTTTACTGGAAAATATCTCTTAGATTTGTTGTTGTTATGATGATCTAATATTATAGAATTGTACCTTGACATCTCTAATGCATATTTGAACCTTCATATCATACAAAGCAAGCCCAGATTACATGTTATGAGGATCAAAAGTGGCCATCTCAAACTGTTCTTCATTTCTGGAAAACCCAGAAATGAAGAACAGCTTCTGACAAGTTTTCTGAAGCTTTGATCTCTCTGTTGTGTTAGGATTTGGTCATGTAACTTGTTTAGGGTTATCTATTTGTGATCTCTCTGTTGTGTTAGGATTTCAAATAGATTACTGACCACCTGCAATCAGAGAAGTTTTCAGGCTACTCGACACACCATCGACTGGGTCTGCTAATTAGGTAGAAGGTGCACATTTGGAAACGAATTTGGAAATGGTCATTGCTGAGTTGTGCGTGCCAGGCACGAAGTGGACTTATAAAGCCGACATGAATCAACCTCGCATATTCCCAGCCGCAGCTATGAATCGATATGCAAGGGCGTTGAATTTTTTTATATGTACCAAACTCGTTCCGTCGTCTCATCAGCATGAAATCACTGCGGAGAGAGCAATCATTCTGTGGGGAATAATCACAGGTAAATACATTGATGTGGGCCATCTGATTCATCAAAATATGTTGCGTTATCTGTGGGGAAGCACGACGGGGAGTATTCCACACACGTCAGTGGTAGCTATGCTGTGTGCCCGTCAAGGCTGCCATTGGGACAATGAACAAATGCAAAACCCGAGCCAGGATATCACTCACGCAACCATTGCAAAATTCGAAGATTGGGCAGGAGGTGTACCACACCCACGAGGAAAAGGCTTTATCATCCAGCCCACATTCTCAGAGCCACCATCGCAGCCCTCTCAGACAGATGAGGCGGGCTCGTCAACTCAAGCAGCTGTTGCCACTGGGGATCGACAGCTCCAAAGGTTGGAGCAAAAGGTCGACGCGATGTACGACAACTTCGCAGCATTTACTACGGGTCTGATGAAGTCATTGGCAGAGGCATTTGCATAACAAGGGACCATGCTTGAGTGGCCAAAGATCAGAACGACCATGCCATATCCACCACCAGATTCACCACCCAAAGAGGGCGGTGCAACTGAGCAGTAGGGGAGTTTCTCTAACCCTATACATTCATTCATTGGGGCAATGAATATTATATGTTTGGGAGTATTGGGGTAGTAGTGTAGTTGCATATAGTATGTGCATGTTTAGTTTAAATTTTGCATGCTTAGTTGCATATAATATGTGCATGTTTTGTTTAAATTTTGCATGCTTATGTTTAGATAAAAATTATAGAGAAATTTTTTGGTTTTTAGTCATTATTACTTGTGTTAGTATATGTTTAGTTGCATTTTATGTGTAGTGCATGTCTCACAAATTTTGGCTTTATGGAAATTTTGTCTAGCCTATGATGAAAGTGAATTTTGAAGGATTGTTGAATATTTTGGATAATATGAGATTAGATATAATGTTTTACATGATATGATCCACGATGTTGTTTAGATACTTTCGGTTTGCACTGCCGTGTTCATGATTGCTTGTAGGCATAATAATGATATGTTCCATTACTTAATAGAAAATGTGGTTTTAAAAAGAGAAATATGTTGAAAATGAACTTAGACTGTACAAAACATTGATAATCAAAATTTGGGAAAACTTGGGTATGCTATATATATATATAATTGCAATAATGTGGCTAGTCTTATTTCAGGGCCCTTACTACTTGAGTAAGTACGCCCGTAGGGGTGTCTTAACACCTAGCGCCCTAAGGTCTTTTATGGTATGGGAGTCGTTGGTTGAAAGCTCGCTAAGGTGTATCAGTGTTTGCCTAATGGAATGAGGCATTGCACAGTCATGTGAAAAAAAAAATTAAAAGAGAAAAGAAAAGAAAAATAGCAATAAACACTACGGGAAAGAGCGAAAATCGCCCTTGTGAGTAGCAATAAAGCAGTTAAGCCCATTGCTGAACCTTAGTTTGTTTTGATATGTTGGAACAGTCTTTGTTGCATAAGTATACACGAGTCTTGATTTAGACTGTAATTTTATTTTTTGTACAGTTTAGCATGTGTATTCTTTGCTTAAATCAAGTTTTGGTGAACACAACACACACACATAGCATCTTTATAGCATATATGAATTATCTGAGTGTATGATATTATGCCTATAGTTTGGTTTGAATTTGTATTCTTGAATCTGGATATTTCGCTAAGGCATTTTGGACTGAAATTATGTTATAGCTGGAACAATGTGAGACTCGTTTGCATCATGATTTAGTTGCATGGCATTGTAGTTGCATTTTCAGTGTTTTATGTTGTATGCATTGCTTGAGGGCAAGCAATAGTTCATGTTTGCGGGTATTTGATAAGTGCCTACTTATTTGATATCAATTCACGAGAACTGTGCCCATCTCAAGTATATTTTAGTGTGTTTTTAGTTGCATTTCATGATATTTTGCATTGCATGTACTGAGAACTCCTTTGGTGTAAAAGTGCAAGAAATGGCATGAGCTCGGCATTGGTAGATGGCATGTGATCAATGAAGGCAAAACATGAGGATCGAGTGAAGAAAAGATGTGACGCCCACAAATCCAGGTATCTTCCAACCCGATAGATGGTGTTACACAGTACTCATAACTGTACATTCATTCTATTGAAACGACATCAAAATGTGTGTATCAACGACATTCTTATTACAATAATAATATTACATCTCGTTCCCAGGTTCTAAAACCATTACATTCTTTGTTCATCATTCTATAATATATACAACTTACTAGTTTATTACAAGGTAAACTAATCATTAAGCTTCGTCTTACCTCTATCTTTGTCAGATCCCTCGGTTCGTTCGGTCCTAGCTGCATTCATATGGTTCAAGCAAGAGTGAGCATAACAAGCTCAACAAGTACAACAATTTCTTTTAAGCAACATGCTTGAAACATAGGAAACATATATCTTCAATAACTGGATAATAGCTATGAAGTACTATCAATAATTCAAAATAGCATTTCTTTTCCTTTAAAATGTTTTACAATAACAATATTCAGTAAAACATCAACTCTGGCTCAAGACCATGAGCTTTTCATATTTTCTTTGAAAAGGACAACCCTATACTATGTCCGTAAGTCCGGCATATCTAACGAGCACTTTTGGGTGATCAGCCCATAGTAATCTATGTTGATCAACACTACATCCTGTTAAACGTATGTACGTTTAAGTTTTGGCAACCTCGCGTGCCCATCAAATAATCAATAAAAAATACATTTGTTTATTCATACTCAGGCTTACCTTGAATCTGTACCAAACAATTGGCGTCGGATAGCGTTAGCAATTTTATATTGAAAGACTTGTAAATAAATCAATCAACTCTTCAAGATTAGTCTAGCCGAGATAAAACTGGCATCGACCCTTTAGTAAAACACTTCATGCATCTCATAACATGAATCACATAAAACTTGGCTAACACGAAGGTTAGACAAGCGTTTAAGAAAAACTTGCCTTCAGCGTCTACTACAGTAAAAATAACTTTTCCTTTCAATCTTTACGGTCTCTACAATACATAACCACATTAGGTCATAAATGAACATACATGGTTCCTAATGAATCTTACCCTTCTTCTCAATTTAATCATATATTAGATTTGTTACTATTTGGTTTCGGCTTGCCATTATATTTTACATTAATCTTACCAACTTCTTTCTCTTCTATGTCTTACGTGGATTTACTTTATTAATAGAACTCGTTTTGAGTTAGTCATCCTTCCTCACGGCTTACTAACATTCCTGCATTATTCGAAACTCGATTGTCATTTGTTAAGTACAATTTATTGCATTCCGTTTATGTTTACGTAATATTTAACAATATTTAGTTATAACTCTCAACGTTATAGTCATTATCATTATTGAATACAGTTCACGTTCCTTATACTTTATGTTCATTGTTTAACTACTCATTAAACAACAGTAAATTCCTAAAGTCATCACTGTAACAGTTATTTAGGAAAGGTCTTATCATGTTCCTTAAGTAATTACATAACCCATACTAGTATTGCAAACCATTGGATTCATAATCAACTTGGTCAACAAATTTCTACAGCCGTATTAGTACATTACATTATTCTCATTACGTTCATCTTCAATTGATTATTAACCTTTAATCATCATACATTAAGTGTCTAATAATGATTTAACAATGTTATATTTACACCTTAGTTCATTACTAATGAGTTATCTTTCATTCTATACTTGTAAACATTCTTGTATGTCGAAACCCTAGGATCAGGTAGCGGCTACACACACATAGCTCTTCTTCTCGCTTGGCGTGCGTGAGTTTGCGATAAAATAAAATAAGACATATTTGCTATTGCATGCGCCACCCATTTGGTTTTGGGTTGGCTGCCATGGCGCCAACTCACGTGCTTTAGAAAATTTTGACTTTTTGAAATTTTGTGAAACTCCGGACGCATAACTTCTTCGTTATAAGTCCGAATTTACTCGTTCAAAAGCCTACAGTTCAAAAATTACATACTCTACGCATTCATGTAAGAATTTTATATATTTGACCTTGTTTGCTAAAATTTTACCTATTAGTTCATTTTTAACGAAAAGCGATAAGCGTTTCGTGAACGTTCAACGCTTCGTTTTCTTTGTTCTAAGTCGAATTCGGTCATTTTTTGAGTCTCGCAACTCTATAATGCCAATATGACTTGTCTCCATTGAAAACCAATGTTTCCAAGCTCAATATCAAAATTTGACTTCCATTCCGAGAATTTCACTTAATTCGACGATTATAAATCAAACTCGTAAATTTTGCCTTAACTTCATTTCTTATGATTTGTTCATCGTTTCAAATGGATTCAATTTGTCATACTAACATCTTGACATACATACTTCATTAACTTATAAACATGATAAGTTATTACTTGTTCTTTGTGAGTTTATAACTTATAAAAGTATAAACTACTTATGACTTCCTTTCTCTCATGACTTATTATAGATTAAGTCTTTTACCCACCATTATTGCTTCTTATTATCATACAATCTTATTAAAGTAAACATATGAGTAGTTCATCTAGATTCCTCATAAGTTCATAACTTATTTAGGTTTAAATTACTTATTCATGACTTATACGGCTTAAGTCCATTGATTAATCATTCTTATCATTCCTTAGCATACATATTCTAACACTACCCACTTCTAACAACAATTGAAGAAAGAGAATTATGGTTTAAGTTCTTACCTATGAAGATCACTTGGTTAATCTTTAATCTCCTTCTTGCTTCTTGAATTCTCAAAGACTAACTTGTTCTAGCTTTTGTAGCTTTTTCTCTCTAACCAATAAGCTATAAGTTATTGGATGAAAATCTAACAACTAACAAATGAACTAGCAAGCTTCCTATTTATAGGAAATTTTAATTGAGGGCTTAATGGTCATTAAGCCATTCCACCTCCTTACTAAACCTCCATACTATTCATTACTTAAACCCTAAGTTTACTTGCTCACCAAATAAGTTACTTGGCCATCACAACACTTAGCCAATAAGTTAACTTGGTCACCACACATAAGCACTTTACTTGCTCATCACACATAAGCACTTTATTTGCTCATCACACATAAGAACTTTACTTGCTTATCACACATAAGCACTTTACTTTTCCTTTAAGTTACTTAATGTTTTCTTTGCTTAACACTGAAGTCTACTTGCTCAACACACTTAATTCTTGGTCACCAATTCACCCATGGGTTTCCCCATGGATCAAAATTTACCCATTGGGTTAATATTTTGGGCTAAAGGTTTAATTAATCTAACTTATACATTGGACTTGCAATTAAACAAACACTTGGGCTTGTTCATTAAACTACATTGAACTTAACCATTACTATATTTAGGCATTAACATTAATTCGTATTGGGCTTTATTATTATCCCAATTGGTCATTACAATTTCCTACACAATTCAATAAATCCATTACATATGGCTTAAAGCCTTATAACGTATAATTTACGTATTAATCTTTCATTCTAACTCGTATACTTATTTAATATACGACATTCCATCATTTATACACACTCGTATAATACCTCGTATTATAGTCGTATTCAGTACCTCGTATAATACCTATGTATTATACAATCATAGCTTTAATTCATTATATGCATTTAAATTCCTTCTCGGAACTCACTTTTCATAACCGTTAGGTTTTAAGTCCGCAGGCGAAAAGCTACGTTTGCCATAATTGGAATATTATTGGATATTCTATATCACCTCGATATTCTATCATTACGTATTTTTCAGAAATTCAAAAATAATTCCTGATCAGAAATGCGTAAATAGTGTTTTTCGGAAAATTTCTCGGAAAGCTTTAATTTTCATCTTGGAAATTCAAACACTTTAATTCTATCACGTAGCCAAAATACTACGACATTCCGATATGTCTAGGTCATAGAACGACCTTCGAATAACTTACTCCCATAATTAATTAATTAAATTCATTTAATCCACATAATCAAATAAAAATTTAATTCTCAAAAATCCAATTTTTCTGGGGTGTTACACTCTTTCCCCCTTATAAGGATTCTGTCCCCAGAATCTCGCTAAAATTTACTAACTAAATGAGGAAAATTTATTCATCATTTTAATCTCAAGTTTCCACAATGCTTCTTCGACATTGTAGTTCTTTCATTTCACCTTCAACGAAGGTATTATCTTATTTTTCATGACTTGTCACTTCTATCAATAATTTGAGTTGGAAGTTAAATACTTATTAACATATTACGCTATCTTCCTCGTATTAATTCATCGCTTAACTTCAAAAATATTTCAAACTCAAATTCCTCCTTCAAAACCAGATTATACATGATCTTCTCTTTATCCGGCATTCTCTTCTTCACTCGCTTGCACTCCTCGTTACCTAGTTGTATTTAATTAACTCGTTCCATTATCGTGGACTGAGTCTACGTCGTGAATAATATTTTTATCACTTCATTCTGTAATTTAACTTCTAGATCCATTCTTGCCATCTCCGTTAGTAACTCATTCTGAGTTGTTAACATCAATAGTTTTTCCCTTCCCTTCCTACTTAACGTGTCGGCTTCTACGTTAACTTTCCCGGATTGATATAACATATCAACGTCTTAATCTCTTATCCATTCTAATTACTTTCTCTACCTCATATTCAACTCTTTTTATGTGAAGATATATTTCAGAATCCTAGAGTCCATTTATATCTCACACTTTTCCCTGCATAAATACTATCCTCAAATTTTTAATTCAAAAACTACAGCTGCCAATTATAGGTCATAAGTAGGATAGACCTTCTCATAATTCATTAATTGGCGTGATGTATACCTAATGACTTTGCCAAGCTACATAAGCACACAATCTCGTCATCTATGCGAAACATCGAGATACAATACAAAATTCCCCATATCATATGATAGAGACAATACAGGTATCTCACTTAACTTCCCTTTTTAGTTCCTGAAAACTATTTTTCTCACTTTCCATTTCGACAATACCAACCTGTGACGCTAATGGTACTTTTAATCATATCACCTCATAAGGGTACATATCAATTTACCCCTGACTTGCTCAGCGCCTCTTACGAAAAAACTAGCTTCCGTACATTAGTCCAACCAATTGACATAACCAGAAACTTGTTATAACTATAACGTGTTCTGAATGTCATCTTAGGTACCTCCTCCTTCTTTCTTACTTTCAACCGACTATACCCCGTACGCAAATCTATCTTAGAAAAATTCTTTTCCCTCTTCAACTGATCAAATAGATCATCGATCCTGGGCCACGGGTATTCATTCTTATCTACTACTTACTCCTATTATGATAGTCGATATGCAACCATAACGACTCATCCTCTTCATTAACATCCTCCTAACTTGCTTCATCACTAGACAACAAGAGCGTCGTGGTATTTTATTACCATAAAATACTACCTTTCGTTACTTAGAAAACCGAAGATTCAAACTTTTATTCTAACAATTTATTAAAGTTCTATGATTAATCAACCCCATTCATACCGAAAATTACTTCAGATTCTCTCAACTTTATCGGTGTTTATCTATCAACACTTGCTTACCATTATTATCCATGAAACCATTTCCATGAATATAATTAACGAAAGTTATTTACCCATTCTCCACCGTAATGTTTAAAGAAACTTATAATCCCTTTTAGACAGACTCCTAGATGAGTCTTTCCACATGTCTTACACACTTCGATCTTACGCTTAGGATCCCCTTGACCCACTCCAGTATTCCCGGAGTTAAAATTCTTTTTTTGTGGCTTACTATCACTACCACTGACACTCTCTGCTTTGGTTCCCCCCTTTCCCTTGCTCTTATTCTCCCTCTCTTTGTGATATTGAGTCAACGCCTCAGTACCACCCTCGGCTATAATCACATTTTCCAAAATGGTCCAACAGAAACACTGAAACGAAATCCTACTATAGAGCCGGGGTTTGGGTACTGCTCAAACCTACGAGCCTTCCTCTCCTCAGTGTCCACTTGGTGTGGAACAAACCTTGCCAATTCATTGAATCTGGCCGCGTATTGGGGAACCGTCATGTCCCCTAGTTTAAGTTCTAAGAACGTAATCTCCATCCTCCCTTACATGCTTGTAGGGAAATAATTCTCGAAGAAAACCTTCTTGAACTTTTCCCACGTTACCCCATCTGTTTTAGCCCCACCCTGGTGAGCCTCCCACCAAAAGTTGGCTTCTACTTTCATCATGTAAGTCACAAAAGAAATCTGTTGCGCCTCACCTACGTTTTGTAATAACAAACGCCTTCTCTATTTCTATTACCCATGTCTAGGCTTCTAATGGGTCCGTCGTTCCTTTGAACTCCGACGGACCTATGCTTTTAAATTCTTTAAAGGTAGTCATTCTGGTTAACCTAGGTTCGACTGGCACTCTACCCCTGGTTTAGTTAAATGCAACCGTTAATAAATTAACGAACTCCTGCATAGGATTGTTTTGACCCCCTTGATTTTCATTACGTGATTCCGCTTCCTGATTATGTTGTTTTCTTCTTGACGGCATTTATTGATTAAATAGAATTTCATTATTATCTATTTACTTATTTCGTTATTATTCATCTCATAACAACTCATACCATAACAAAGCATATTAAATGAAAACTTCATTATATTCATATGCTTCTTCATAGTCGGAAACTATTTACACTTTACTTCCATAGCCAACGGCTAGTACATTTCTATCCCACAATTGAACTTCTCAAAAGTTGGGATTTACAAAAAGACTACCCTGTTATTCAAAAGAGGGTTTTACGTCACTACACACATATTTATAACTCTAGACTTCTAATAATGTATAACAACGTCCTCGTGTTTCTCATTCGCAATCCTCGTTACAGTATCCCGACTAATAGTATGTCGAGTCTGCCTCGACTATATGGAATAACAAGCAACTTTAAGCTTGAAATCCTTATGAGCACTCTTATGGATGTAAGACATCCGTGCTATCTTCCGATCCTTCTCCCCAATTCTTTACGAAGCTTATCGGCCTCCTTCTTATAGTCCCTAGCCTGCTCTGTCATAAGCATCTGTCTATCATGTTCTAACTCAAAATCTGCTTTTGCAGATACCTTAGCTTCATGGAGATAATTAATCTCTTCACTCTGATTCTGCACAACTGTACTCAATTGCACATTCCTGTCAAGCACGGCCAGATACAAAGCTCTCATTGCGTATGGAGGTATTAACTCTAGTGTAGGTACCACCATATTAACCGATGTTACCTCCATGTCCTCCTCCTCATAGACCATCATATTAAGATATGACGCTATATCCATATCTTCCTCGAAGTAGTCCTCCTCAGAAAAGTACTCCACTGTCTCCGACTCCTCTAGAATCACTAATGGTACCTCTGCCACCGGCATAGGTACAAGCTCTACTATGTTCATAACTTCTTCGCTCACCGCGTGTATATCTCTATACATCAAGCTATCAATCGACATCCTACAATAACACATAACATGTTGATTAGTACATAACACACCATAGTATAAGCACAAATCACATTTAATTTATTTAGGATTACTTTCCATCTTCTAAATCTTTCGGTACCGAGTTTCCTTAATACTTTATTAACTTATTTGACGAAGTAAAGCTAGAGTTTACTTCCTTCAGACTTTTCTTCCTTAACGAGGTTATTAGCCTAAGGTTCTTCCCCCCTTAAGTTTTATAACCTAATGCTTTGATACCAACCTGTGACGCCCAAAAATCCGGGTATCTTCCAACCCGACAGATGGTGCTACACAGTACTCATAACTATACTTTCATTATATTGAAATGACATCAAAATGTGTGTATCAATGAAATTCTTATTACATTAATAATATTACATCCCGTTCCCAGGTTCTAAAACCATTACATTCTTTATTCATCATTCTATAATATATACAACTTACTAGTTTATTACAAGGTAAACGAATCATTCAGCTTTGTCTTGCCTCTATCCTTGTCAGATCCCTTAGTTTGTTCGGTCCTAGCTGCATTCATATGGTTCAAGCAAGAGTGAGCATAACAAGCTCAACAAGTACAACAATTTCTTTTAAACAACATTCTTGAAACATAGGAATCATATATCTTCAATAACTGGATAATAGCTATGAAGTACTATCAATAATTCAAAATAACATTTCTTTTCCTTTAAAATGTTTTACAATAACAATATTCAGTAAGACATCAACTCTGGCTCAAGACCATGAGCATTTCATATTTTCTTTGAAAAGGACAACCTGACACTAAGTTCGTAAGCCCGGCATATCTTACGAGCACTTTTGGGTGATCAGCCCATACTACTCTATGTTGATCAACACTACATCCTGTTAAACGTATATACGTTTAAGTTTTGGCAACCTCGCGTGCCCATCCAATAATCAATGAAAAATACATTTGTTTATTCATACTCAAGCTTACCTTGAATCCGTTCCAAACAATTGGCGTCGGATAGCGTTAGCAATTTTATATTGAAAGACTTGTAAATAAATCAATCAACTCTTCAAGATTAGTCTAGCCAGAGATAAAAAGCGGCATCGACCCTTTAGTAAAACACTTCATGCATCTCATAACATGAATCACAGAAAACTTGGCTAACATGAAGGTTAGACAAGCGTTTAAGAAAAACTTGCCTTCAGCGTCCGCTACAGTAAAAATAACTTTTCCTTTCAGTCTTTACGGTCTCTACAATACATAACCACATAACATAACACATTTGGTCATGAATGAACATACATGGTTCCTAATGAATCTTACCCTTCTTCTCAATCTAATCATATATTAGATTTGTTACTATTTGTTTTGACTTGCTATTATATTTT
This sequence comes from Panax quinquefolius, assembly GCA_020205615.1. NCBI lineage: Eukaryota > Viridiplantae > Streptophyta > Magnoliopsida > Apiales > Araliaceae > Panax > Panax quinquefolius. The sequence goes on from JAINUW010000814.1 coordinate 244,624, forward strand.
ACATTATTCTTACCATCTTCTTTCTCTTCTATGTCTTACATGGATTTACTTTATTAATAGAACTCGTTTTGAGTTAGTCATCCTTCCTCATGGCTTACTAACATTCCTATGTTATTCGAAACTCGATCGTCATTTGTTAAGTACACTTTATTGCATTCCATTTACGTTTACGTAATATTTAACAATATTTAGTTATAACTCAACGTTATAGTCATTATCATTATTGAATACAGTTCACATTCCTTATACTTTACGTTTGTCATTTAACTACTCATTAAACAACATTAAATTCCTAAAGTCATCACTATAATAGTGATGTAGGAAAGGTCTTTTCATGTTCATTAAGTAATTACATAACCCATATTGGTATTGCAAACCATTGGATTCATAATCAACTTGGTCAACAAATTTCTACAGCCAGCTTAGCACATTATGTTGTTCTCATTATGTTCATCTTCAATTGATTATTAACCTTTAATCATCATACATTAAGTGTCTAACAATGCTTTAACAATGTTATATTTACACCTTATTTCATTACTAATGAGTTATCTTTCATTCTATACTTGTAAACATTCTTGTCTATCGAAACCCTAGGGATTTGGCTCCGGCAAATACCACACATAGCTCTCTTCTTGCATCATGCATGCGGATGAGTATGTAGTAGCAATAACACCATTCTCTGAGTCTTGCAGCGCCACCATTTGGCCTTGGGTTGGTCAAGGTGCATGCACGTCAACTCGTGCCTTAGAAAATTTATGCTTTTGAAATTTTGTGAAACTTTGACGCATAACTTTTATGTTATAAGTCCGAATTGGCTCGTTCAAAAGCCTACAGTTCACAAATTACATACTCTACACATTCATGCAAGAATTTTATCAATTTGACTTCGTTTAATAAAATTTCACCTATTAGTTCATTTTTAACGAAAACGATAAACATTCGTGAACCTTCAACGCTCGTTTCTTCGTTCTAAGTCAGAATTTGGTCATTTTCAAGTCTGCAACTCTATAATGCCAAATATGACTTGTCTCCATTGTAAACCAATGTTTCCAAGTTCAATATCAAAATTTGACTTCTATTCCGAGAATTTCACAAATTCGACGATTATCGTCCAAACTCGTAAATTTTGCCTTAACTTCATTTCTTATGATTTGTTCATCGTATCAAATGGATTCAATCCATCATACTAACATCTTGACATACATACTTCATTAACTTATATACATGATAAGTTATTACTTGTTCTTTGTGAGTTTATAACTTATAAAAGTATAAACTACTTATGACTTCCTTTCTCATGACTTATTATAGATTAAGTCTTTTACCCACCATTCTTTCTTCATATTATCATACAATCTTATTAAAGTAAACATATGAGTAGTTCATCTAGATTCCTCATGAGTTCATAACTTATTTAGGTTTGAATTACTTATTCATGACTTATATGGCTTAAGTCCATTGATTAATCATTCTTATCATTCCTTAGCATACATATTCTACCACTACCCACTTCTCTAACAATTTGAAGAGAAAGAGAATTATTTTTTAAGTTCTTACCTATGAAGATCACTTGGTTAATCTTTAATCTCCTTCTTGCTTCTTGAATTCTCAAAGACTAACTTGTTCTAGCTTTTGTAGCTTTTTCTCTCTAACCAATAAGTTATAAGTTATTGGATGAAAAACTAACAACTAACAAATGAACTAGCAAGATTCCTATTTATAGGAAATTCTAATTGAAGGCTTAATGGTCATTAAGCCATTCCACCTCCTTACTAAACCTCCATACTATTCATTACTTAAACCCTTAGTTTACTTGATCACCAAATAAGTTACTTAGCCATCACAACACTTAGCCATTAAGTTAACTTGGTCACCACACATAAGCACTTTACTTTCTCATCACACATAAGCACTTTACTTGCTCATCACACATAAGCACTTTACTTGCTTATTACATATAAGCACTTTACTTAGCCTTTAAGTTACTTAACTTTTTCTTTGCTTAACACTGAAGTTTACTTTCTCAACACACTTAATTCTTGGTCACCAATTCACCCATGGGTTTCCCCATGGATCAAAACTTACCCATCAGATTATTATTTTCAATTTTAAGGTTTAATTAACCTAACTTATACATTGGACTTGCAATTAAACAAACACTTGGGCTTGTTCATTAAACTACATTGGACTTAGCAATTACTATATTTAGGCTTTAACATTAATTTGTATTGGGCTTTATTATTATCCCATTTGGTTATTACAATTACCTACACGATTCAACAAATCCATTACATATGGCTTAAAGCCTTATAACGTATAATTTACGTACTAATCTCGTACTCTAACTTGTATACTTATTCATGTACATTATACCATAATTCATGCATACTCGTATAAAACATCGTATCATACTTGTATTCATTACTTCGTACAATACCTACATATTATACGATCATTGCTTTAATTCATTATACGCATTTAAATTCCTTCTCGGAACTCACTTTCCCTAACCGTTAGGTTTTAAGTCCGCAGGTGAAAAACTGCGTTTGCCATAACTAAAATATTATTGGATATTCTATCTCACCTCAACATTCTATCATTACGAATTTTTCGGAAATTCAAAAATAATTCCCGAGCAGAAATGCGTGAATAATGTTTTTTAGAAAATTTCTCAGAAAGCTTTTATTTTCGTCTTGGAAATTAAAACACTTTAATTCTACCACGTAGCCAAAATACTACGACATTCCGATATGTCTAGGTCATAGAACGACCATCGAATAGCTTACTCCCATAATTAATTAATTAAATTCATTTAATCCACATAATCAAAAAAAAAATTAATTCTCAAAAATCCGATTTTTTGGGGTGTTACAAAAGAAGCTAAGCAGTGGTGAACAAAAGAGCAAAAGTTGCATGTTAAAGCATCAGTAGCAGCATGACATAGAAGCAGAAGCAGCAGCAGAACCTGAGAATTCAAACTGCAGAAGTCGCATGGCATCGCGGCTATACTGAGCTTCAACACGCGCTACCACAGCAAGCAACCGGACAGAGCTTCACTTTTATACGCTGCTGCCGCGCCGATGATTACAAAGGGGACTCGCGTGCCCACGCGTGACATCTGCAGCTGCTAATAAATTTTATTTTAATTTTTAAATTGTAAGAGTTTGAGTTAGTTAAAACTATTCTGGTTGGCACCAGACGAATCTATCATTAGTTTTTACGTGTTTTTCAGAAGAGAACTAGGGTTTACACTTTGAGAGATTTCCATTAATGAACAAAGCATAAACTTATTATTTTCTCCTTCTTCTTTGGATTTCCAATCATTGTGGATGAACTACTTTTATGTTGTTGGATATTTGTGAGGATTTGAACGTTATGTTGGGATTGTAATCAGCAATTGGGTTTGATCAAATATATCTTCTCTCTTTCAATTGTTTATTTATTTTTCATGCGTAGCTTTGATCCCATAATGGCTTTCGGTTCAGCGATGAACTAAACTTCATTATGGGATTCTAACGGATTTTAATATGTAGTCTAATTTATGGCCTGATTATTGGACTGTTTGCGTATCGTGACGAATTTCTATCAACGTTGTTTTGAATGCATGAATGACTGATCACCATTCATTTTATGTGCTTGTATGGAATTTAAAAATAACATGCGAGTATGGATTGTAAGCATGATAGCATGCGTATATGGGGTTGTTTTGCTTAGCTTTGTATTACGTGAACTAGATAGACATATATTGTTTCACTGTATGAGTTATATAAGGGCTTGTGCTTAAATTCAATATTGCTGCAATTTCACATAGAAATATAGTGAGGTTGGTTTTATTGATGATAACATGATGTCTATTGTATGTGGATGTTATGTGAGTAGGTCATAATACATTGAAAAATGGTTATGTCTACATTCGTGCTCTTGGCTAATTTCCTGTGATGTATGAATAGTTTTGCATGATGATGGTAATTAGATGAATTATTAAATGAAGTTAGGATCCCATTATTTCCAGATTTGATTTATTACTTTTATATTCATCTTTTAGTTATTATTTGAGTTTAGAGTAATTTCCAATCATAAGCATTAGTTTGAGCATATAAAAATAGTGATTTAGTTGATGCATAATAATTTAAGTTAGAAACCTTTCTCCGTGGATCGATACTCGACTTACTCTGTATTGCTTGTTGACACATGTATGCTTGAATGAGTTAGAGCTCTTTTGTTAGAACTAAAACAGAGGCAACAAAAGGATAGAAAAGGGACAAAAAATCAAGTAGCATACCATCTTTCGAGGGTGGAAAATCATGATAAAGATGAAGTGGATAAATGTGTGATCAATGAATCGTTCCTGGATGAACAACCTTTTTGAGTTAATTCTGAGTTTTTGAGATATGCGAATTTTGCTAACTATTTGGTGAGCAATATCCTTCCCCCCTGATCTGACGCGAAAATAGAAAAAGAAATTCCTACATGATGTCAAGTGGTATATATGGGATGAGCCATACTTATTCAGAAAGTGTGCATATAAGATGATTTGAAGGTGTGTGCCATACAGTGAAGTGAAGAATATTCTACACGAATGTTATTCATCTGCATATGGGGGACATTATGGTAGTGAGTGAACAGCAGCCAAGGTATTACAAGCAGGATTTTACTGGCCTACAGTGTTCAAAGATGCCGACCAGTTTGTAAAAACTTGCGACAGATGTCAAAGGGTGGGAAACATCTCGAAGAGGAATGAAATGCTACTACAAACTATCATGGAAGTAAAGATTTTCGATGTATGGGGAATGGATTTTATGGGACCGTTTCATCTATCTTTCAACAACCTGTACATCTTACTAGCTGTTAATTATGTGTCAAAATGGGTTGAAACCGTAACATTCCCCACAAACGATGCCAATGTGGTTTTAAAGTTCTTACATAAGAATATTTTTACAAGATTTGGCACGCCAATAGAAATTATAAGTGATGAGGGTAGTCACTTTTGTAACAGATCGTTTACAGCTCTTTTGGCAAAATATGGGGTCAACCATAGAGTGGCTACAACATATCACCCCCAAACAAGTCGTCAAGTTGAGGTTTCGAATAGAGAGGTGAAGAAAATTTTAGAGAAATTAGTGAATCCAAGCGGAAAAGATTGGTCTCTAAAATTAGATGACACACTATGGGCTTATTGGACATCATACAAAACACCAATTGGGATGTCTCCATACAAGTTGGTCTACAGGAAAGCGTGTCACTTCCTAGTAGAATTACAGCATAAAGCATATTGGGCCATTCAGAAACATAATTTTGACCAAACAGCTGTAGGAGAGAAAAGATTGCTACAATTAAACGAACTCGACGTGTTTCGACTACAAGCATACGAGAATGCAAAGATGTACAAGGAAAAGGTTAAGAAGTGCCACGACCAAAAGATCATGAATAGAAAGTTGGAACCGGGACAACCATTCACAATTAAGAGTGTTTTCCCACATGGCGCCGTTGAATTATACAATAGGAATCCATTGGAGACAATTAAAGTCAACGATCATCGATTGAAGCATTACTGGGGTGGTAACATCGACAATGAAGTCACCGCAATCACACTTCCCGATTCACCATAAAAAGGGAGTAGTCAGGCTGAAAGTCTTAAAAACAAGTGCTAGTTGGGAGGCAACCCAATTTTACTTTCATTTACATATTTTTAATTATACTAGTCAATTCATAGTTTATATTATAAGTTTAGTATAGAGTAAGTTTATTTTGATTCATTAGGTAGTTAGTTGAGTAATGATTTATAGTGAATTCAACCTTCAATGTTCAATGTTCTTGATGTTATCTTAAACTTATAATTTTATTATGTTTCAGGCACTTGGGAAGCTCATGGATATGTGTTGGATGGAAGAAATTGAAAACAATTAAAGCCACAAGCAGTGTAACCCCCCCACCCCCTGACTAGGGCGAAAAGTTTAAGAAGGATACCCCCCGCTGGGGCGAGGGTCTTAACTCAAAAACAGATTACCCTCCACTGGGGCGGGCATCTGCAATACATTACCCCCACTGGGGTGGGGGTACGAGAACCTAAACGTTTAATTTCTGCAATTACACCAACTCAACCCCTTATCTCCACTTCCTTGAAACATAACTGATACCTACTACCTCACATAACTGACCCACGAACTCCTAATCTCTCAACCATCATCCAACACATTTTCCACTTCCCCTTTCCATAAACCCATGAAAATTGCACACATCTTCCTTCTCTATTTAAACCCAACCTCTAACTACTTCCATAAAAAATTTCAAATTCAAGCCACAAGAAAGTTAGGGTTTGCAACAAGGAGGAGAAGTATTTTAATTAGCATCATCCACTATATCAATATCACCATTGAAGAAGAAATCAGTGCAATCAACATAATTAACTAGGGTAAACTTTTGTGCTAGTTATTATTTTCAGTTACTTAATATAGTTAGGATTATTGTGAGTCGTGTACACCAAGTGTTTAATATATTAGGCAAGAGAAGTTTGGGGGATTTTGGCTTGAGTTAATACCATAACACTAAAACCAACATCAAAGAGACAGAGAGGCGAGGGCTCAGGGTCTACACCATCGGCTTGGGCCTTTGATAGGAGAAAGTTTTTGAGTGCCAACACCGCTGATCGCTATAACTATCTAGTGACTAAGGCATTAACTCTAGAGCGAGGTTTGGCATCCGACAACGTAGATGGCGAAATGAAAAGACAAATATATGAAAAAGGATGGGATAGGTTCACTGACGAGCCGGAGCCAATGATCGTCAATGTGGTGAAGGAATTTTATGCCAATAAAGAGGATAAGGCTCAATTCATATCATTCGTGAGGGGCAAGCAAATACTTTTTAGTGTCGACACTATTACCGAGTATTACAGCTTGCGAGTTCCTATTGAGTGCCAGTATGCCTATTTGCGTGACCATGGTCCCGACTATGATGGGATTTTAACTAAAATAACAAAGCCGGGAACCACATAGGTCAAGGGACGTAAAGGGGGAAACATAATCCACAGAAAGGACATAAGCCGTTATGGTAAAATATGGTACGCGTTCATGTGCACCAAGCTATTCCCGTCCATACATACGACAAAGGTGACAAAGGAGAAGATACTTCTTTTATATGCAATCGTGAAAGACTTTCTCATCGATGTGGGTGCCATCAAAAATTTCTCTATACAAAGATGCTTACGAGGGACATATTCTAGCGACTTGCCATGCCCATCTCTCATATGTGGGATGTGCAAGAAGGCTAGAGTTAGATGGTCCGGTGATGAGACTACACAAATGCCGCTATAGACTTTGTACACAAGGATGATTACACGGTATATAATTTGGCCCGGGGGCGAGTCACACCCAAGAGGAGTCGGGTTCATATTTCCACCAGCCTCCGAGGATGAGGTTGATGCTGAGGACACCTCTGACTTTGGTGACTTCCAGGTTGGTGAAACTACGAGAGAGCAGGCGACTGAGGAGATGCAGCAGACCGACAGACATATATTTAGCTCTCAGTTTCACAGCCTCCAGAGCCAAATTGATGGTCACAACAAAGAAACCAACAGACAAATGAGGAGACTCGCAGCCAGGCAGTATCATATATTCGAGGCCATGAATATGTCCTTCGCCTCCTTGAATGCGACGCTCCAAAGTTTCAATCCAAATTCTCAGTTTCCATACCAGCAGCTTGCCCCAAATACCAAGATTTCCACCTTCCGATTCAGACAATGAAGAGCAACAACCACCACCACCTCAAGCTTAGACGATTATAGGGAAGTCCTCGTACACTTCGTGCTTTATCTTTATAATGAGGTCATTGTTATTGTTAAGTTTAAGAGAGTTAGTTAGTTTAATTTTATTATATTTGCATGTTTAATTTTATTAGTTAGTTTTGCATATGTTAGTTTCATATTTAGTTTTTGGTTCATTATATGTTTGCATTCATGTAGTGTAATAGTTGCATAGTAGTATAGGTTTGTAAATAGTTTTTATTTCATTAGTTTTCATTCTGTTATGTTTATTCCATATAAAAAAATTAGTTAAGTACTGTGTTATTTTGCATGAATCCAGCTGTTAGATAGTTCATTTTATTTTGGCCAATGATGAGAATGGGATTGAGTAGACAAGTATAATATCGATGATTAGAACTTTGATGTAATTTTCTGTTATGAAATGAATCTTTTCCTATTTAAAACTGGTATAATAAGGTTAGCATAGTAATAAAGAACCTATGTTTGGGGGGAAATTTGGGGTATATAAGCTTCATATAATTTTTTAAAAAACTGAATAAACACTGTGGTATGCTTCTCTAGTTTTGTGGCCTTTGTTACTTGAGTAAGTAAGCCCAAGGGGATTGCCTTTTCACCTAGCGTCCTAAGGTTTTAATGGTCTGGGAGTCGTTGGTCGAAAGCTCATTAATGTAGCATTGAAAAGCCTAAGGGAGAAAGACATTGCATAGCCGTGTGTATAAAAAATATATATGAATAAAATGGGAAATATGAGCAAAAAGTTCTCGTAAATGAAAAATAAAGCAAAAGTACCCTATTGGGACCCTTGATATTGGTAATTATTTGATTTTAGATGGATCTTGACTGTTTTTGACATTCTTGAGTTAACACTGTATGATGCCTTCAAAGAGACTTGTTATGTATTGAATTTGAATTTGCATCAATTAGCATGGGTGTTGAGCACACACACACACTATATCGTGATAATAGTTTAAGATTTGATGATTAACTGGGAAATTGTTGATTGGTTTTGATATGAAGTATTATCATGTTTACTTGATTTCTTTGAGGCTGGTTGAATAGACTTTATTCTATCACTACTGCTGGATTCGTAGGCATATAAACTAGTTGCATTACATTCCATTCCATTGCATTGCATAGAACTTTTGTTTTGTTTTGTGCTCGAGGACTAGCACGGGTTTAAGTTTGGGAGAGTTTGATGAGTGGGTTTTATACCTATGAATCGACCTCTAATTCAAGCTTAAAATGTGTTAATTCGCAATTTTTGTTATTCATTTTACTTCTCCTTTCTTTAAAATATTTCACAATGAGCAACGTTCGTTAAACACAAATTTTAGTCCAAGACCTTGAGCATTTCATTTTTTCTTTAAAAAGGACAACCCCGCACCAAGTCCGTAAGTCCAATATATCTTACGAGCACGTCTAGGTGATAAGTCTATAGTACTCTATGTTGTACAACACTTCTTCTTTAAACGTATTTATATTTAAGCTTTGGCAACCTCATCTGTCTGTCGTTTGACGATAAAATGTTTGTTTATTCATACTCTGTCTTTCTTTGAAATCCATACCAAAACAGTTTGGCAAAAGATAACAACATTGATAACATTTTGATAAATTGTGAGGAAATCCACCAAATATAAGTCTAGTCGAAGGAATTGGCTTCGACTTCATTATACATCAATTCATGTGCAAGATAACGAATCACAAAGCTTGTCCAGAATGAACATAGACAAGGTGTCGAAGTCGAGATTTTTAGTGTCCCTTTTCGTTACTTGTTCTTTGGTGTTCTCATGTTAATGAGAGATTTGTTTAAAAAAACATGTGAAAAAGGTCTGACATGTATAATGTAGACGATTTGACTTGAAGAGTCGCCAGTTGGTGAATTTAACTGGTTGCACCAACTCAACCGAAAAGGTTTGCACATTGACCCAGTGATGTGACACTGCTAAACGGGTCTGTAAAACCGAGATTCATTTGGGTCCGGGGGCTTGATTATGCGGAGGGAAGGTGTTAGGCACCCCCTGACATCCGTGTTACCACGGTGACCGCCACTTTTCAAAGAAACTGTTATATGAATGTGTGTGTGTGTGGATCAATGTGCAATTATTTGGAAGTAGTGTTGTACCTCATCCGCATCTATATACATAGGGTTTGAATTTATAAAAAATTCTGTTTTAAACAGTATATAGCATTGATGTTTTGTAAAAAGAGGTTTTTCAAACCCTGTGCTCAATAGTAATTGAGGCCTTTGATACTTCCATTTTATTATTAAATGTTCGGCTTGTTTGCTTATATTTTCGAGAAGCGAAGCATCTTCGAGAAAATAATATACAGCTGTGCCGAACTCCTCATGGGCATGACAGCCATCCAAGGAAATTCAGACACTGTAAAATAATGTACAAGTTGCTCACAGCTGAAAGATGTCCATCATGGGAACCAAATCTAGATTTAGTAGACTGAATCTATGATCACATGATTCCTAGGCTCACATGATACTGCAGTTTATATGGAAAGCAATAAGCAGTTATATATATAAAAGTTGTAAATGTATATATATACAAACTTGATCAACCACCACGAAGCAACTCCATGGGGGATCAGAAATGTAAATATATAATAGCGGTAAATATATATATGGACATGATCAACCACCACGAAGTAAAATCCAGGTGGGACGAAATGTAAATAAAGCACTAAAAGAGATCAACTGCCACGAAGTAAACTCCAGGCAGGACGAAATGTAAATAAAGCTGTAAAAGGTCACGAAGTAAACTCCAAGCCTGACAGGAATGTAAATATATATATATATATATATATATATATATAAATATATATTTATATATATAAGCAGTAAACGCACCGAATGTAAATCCAGGCTCATCGGATATATCCGACAACAATTATATATATAAATATATATAAAAGCATATAAATGCTCCGGATGTAAAATCCAGGCTCATCAAATATGTCTGACAACAATATATATATATATATATATATATATATATATATATATATATAAAAGCAAATAAATGCTCCAGACATGAGTTGAAAGTAGACGCTGCTCAGGGTTAAATCTGAGATTGGACTACTTGTTGGTATATTATGATATCATCTTGTGAGAGAAAATGTTGAGGCAGTAAGATGACATTTGACTACTCATCGGGGTTATCGCCTGTGATAACCCGAGATTTTGAATAATCCAAATTTCACGATTTTTATTTTATTTTATTAAATATTGACATTGACTGTTAATATTGTAATGTGTATCTGTGATACGAGTATCGAGAAGTTGTCAATTTGTGTATTGACTAAGAAATTAGAGTAGAGTTGTGCTTAACGGAGAATAAAAACCCTAACCTTAAGTCCGGATAGGGAGTCGATTAAAAATATAATTGAAATAATTATACTGATGAGTATGTGTTTGTACTATATAGAATGTTGATCAATGATTGGTCGGGTAGGGTACAATATTGGTAAACCCTAATAAGGGATTGGAAAATCTAATCTCAAGATTTGAAACCCTAATACATAGTTAGGAACCCTAATCAAAAGCCGAGAAACCCTAAGTTTTAATTCGGGAATCCTAAACCCTAATTAAGAAACCCTAATCCTAATTAGTAAGCTCTAAAGTGATTAGTACACTACACCAAAAATGACCTCTAGTGAAGGACAAATCCTTTACTAAAGGCCATATATCTCTCACAAGTGATTTATTGTGAAGAAATATTTCCTTCACACGAGTGCTCGCATTAGACCTCCTTGCAATTGGGTATCCTTCGCTAAGTAGTAACTAAATGTTTTTTGTGACGGATATATTGTGAATAACTTATTCCTTCACAAATTGTATTTAGTAATGGAATATTGTTATTTAGTGAAAGATTGATTTCCTTCACAAATAATATTTTAAGAATGACTATTTGAAATTAGTGAATAACTTAATTCCCTCACAAATAATATATTGTGAAGAACAAATATATTTAACTAGAGAATATTTTCCTTCACTAATTATAAATTGAGAATCTTTTTTCAAATTAGTGAGAGAAAAATTCCTTCACAAATTATAAATTTGTAAATAAAAATTAATTGCTAAATAATCAAAATTCATTGAAAATTATAATTGATTTTTAAATTAGTGATTTCATATATTATTATTATTATTATTATTAATCTTTATAAGAAATATTAAATTTATTTTTAAGTAAATATAAATATTGACATACTTGTTTCAAATTAATTGATAAGCTAATGCATAAAGAGCTAATAAATTTAATACTTTGCATATAAATAAATAATGCTTGAGTCATAACTACAAAATTTGTTATTGTATCTTGGTCTCCCAAGAGACCATAGTACCTACAAAATGTATTAACAACGAACTAGAAGAAATAAAGTGTGTCATGTTAGGTCACTTCAATCATCATTTTCTTCATGGAAATCAAGGTTGGACCTATAAACTTCATGCTGTAAGAGAAACACCAAAATTCAATTTCAATAAAATGAGGAATAAAAAAAGATGAAACTTATGAACATAAATTACGAGAAAGAGGGAGAGAGATTAATGAAGGATAAAGACAAAAATATATCTATCAGTAACTACCTTAACGGATGATTCATAGTTGTTAAATGTCAACCATCATAATTCTAACCTGTTAAAAAATGACACAAAAACCTAAGGAAAACTGAAAGAAAAGAGCAAAAGTAAACTTGATGCTAAGGAAAACTGAAAGAAATGAGCAAAAGTAAACTTGATGCTAAGGAAAACTGAAAGAAATGAGCAAAAGTAAACTTGATGATGTAGAAAAATTCTGGAACATACTGACATACGTAACATGTCACAAAGTTGAGCCCTAGCTGTCCACTCCCCTAATGCAGGTTTCCGAGCAACACTGTACACAATAGACCATCAAATATGACAAACGATATAAGAAGATTAAAAATACAAATTAATCTAGTCAGATATAACAGAACAAAGACAGCAGAGCTCATTGGACATACCTTGAAAGGTTCAGCACTTTCAAGATTGCTTCATGAGCTTTCTTCTCCTATTTAAGAGAGAAAAACACATTAGTATTTTCATTGCAAATTTTCAATAAATTTGATAATTGATAATGAAATTAACTATAATATAATAGAGCCATGTACTTTTAAGAGTAAAGGAACATGAAATTTCTATAGCATAAACATGTAATCATATTCAGCTGCATTCCATTAAACTATCAAGGCCCAATACCTGAACATAGACAGTGCCATCTGTGTAGGCATGGGGATTGAATAAGGTTCCACTTTCTAATATACTCGATTTCTCCAAAAGCCATGACCATATATTCACGACGACTTTGAGACATGTAAATTGCATCCTAGAAGAAAAGCTAGGACTTTATCCACTTACTGACAATTAATCATTACAACCAACCTTAACAAAATAAGCCAATTTTCTAGAAATTAGGTGAACAAGAAAAGTAAAAAAGCGAGAAAAAAGAGAACCATATACTGCTTCCTAATCTAGAATATAAAGCTTTTATCATATATAACATAAACTATCTACAGATCTTTTGTTGGTATTACTTGAACAAACTAGAAAACAGAAGGCACCTCTTAACAACATCAATCATGGTTCCTGTCCAGATGACCATTTGCTCAACTTAAATTTTCTCTTTTTGGTAATGTTGTTCAAGTACCATCTTTTTTATTTGTGATTGATCTCAAACACGAAACTCATTCCCCCTATATACCAATTTATCATAAAATAATTATGCCAACGTTAAACAAAATAAATACAAACACTATGCAAGGTTAAGTTACATATAAAAAGTATGTGTTAAACATTTAACAGAAGACTCTTACCTTTAGATATATCATGCATGCATTATCCTTCATCCAGATCCCAATAAAAAGCATACACTATCACATAAAACAATTGTGTGACTTTATATGCATACTAGCATTTCTAACTTTAAAGTAACCAATACTACATTGTATATTTTCATTTTATATTTTCATCCTTGAAGTCTGAATTTAGGAAATTTAATATCAAGGTAGCATCAGTTAATTGTACTTGCGGGGTTAGGCATTCCTAAATTCTACTTTCTGAGAAGATAAGCAATAAACAATATAATATGATTTTGATACGAAATTCTCTCGGTAGAATATGCTTGTACAATATAACAGACCAAGAGAGTTCAAGATGGGAGCTTAAGGTTTAGGAGGATGAAGTGTTACTATGATTTACAAGGTTCTGCCCATTCATTTATTTTCCCAATCAGGAGAGAAAGAGGCTACAGAACTTACAAGACAGTAACATAGAGGAAATGGATGCATATTATAGCTGAGAGGAGCACTCGGAACATTCTATACAAAGCATTATGCTAAAGTAATCTATTAGTTCTGCCAAATTTCAACCAATAAGTAGCAAATTATCAAGAAGATATTATATTGAATAAGGAATCGCATTGAAGAAGCTTGAGAATTCAAAATGGCATCAAGAATGCTACATGAGAACATGTACTCATCAATTATATAGTTAAAGAGAGAAACTTAGTTGGTCCTCTTATAATTTAAAACTCTATTACTGTTAGGATTTTAAACTTTCTATTTAAAACTTTGTTATTGTTATGATTTTAAACTTTCTATTTAAAACTCTGTTACTGTGAGAAGTTAAGAACATGTCAAGTTTGTGTCAATTGTTGTTAACATATCATTTTCCATTTCTTTACAATAATTGTAAATCATAAATTCAGTTACTGCCAACTTCTTTCTACATTATATGTATCACTAAAGGTTGTTCATAAGATAATGTAAAAATTTATGGAGAAATAAATTATATGTAGGCCACTTATTTACTCTATAACAATGGTAGTAATTACTACATGAGCTACAACTGTTTCTAATTATTTATAATTTATTTCAAAAATGGAGCAAAAGAGTCAATGTGACAATGTCACTAGTAGAAATGAACAAAACACATAATTTTCAGAACCATAATCATATAGAGGAAAATTCACATAAAAACCTAATATACATATGGTTCTGCCATTCTGCTAAACCACCATATATTATATTTGTAGTTGCATACCACATACTCCATCCGTCCCAAAGATGACTCCCTTTTTTCATTTTTTAAAATATTAAAGTTAACACATTTAAACCATGGCAAATAATAAAATGGCAAACTCAAACATAACTCTTTTCAATAAACATAACATGGGGGCCGCGGAAGGGGGAGTACCCTTTAAGACAATGAAGGGCTAAGAGTTTAAACCAACAACATAGCAAAAGAAAACAACCTACCAAAACTATAATAACATTCATCTTGGAAATCTGCACAATCTTCCTGCAAAGTAACCTTAGTCGAAGACATCTAATTATTTATTTATTTATTACTATGTCACAACTGCCGATCACAAGTAATGTAGTAATATGTACATTATAACAACAACGGATAGACAACAGATTACTAATATATGGTGGCTAAACAAATCCATATTTATTATATTTGTGTGTCGGGCTTTACTTGAACACTAAGGTGCAAACGGATGGACAACAGACTAACTCATATTTCTTATCGGGGCTTTGATTGAACACTAAGGTGCAATGGAAAATGAACTATGAATCAGTAAAAGTAAATGGAGTTTCGATAAAAGGATATTTCTTCTCAAAAAAATATTATGCTTTGCGATCTAATTAAATTGCATTCATCAAAGGTTTTTTTTTTTTTTTCCATTTATTTCCTTTTTCCAACCCCAAATGAATTTTGAGAATTCCACAACTATTTCTTCTCTCAAGATAAAAGCATAACTTATCCATAAACAAACATCACAAGTATAAAAGCATAACCAAAAGTCCAGGTTACAAACTATGAATTTGAAGTAATTGAAGGTAAGGCATCAAAATACATCTACTAACAATTTTATCATAGTCAATCTGAGCCTTTATTCTAGTAATTAGTCAATGTAGCAGCAGAAAATGGAGAACTCCTAAATACTGGTGGGGGCAACCTAGTTTGAGTATTTTAAATAAGTAAGGCCCCTTAACATAAGAGCATTTATAATTACATTAGTATGTATTCAAACATAAAGTTTTATTTATGACATAACATAATTATCGCCAATTTAAGCAGGAGTAACTAGCAGCCAAGCAGCTAATGCTCTATTACAGATGCAATAAGTAAGAAATGACAAGATTGTTATACTATAAAGTAAACAATGTGTATACAGATATGTGAATGCATGTGTGTGTAAGTTTACATGAAATAGAAGCAATCTTATATGGTTTCCATCTAGAAATATTTAAACGCATAAATCACTACAATGAAAAAGATAAATAAGAACTAATGTGTGCTGAGTTTCGACAATTAATCTATTTAAATTTCTAGTTTTTCAATAATAAAATTCCATTATATATTTGCAAAAGTAGGCAAATCCAAGTAAACTATCCAAGAAATTAAAAGGCATATCTATGCGACAAGAAACCAAAGACTCTCCCTACACAGAGCCTCCCAAAAATATTCCAACACTAGTCTTCTAATTCAAAAGTTACCAAAAATCCACAAAATAAACAACATAGCTATGCATGTATGTGTCCTTATTAAACAATGGCGTAGGCCATAGGGAAAATACAACTGGATTAAGTGCATTTATTGACATTCTTTGAATAAGGATGATTTTTTGGTTACTAGAACCAGGGTCTCAGGAATGGCGACACTACCATCTTATTGCTGCACAAAATAGTGAATATCCTCTATTTACTAGGACTCAATAAGTATATCTTTGCACTAAATAGCTACGAACAAGCCTCCTAAGTGTTGAGCTCCTAAAGTCAGCACTATTAAGAAGTCATAACACTTACATATCTGTTACAGAACCTCAAAATCTCTTATCATAACCTAAAATCACTTATCATACATCAATAATTACAACTACGTAGTTATCTGAAATTGTGAGTTGCTTAACAAATATGTTGGTTAAAAAATTCAATAACAGTTCAATATAAACAACGACCTAGTAATCCAAAATTGTGAGTAGCTTAACAAATATGTTAGTTAAACAATTGAATAACATTGCAGTTGTATTTTCAATTTACTATGATGATTAAGTACTGGCATACTATTCTTGGAACTACAAAACTTAATCAGCTTAGTTTTCTAAGAAAAAAAATTGATCTTTTCCAAAATTACACTAACATTCAACAATTAATTGGATATCTGAGTTCCAGCACTTAATCCTAATCTGGAAAGAATAAAATAAATATTAATCAAACAAATTTTTTTCTTAATTTGTAAGCTCTTAATTGATCACCTGATCAAGTGTAATTGGGACAACCTTAGTCGAACCACGGAATCCTCCCTTCCGCGACCTAACCTGAAATTTACCCCAAAAACAAATCAATTATATTCTTCGCACTCAAATAGAGAGTGTGTGATAGAGAACTCATGGATATGACCTGAGCAAGAAAGGCCTCAGCGTCCTCTTGCCGAAAGCAAAGCAATCCAATTGATTTTACTCCATTAGGATCAGACATGAACACAAACTCATTATTGGAGTTTCTGAGGAGTTCTAATTAACAGTAGCAGTATCGATTGACCCCTCTCGCTACAAAGTCACAAACCCTAGCCAGAGAGAGGAGAGAGAGAATTAGAAAAGTGTTTTTATTTATCAATTACTACATCGATTATTAATAATAGAACAGAGGGTGGTTACCGTGAAGCGAAGCAGCCGTTTATTTTAAGCTCCGTATTTTTGACATAGATAACGTTTTTTTTTAAAAAAATGTTATCTATTTAAAATCGAAAATTTTCCTTATAAATAGATAACATTTTTTTATATGTATTTACAACGTTTTGTTAAAAAACTTTGCAAAAAAAATATCACAACATTTTTTATAAAAATGTTGTTTAAGTGTTGTTTATTTACTGTTTTGTACTATTGGAGCTTCGATTTTCTTGGTGAATGTGAAAACCTCATCATCGTCCATGTTCCTCAACACCCTAATATCCCCCATTTTGAATCTAACGACTTGATTATGTTCCCGGTTCAAGCCTCGCCTTTGGTTGAATCATTGTCGAGTGCTCACGGATTTGGAGAGTGCTTCCCCGAGGCGAACACAAAACAAACGTAATCCAAAAATTATACTTGTTGATGTGATTCTCATCATCGGCAAGGATAAGAACTTCACTTTCATCAACATAATCAATGTCAATTGCTTCAAGGATTTGGGCCTCCACAAAATGGTCGATATAGGCCTTGGCCATCACCGGAATTGTGACAACCTGTTTAATTGTGAAAAAAGTCCTGTTTTTTTAATTTTTTCTTATGGTTTAGTACTAAACTAATTAAAAATAAAATTAAACAATTCAAAAGTCTTTCTTAATTAAAGTCCTCCCAAATTGTTATTTAACTGAATATTAAATAAAATACCAAACAATAAAGCTACTTTAAATTAATCTCCAAAAGACTTTTTTGAATTAATATTATATACTTAAAATAAAATTTAATGTCTTTTGAATTATTTAATTGTATTTTTATTTAACTTTAATTTTATTTAATTATGATTATAAAAATAAACTTTTATGGAGAAATTTTAAAGTTTAACATAGTGTAAAGTTATTTACTTTATAGTTTATTAAAATAAATAGTTGATATTGTAAGTTACTTAAAAGTGTTATTAAAATTAAATTTACTATTGTAAAAAAATTTAAGGTATTTATATTCACCACAATTAATTAAAAAAAAATATTTAGAACAAGATAATAACCGATTTTATCCCTCATAAAAAACTTACGAATAATGATATATAATGAGTAATAATTCCTTCACTAAATAGATTTTTCCTCGTAAATTTTCATCATAAATTGGCTCCAAAAATCTTTCTATCGCCCCAATTTTGCGAGGAAAAAAATATAAATTGTGAAGGATGTTTCTTTCGCTAATAACTATATTATCACTATACTTTTTTCCTTCCTTGCGTTCTTCACTAAACAACTCCTCATGTGAAGGAATAAATTCCTTCCCAAATTTCCTTCGCTATAGGTCATTTTGGTTTAGTCAGATACTTTAATGTGACTAGTTACCTTTATCCGTAGAAGCTAGAATTGATAGTACATATAATTAATGTTTATTATCAAATTATGTTGAGAAATGTCTTAGCCAATTATTCTGGTTGGACGAACATTTGTTAGAACTTGATAGGTTCGAGAAGAGCAAGGAATTAGCCAGCTGACAGGTTGGCTAACTTCAAGGACTTTAAGGCTTTAGGACCGCCTAAATTCAAGGGAACCACGAATCCGATTGAAGCCCAAACTTGGGTAAAGGAGATGAAGAAAGCGTTCGTCATTGCGCGAGTGGTAGAAGAACAAAAGACGGCTTTGCAACATACTTAATGAATGGAGAAGCTAACTACTGGTGGGAGACTAATCAAGAAAGAGCTGGTACAGTGGTGGTAGCGTGGACAAGATTTAAGGAGTTGTTCTTTGAGAATTACTTCTCACTGAGTATGCAAGCTCGGATGGAAGTTAAGTTCTTGGAACTTAAGTAGGAGAACATATCGGTATCGGAGTATGCTGCCAAATTCAACGAGTTAGCAAGATTTGCACCTCATCAGGTGGACACAGAAGCAAGAAAAGCGAGAAGATTTGAGAACAGACTGAAGCCGGGGATATTCAATAAGGTAGCGGTATTGCAGATCAACACGTTCGCGGCTTTGTTGGAGAAAGCGTTAATTGTTGAAGGAGGAAGCGAGGCTGCATCTCAATTTCATCAAGAGAATAAGAAGAAGACCAATGATGGTGGAAGCAGTGGTGGTAGTAATAAGAATAAGTGGAAGTGGAGTGAGAATACCCAATCGGGTAACAAGACTGAAGAGAATATGAAAGGAAGGGAACCATACGCGACCTGCGAAAAGAACCACTCTGGAGTCTGTTTAAAGAAGAAAGGAGTCTGTTACAACTGCGGGCAAGAGGGGCACATGTCACCCAATTGTCCCAGTCCAAAGAAAATTCAAGGGTGTTTTGCCTGTGGATCAACTGATCATATAGTACGGAACTGTAATACCCGTAAATTTTATGATTTAATATTAATATTTATAAATAGAGCCTGTGATTATTTATTATATAAATGCTTAAATGGCATGAGGTGAGTAACTCAATTGAATTAAAATTTAACGTTTAATAATTTATAAGATGTGGAGAATTATGATAGGTTTATGAAATGTCTTGTGTGACACAATGATGGAATTAGTGTGGAATAATTAAGAAGGAATGCATTACTAAGTAAAAGATGACAATAAGAGAGGTGGTTTATAATTAATTTATTTAATTATACCAGAGTAATAATAAATCATTGAATTGATTTGAAAGCTCATGCGGATGGACTAAATCTTTTATTATTATTAAGTGAGTAACTTAAATTATGTGAAATAACCCAACTTATTAATAAGTATTAAGGTGGAGTATAATATAGTGTTATTGGGTAAATTAAATTAATTAAATTGCTGCCATAATAATTAAGTATTTACATGTTTATAATCCAAATAATAAATTGGGAGTCTAGCCTAATAAATTAATTAATGGACTTTTGAGTTAGCCCAATAAACTTGGGTTATTTAAAATCCAATTCAGAACCCAACATAATAGTTAACTGATGGTACAAGGTGTTGGTTTAATAAAATGTTGTAAGATTTGTAATATTCAAGAACGCAATCAAATTGCAAAAATTAAGCGGAAGCGAGATAAATTCAGAGTTTAAAATTTTTTTACAAACCATAAACCCGGATCACCCTTTATGCACAATTATTAATTAAACCAAAAAGATGAAGAACAAGAATCACACCCTTGAAGATTCGAGCTTCCTCAGGTACAAGTTCACCTCCAATCCTTTTCGCGTTCAACTTGAATCCACCGGGTTTGGTTCCTTCCTTTGATCAACGTTAGCCACCCATGTGTTTGGCCTCTAGAGGTGATCCACCAAGGAATAATAATGATTCAAGAAGAAGGGATATTGGCTCAACCCTAGTTTTCTATCTCTATAGAAAGGGCGTACTCCCCAACAAATTGGAATTATTACGTAGTTGTAAAAGTCAATAATACACTCACAGCCATAATAAGACTCCTCTTATTTAGATGTGGGCAACCCTTCTTAACAATTAAGGAATTGAGTTTTATTTTAATTAATTAAAATCCTTTAATTAATTAAGCTCCCTTATCTTATTAGGGATAATTAATTAAACTCTTTTAATTAACTTAACCTCCTAATCCTATTAGGAATAAATGAGAGTACTTATATTAAATTAATTCCTAAACTCTTTTAGAAATTAAAATAATAATAATTGTAATAATATTAATAAGACTCCTCTTATTAATTTATATTTAATATTTCTAAAATATTAAATAATAAATATTAAGCTATTTAATTTATTCTATCACCATAGATTAAATTAAATATACTTAATATATTATTACGATTATGACATTAACTTCTTAAATAATTATTCTTCCTTTTATGGTGTGACCCTTTAGGTTCTCCATATTAAACCAGGTTGTGAATAAATCAATTAGAACAATTCTAATCTTATTTAAATAAATAAATTAAATAATTAATTTATTTAAATAAATAATATTTATTCTACAATAGGGATAAGCCTCTCCTAGCGATCAACGACTTTCCGGATAATATAGATTTCAACATTAATCATAAAAGAACCTTTGAGTAAATAGTTACCAAATACAATTCAATCCTTCCACCATACAATGTCCCAATTAAATATAAGACATGGAATTCTTTGTCAAGTCTTATTTTATTTAATTATATGTATTTCGATCCTTAAATGCACAACTCAAATAATGCAAATTAGAAACTCCTTTCTAATTTCATTCGCCTTTTGCCAAGGACTCTTGGGTTGTCATTTATCAAATCACATAGGACATTTCTCTTCTTTTAATAGAAGTGATAGATTCTTTATTGATCATACATTATCTCCATGTACAACTTATTATACCCAAGCATACCCTTTGATATATCCTAAGGGTCTTAAGGAATAAGTCAAAGTATAACTCATCATACACAAGATACTATGATGATCTCAAGTCCAAGGATTACTTGTACTACTATCACTACAGGAATTCCTATTGACAGGCAAGTAAAACTCCATTAGGTATTCCTTAGCGAGCCACACTTAGTGAACTTATTCTCTAATAAGTACCTACATACTTGCTTTAGTGTCTCAACACAAATTATCATGAGATCAATCATCCTCATCCAATGAGCAAGCAACGTATATACCAATCTATCCGGATTCACTAATCCCCAATTTAATAATCCAATGATTGGGAACTATTTTAGTTTTAAGCTTTCTAAGAATTTAGATCTCATTAGAATGATCATCATCATTATTCTAAAAGCATTGCTTAAAACTATGGGTTTATCACATATTATAAAACAGCATCATGTAGATAATTAAAAGCCTTTAATAAATTAATACTTTTTATTAATAAATGAATAAGATTGTTACAAAGTATATGCTTTATCATCAAACATGATTGGCTTGTGTGCATACTACTTTCAATCTCCCACTTGCACTAAAGTCAATCGTCATGGTATCTAATACTCTTCTACTCTAAGTGACGATTATCCTGCTGTTAGATAAGCTTTAGTTAATGGATATGTAATGCTGTTCATGAGACTCCACTATCTCTATAGTGATTTCCCATCTTTCAATGATTTTAATAATCAAATGAAAGTGCCACAACATATGTTTTGATCCAAGATGAGACTTAGGAACTATTCCTAGTTCTGTAATGAACTTTTAATCCAAACAATCAACTTGCAGCTTCATTTATAGCTATATACATTGTCTTTATCACTAAACCAACAACTCTTTGCTATTTGACACCTTTCCAATTCACTGCACCACTGTTCAAGATAAGCTTTACCTTAAAGTGGATTTTTCTGTCATCTTGGTCTATCTGAAAAACTTAAGTCTGTTAAGCCCTCTAGTTTTAATTTAGACCCACCATGAATATGATCACATCCTTAGTGCTGGTTAAGAACTTTAAGATGTTTTTCAACGACTTACGTTGAACTTCTCCGAATACGTCGATCAACATCAGGTCTCGTATATTTCATTGCATACATGATAGTTACTCATGTGATCTCTCTTTTGGAGTCTTTGGGGACTATTAAGAGAGATTCACTCCATAGCTCATCAACATGAGACAACACTTGGAGTTTGCCATGCTAAACAACTTTAGCATCAAATGAATATACGTTCCTTGGGTTAAGTCGAGCATCTTTTTAAATCTATCTATATAGATTTGTATCCCCAATTAAGATACTCTTCCCAAATCATTCATGGAAGAATGTTTAGACAACTTTATATTTACTGATTGTAGTATTGGTATGTCATTCCTTATCCGTAGTATATCAATATATAATACTAGAAATGTCACGACGCTCCCACTGACCCTTTTGTACACACAAGAAGTCTTACATCATCGCATATAACTCTGGATCATCATCTTCTATGATGCGTACCTCATCATCATCATCCATGATGAATCCATACCTCCTCGGTATCTTCAAAGATTATTCCAAATTTATGATTCGGTTGTGGTACAATAGGTTCATCTGAGTTCCTCTTATTTGACTTATAGTGTTTTGTGGTTATTGAACTCTTCAAGATCTATTATCCTCCCACTAGCCCTCTTCAATGATAAACACCTTTATCTTAGAAGGCGTGTTTTACAACAAACACCTTTTGCTAAGTAGAATTATAGAACATATACCCTAAACTTACTTTAGGATGTCCCACAAATCGACACTTGTCAAATCTTGTCCCAAGCTTATCCTTTTGAAACCTTTTCACATAAGTTGGAACCCCTTATCTTAACAAACTTAAGATTAGGAATCCTCCCTGTCCATAACTTTTATGGAGTCTCGGATTGGATTTTGAGGTTACCTTTTTCAGAGATATGTCGACCATTTCTAGGACATGACCCTAGAAGGATACTGGAATGTCAGTAAAATCATTATGGACCGCACCATCTCCAACAAGGTATGATTTTTCCTTTCAGATACATCAATCAATTATTACGTTTCATGAGGTGTCCATTATGAGGAAAACCATTTGAGATGATCTAGAAACTTATTGCACAAGTATTTATTCCTTGATCTAATCAAAGAATCTTAATATTTTGCCAATTTGTTTCACTTCTGAATTCTTTGAACCTTTCAAATAATTCACACTTGTATTTCAACAAATACATACATTCAACTCTTTGAATGATCATCTCCTTTTCTTATACTAGTTTGTTCAATTTACAAAATAATTTTTTACGTGAAGTCAAGTATACAAAATCCATTAAGTAATCTTTCGGTTCTATATCTGAAACATTATTATTATAAATAGAACAATAATTGTTCTTAATTATAATACCAAAAATTTTATTGTCTAACAATATAATGGAAATAATGTTTCTAACAAGAATTGGAATACAATAACAACTTATTGACTTAATAGATTTGCCCAGAAAAGCGAAAGCTAAACTATAAGTTTCTATAGCTAATGCAAGAACCTTTGCTTCATTTTTCCACACATAGGATTACTTATCTTTGTTTAACTTTCTACTTTCGCTTGGTCCTTCATAAATCTATATTTATGATAACCAAAGTCGGTATCCAATACCCAAGTAGAACCTTGACTTAAAGAAAAATTTATTTCAATCATGAACAAAAAGCGATATTAAATAGAAACTTCACTAAGCTTCTTTGGTTAGCCTCTCGCAAGATGCTTCTCGCAGTTTCTTTCCAGTGTCCAGGCTTATTGCAGTGGAAGCAAACTCCTTTGCTATCCATATCAGTTTTGTTCTTATTATCCTTTGTTTATGCCTTTCTATATACCTTCTTTGAATCATTCTTCTTTTCAGAAGATCCTTTGGCCCCTACGCATAAGACTTTATCTTTCTTGGTTAGAAAGTGACTCTCAACATTTTTCAATATGTTAAGCAAATCAACGAGGCTGATATCTAGCTTGTCCATATGAAAAATTCACAACAATTGTGAAAGGAGTCCGGGAGTGAGTGCAAGATCAAATCTTGGCTCAACTCTCCATCCATGACAAAACCAGTTGTTCTAATTGATCAATCAAATTGATTATGTTAAGGACTTTTGTCTGTACTGTAGTGTCATTAGTCATTCTAGATCGGAAGAGCTCCTTAGATATCTGATATCTATCAGTCCAACTTTCCTCACCATCAACTACTTGATGTGTAGGAATATAGTAAGAGCATCCATAGTTTCATGCTGACGCTGAAGCTCGTTACACATGGATGCGAGCATAATGCATTGAGCCAACTATGCATCATTTTGCCACTTTCTAAAAGTAGCAATCTCTTCCTCAGAGGTATTATCTGCAACCATTGCAGGGATAGGCATATTAAGGATATAAGATAGCTTTTCAACCATGAGAACTATTCTCAAATTCCTTAACCAATCCGTTTAATTCGGTCTGGTTAATTTAACATCTAATATGCTTCGCAGTGATAGTAATTTTAGACATTGTAAAATTTTGTAAATGAATTTGTAATTAACAACATTTTAGCATACATTCTTTTATTAATTACCAAAATAAATTAGGTCTTGTTTTAAATTGGCATCTCCCACTATTTTCTTCAAACTATATTACCTTCACTTATATAGTTCGGCAAAATCTAATTAAAGATTTTCTAGTGAGAATAAGGATCCCATTTCAAATGTATATAGCCTTGTGGTGACACAACAAACTATATATAAATAAATAGGTAGACAACTTTTGTCAATTACATCAACTATGCAACTCCTTTTCTTTTGCCTCTTAGATTATTTTGATCAAGTGGTGGCACATCCGAATCAAAATTATCCAAGTTAAGTCCGACCTAGCACTCCATATATTCAAAAAAGAAAAATATCATCCTTGTGGTGACACAACAAAATAATATTGTTCAATTTTCTTTATAAGCATCAAATGTGATAAATTAACATCTTAAATACTTAATACTTGCCTTGTGGTGACACAACAAACTCATATTAAATATTTAATACTCTATTAATTTTATAATGCTAGAAGGCGACGTTCGATATTCCAAATATCTTTGAACGCTTAGGACTTAATATAAAAATTGAGGGGTTTGTTATTAATTTGTCTCATCTTGTTTAGCGCGCATGCATATATATATATAAAACACGCGTCATATTAATGAACATGCGAAGCATGTTTGCATAATATATAATATATATAATATAAGCATGCACATATAGAATACTATATTCTACCTGGATTGATTATGGACTTTTATTCTAGTTTGGTTCACTAGAGCCACCAAGTGAACCAAAAGGTCAAACCTTGGGTGCAAGAAATAATATTTAAATATAACTATTACATTTAAACGGGCTCCATTACAAACGGGTCTTCAAGCGCTCCTTGCTCCTTGATCTCCAATTTTCAAAATTAATTCTAAATATTCCTATTACAAAACTATTTAAAATAAATAGAAACTTTGATCGTAAATCGAGGGAAGTACATAGGAGGAGATAGAATTTACATTCTTAAAAATTAGAGAAGGCGAGGTACGCAGACCCCATTTAATAAAACTCATACATTCATGCATCCAACTAAAATAAAATCCAATCACATTGGTCGATAGTCCATAATCAATCCCATTTATTATCATACACATCATCATATGCATCAATAAATAACATTCATCTTATGAATAATAAACATTTAATATATATATTGATATCATTTAATGGGCAAATTTAGTTAGTATAAAATCTAATTTTGAATCAAATTAAACTCCTTTATTTTAATCAAATTTAAATTAAAATAAAACTATTTTATTTTAATTTATCTAATTTTGAATAAAATAAACTATTTTATTTTAATCAAACAATTTTAATCAAAATAAACTTCTTTATTTTAATTAATTATGGAATCCAATTCCATATATATATAAAAAAACTTCTTTATTAAAGGAAACACAGATTCTCTTTCCTATTCACAAATAAACTCTTTTATTTTGAATAATATGAAATCTTATTTCATATCTAAACAAACTCCTTTATTTAAGGAAAGATGGATTTACTTACCTATTCACAAATAAACTCCTTTATTTTAGAAAAAATAAAATCCAATTTCAACTCCAATTAGTTATCATGGAATCCAATTCCAACTCTAGTTAGTTAGCATGAAATTTAATTTTAAAATTAAAATAAAACTTTTTATTTTAATATAAAATAAACTTTTTATTTTAATATTAAAATAAAATTTTATTTTAATAATAAAATTATTAAGAATATTATATATATATAATAATAAAACAAAACCGTTATTATATATATATATATATATAATAAAAGCATATTAATAATATATATATATATATATATATATATATTATAATTCGATCCGTGTATTCCATGAATCATGTTCCTTTATTTGCTTCATTTTCCAAATTTAGGATAACTTTTTATATACGGTAATATACTAAGTATATATATATGTATTAAAATGAATCCATGAATCCTGGACCATGCATGCTCACAGAATTTCAAAAAACCATACACGGTTACTTTACCAAATCTTGTAACTTTTAACAAGCAGCTGTGTGACGCCCCCAAAATTAGGTATACGTCACCCATCTTGGGTCGCCACTTACATGGTACATAAATTCAAATACAACTTACTAACCTAATCATTTGTGTATAATCGACATAAATCTGTGAGTTTGAATACAAATATTGTCTACTAGATATTATACAAACTCAAAAGGAGTCCTCATTACAACTATTATCACACTATTTCACGAGAATAGTGAGGACTACTAATGCTATCCTCTGGACCATTACTCCGTTCCCCGACTCCAGGTATGCGGCTATGTTCTCATTTCAAGAAGAGACGGTGAAAGAAAAGGTGAGCTCAACTAGCCCAAAGAAGAAATATTATGACTAAGATAATGCGAGAATAAATTATCATTAGCCTTCAATGATTGTTAAACCGATAAAATACAATAGACAACCGGTTTAAGCTGCGGTGAATATGCAATCCATTAAAAGAGTCAAGTAGAGAATAAAATCTACTATCTTTTAGGTTTTAAAAGGTTTTCATCAATTTTTTATTTGAGACTCGACTTAATAAATAAACCACCACATCTAATCATCCCCGTACTACGGTCGAGGATTTTCATCAAATTATCAATGGTCATGACTATACCGAATCACCCCTGGTCATAATCATACCAAAAACTATCCATCATCGCATTACGGTGCCAATCGAGGACTTTTTGTCACATCATTTATATCAAGTCGTGATTATACCGAATGATGATCGTCATAATCATACTAAGTTCATCTATGCACGTAAGCCAAAGATAACATAATATAACATGAGGATGATGACAATGACATAATAATTCAATAAAACAAGTTCAAGAATTATTTAATCCATGAATTATTAACGTCCAAATTGTCAACATAATCTTTGTTTCATAGAGTAAAATTCAAGAATGATCGGAAGAATATTTCCGTGAAAAGATCTTTGGATGAAACGCAAATATCAAGGATATTCTACTAATTTCATGGAGTATAGAAGTCAAAGTTTTAACCAACTGGGTATAATAAAGAATGGAATAACAAAAGAAATCACCGTGCATGCGGATTTGTGATGGCGGAGTTATTCCAATGCAGAATAATAACGGAACCGGTCGGTGAAATTCACTGCCACCGAGGATGTTCCAATGAGAATAATAAAGATGGAACCAGATCCATTGTAAAACACACGGATAGGATATTCCAACGAGAATGATAAAGAGCGGAACCAGTCCGATTGTGTAAAACACATGAGCGAGGATGTTCCAACGAGAATAATAAAAAGCGGAACAGTCGGTGTAAAACACATGCATGAATGTTCCAAGCAGAATAATAGCGAGAATGTCACCAAGTATAGGGTAAACCTGGCGTATACAAAGTTATTCCAATGTAATAATAAGCAATGGAATAACATAAGGATTTCACCAAGTATAGGGTATGCCAAGCGTATACAAAAGTTATGTATAGGGTATGCCACTTTTACAAAAGTTATTCCAACAGAATAATAATGAATGGAATAATGTAAGTTCTCTTCAAGAAGAAAGAATAACACCCCTCACTAGTAAAAGAAGCTGAATATAGAAGTAGTGAAGAAGTAGCGAATACTCTTCTTCTTTCTATAACTTCTCTCTATAGCTTCTCTCTATAATTTCTCTCTCTAGAGTTTCAATGAATTAAGTAAGAAAATAATGAAGGAATGAGCTTTATTTATAGGAAAATGGAATGCATAGTAACTAATCCATGAACGGTCCAGATTGATTTACTTTAATCTGACGGTCCATATTTAAAGAAAAATCTTTTAAATAAAATATAATATATTCTATTTATATAAAAACATTTTACTATGCAAACACTATGCAATACTATGCAAAACACTATGCAACACTATGCATAATAAAATATAATATATTCTATTTATAGAATAACTTTAATAAAGTATTCTATTTTATATAAAAGATGTTTTACATTTTATTACGTTAATAATACTTAATAAAACAAAAACGTCATTATCGCTATAATAATTCATATTATTAATCGACAATAATGGAATCAAACTGAGTGACTTCTCACATAAGCATCAATAATCAATACTGTGTGCTACTATGCAACCACACGTATTACTGTACTTTTACTACCGAGTAGTTCAACAGTAACCACGGTAAAACTTCCGCCGTTATTTTAATAAAATATTTTTGTCGTTTTCTCAATCCGAGCAATAATTACATTGCTAGGGTCCACCAATGATTGAGTAGTTATGCGAATATTCCTCGCTAAACCCGAATATTCCCAGACCAATCGAATATAATATAACCACTTGCATACTTTACAAAATTTATAAATACTACCCACAACTATAATATTATCTTAAATTCACACCATAATATAAAAAAATTATTTTGACAAAATTTAAATCTTTATTGATAATATCCGGGGTCTCACAAGCTGGCCACGTTGGAATCCTGAAGCAAGTTACTTTATAATACACAGTTACTTGATGTCACCGTACGGTTACTTTATAATCTCCTGTTGCCGATTTTTTTTTTTCTTACTGTGAGGATTTATGAATCACGGTTTCAAGGAATAAAAAGATTTTGGCACTTTTTTTTTTTTTTAAATAAATTTTATACAATAAAATTATGCCCAATTAAATTGTTCTAAACACATATCAATATACATATTAAATTAAAATAATTAATAATTTGCATAAAGGTTTGGCTCTGATGCCACTGTAAGATTTGTAATATTCAAGAACGCAATCAAATTGCAAAAATTAAGCGGAAGCGAGATAAATTCAGAGTTTAAAATTTTTTTACAAACCATAAACCCGGATCACCCTTTATGCACAATTATTAATTAAACGAAAAAGATGAAGAACAAGAATCATACCCTTGAAGATTCGAGCTTCCTCAGGTACAAGTTCACCTCCAATCCTTTTCGCGTTCAACTTGAATCCACCGGGTTTGGTTCCTTCCTTTGATCAACGTTAGCCACCCATGTGTTTGGCCTCTAGAGGTGATCCACCAAGGAATAATAATGATTCAAGAAGAAGGGATATTGGCTCAACCCTAGTTTTCTATCTCTATAGAAAGGGCGTACTCCCCAACAAATTGGAATTATTACGTAGTTGTAAAAGTCAATAATACACCCACACCCATAATAAGACTCCTCTTATTTAGATGTGGGCAACCCTCCTTAACAATTAAGGAATTGAGTTTTATTTTAATTAATTAAAATCCTTTAATTAATTAAGCTCCCTTATCTTATTAGGGATAATTAATTAAACTCTTTTAATTAATTTAACCTCCTAATCCTATTAGGAATAAATGAGAGTACTTATATTAAATTAATTCCTAAACTCTTTTAGAAAGTAAAATAATAATAATTGTAATAATATTAATAAGACTCCTCTTATTAATTTATATTTAATATTTCTAAAATATTAAATAATAAATATTAAGCTATTTAATTTATTCTATCACCATAGATTAAATTAAATATACTTAACATATTATTACGATTATGCCATTAACTTCTTAAATAATTATTCTTCCTTTTATGGTGTGACCCTTTAGGTTCTCCATATTAAACCGGTTGTGAATAAATCAATTAGAACAATTCTAATCTTATTTAAATAAATAAATTAAACAATTAATTTATTTAAATAAATAATATTTATTCTACAATAGGATAAGCTCTCCTAGCGATCAACGACTTTCCGGATAATATAGATTTCAACATTAATCATAAAAGAACCTTTGAGTAAATAGTTACTGACAATTCAATCCTTCCACCATACAATGTCCCAATTAAATATAGGACATGGAATTCTTGTCAAGTCTTATTTTATTTAATTATATGTATTTCGATCCTTAAATGCCTAACTCCAAAGAATGCAAATTAGAAACTCCTTTCTAATTTCATTCGCCGCCAAGGACTTTGGGTTGTCATTTATCGAATCACATAGGACATTTCTCTTCTTTTAATAGAAGTGGTAGATTCTTTATTGATCATACATTATCTCCATGTACAACTTATTATACCCAAGCATACCCTTTGATAAACCCTAAGGGTCTTAAGGAATAAGTCAAAGTATAACTCATCATACACAAGATACTATGATGATCTCAATTCCAAGGATTACTTGTACTACTATCACTACAGGAATTCCTATTGACAGGCAAGTAAAACTCCATTAGGTATTCCTAAGCGAGCCACGTTCAGTGAACTTATTCTCTAATAAGCACCTACATACTTGCTTTAGTGTCTCCACACAAATGATCATGAGATCAATCATCCTCATCCAATGAGCAAGCAACATATATACCAATCTATCCGGATTCACTAATCCCCAATTTAATAATCCAATGATTGGGAACTATTTTAGTTTTAAGCTTTCTAAGAATTTAGATCTCATTAGAATGATCATCATCATTATTCTAAAAGCATTGCTTAAAACTATGGGTTTATCACATATTATAAAACAGCATCATGTAGATAATTAAAAGCCTTTAATAAATTAATACTTTTTATTAATAAATGAATAAGATTGTTACAAAGTATATGCTTTATCATCAAACATGATTGGCTTGTGTGCATACTACTTTCAAATGTGGCGTGGGGCAATGGGCCCGACCGACTAGCCCCTTGTATATGTCTGAGATCTATTCTCTTGTCCCAAATTAAGGGTCACCAAGTACAAGGAACAGTAGCCTAAACTCTCTTTACGCAAACTTTCAAGCTGCTAATCCTAGGCATGCAGGGCTTGCTAAGTGGCTGGTATGGAGTGGTTAAACAACTCCTTAAGTAACCATTGTTCATTTCTATTGCACCATGAATCGCAACATTGGGTAAAGCAAGTGTCTAGTCCATGCTTTTCTCTTTAAATACAAGCCACCATGGCAGTCTATTATAGTGATAAGAGTGTTGGAGAAATCTGAGTAAGGAATTCTTAGTTGCTAAGCATTACCAAATCAGTGTGTGAGATATCAAGGTTAAAGCTCGAGAAGGTATAATTTCTACTTCGTTCTTAACTTAAGTCTTGTTTGATTCTCGGTTTTCCTAAATTAATAGGTCGAGTATGATGAATTAGCATGATATAGGGTGTTTAGAAAGTTTACTTTCGTGCATGAATACGTTAATAATTGCCTGGAATCAAGTTGTGGCTACTCTTCAAAACAGAGCATGTTCACTGCTTCTGAACTCCATCGGGTACAACTGCACCATACTTAGGAACCAGCTGATGGGTTCGGTCGTGTTAGACCATGTATTAAGAAATTCCCTTAGGCTGTATGCATATATGAAAGTCTTAATGAAATTAACCCGACAAACTTAGACCTTGTCGAAATAGTGTAGACCGAAGTCTCTGAAAGAGCTGACTTCTGAGATGTCTTCGGACAAAGCGTGTTGTCTTCGGATAAGTCGTAATATCTTCGGACATGGCTAAATGACTTGACCTTCAGACATGGCCATATGTCTTCATCTTCGGACATGGCGTATCGTCTTGGAAAGCGGACATGGCGGATGTCTTGACGGACATGGCGAGATGTCCCGGGACTCGAGAGCAAACATCATAACTTGATATAAGGATGGATTAATAAATATTCCTATACTGCTATAAACTATTATTACACGAATGAGTTCTAAGTAGAGAATTTTACTAACTTCGGGAAAATAAATCTAATGCCTGCAAACATACGTAGAAAAGGGGTCGGTGGCATTAATAGATGTTATGGTCTACTTAAAGCAATGAACCTCTTGGAACTAAGAAGAAGAAAGATTATGAATAAACTAGCAGTGGTCAAAAGTATGAGCATGTTAGTGTACAACTATGAGTTTTGATGGGTGCAGCAGTATACATAGAAAAAAAAATGTGTTATGTGTATATGTTGTTTACATATGTATATTTAGTGTGTTTGGCTAATGAATACCTATACTTACATAAATAGGACAAACATAGTTCATTGAGGTGATTTTCACTATAAGTAGCAATCAACGCTAAAGGCAAGTTCCCTAACCTCACTCAAATTTACATTGAGCAAGTATCCGAACACTATTATTATTGTGTTGCAAGTTCCTTACTTCTTACACTGTATACATTCGAATTGTCATCTCAAGCAAATATCTGTTTCTATTCGAAAATCATTTATATACCTTGACGTTGTTGCAAACATTGGATTTATTGTTCTTAAATGCATGATAAAAATTGTCTATGCCTTTGATTCGACTAGACTATTATTATGCTATCCAAACCAATTGACTTAGTGCGGACTATCGTAAATCTACTGAGATGAACAACCCTCATTGAAGAGGAAATTATATATTGTCGGGGAACCGACGTGCGCACATGAGTATGATTAAATGTTATGCATAACGTAGGGTACTTTAGGCTGATCACTTGTTGTACTCGTTTACATTGGATTACAGTGTAATATTGTTAATTCTAGTAAGAGTTCTTAGTCCTTAGTGACTGCTCAGTACTCATTCATGTTGAACCTCGAAATGAATGAATGCTGAAATTTTGTTGATATCATTCAATCTATAGCAACACCTTTTGAATACTCTTGATATTTCTTGATATCCTTGAACTACCAATTATTATTATACCCTTGAAAGGTTTAAATGCTATAACTGCTTGTTCTTCTGGCTATATTAATTGCTGGGCAAACTCGTTGCTCATTCTTGCTTCTTAAAACATTACGATTAAGCAGAGAGCAAACCGTGCCGGAGACGTGACAAGGGAAAGGGCAAGGCGACAGAATAACTTAGTCCTTAAGACTAGAAGTATTATTATTATTGTTATGCTTGTTATGATGTATTCAAGAATGATTAAGTTATGTTTAAGTTAATCACTGAATTGTCGTAGTAATGGTTACGGTACCTTGGGACGCAAATATTTATATTATATCAATGTAAATTATTCTAGTATTTCCATTGTTGATTTTAGTAAGATATTCTTAGTTGTACGTGATGCATCGAATTTGAGATATGGGTGTCCGAATTTTGGGGGCGTCACAGGAACTGTCCGAAAAGGAATGCGGAGAAGGAAAGTGTCAACAAGGGACCCGGTGGTGGAACCTTGGCGATTCGAGGACCTGAACAACCAGGAAGACCAACGGCCCGTACTTTCAACATGACGATACAAGATGTAATGACTACTCAAGAGGTGGCAGGTAACGATTTCGTTTAAAAATTTAATTACGCGAGTAATCTTGGTTAGTTATTGCTGTGAATTGTTTTCTTTTATAGATTCAAGTCACATGTTAGAATTTGAAACACAAATTAATATTATGTTGTTAAAAATGAATTGATGATACAACTTTAAAAGATTGTAGAGAATAAGAAAGTAGGGATTCCGAGGACGGAATCCTTTTTAAGGAGGGGTGAATGTGATAACCCGGGATTTTGAATAATCCAAATTTCACGAATAATTTTTTTTTATTAAATATTGACATTGACTGTTAATATTGTACTATGTATATGTGATATGAGTATCGAGAAAAAGTCAATTCGTGTATTGATGAGAAATTAGAGTAGAGTTGTGCTTAACGGAGAATAGAAACCCTAACCCTAAGTCTGGATAGGGATTCGATTGAAAATATAATTGAAATAATTATACTAATGAGTACATATTTGTACTGTATAGAATGTTGATCAATGATTGGTCGGGTAAGGTACAATATTGGTTAACCCTATTAAGGGATTGGAAAATCTAATCTCAAGATTTGAAACCCTAACACATAGTTAGGAACCCTAATCGAAAGCCGGGAAACCTTAAGATTTAATTCGGGAATCCTAAACCCTAATTAAGAAACCCTAATCCTAATTAGTAAGCTCTAAAGTGATTAGTATACTTTAATGTGATTAGTTACCTTTAATATAATTAGGGAACACTAATTATATTTTTGAAATCATAATTTTCTATTTTAAAAATCCTAATTTAGAAAATCCTAGAAACTAAAGTTGTAAAACCTTAAGGTTAAACCCTAAGGGTTTGGTAAATTCCATGTATGCCATTAAAATTTCATGTACAAAGTCCAAAATAACCCTTTACTTAGATATTAAGTTAAAAGATTTAAAAGATCTAGTGAGTCATCACTTAAGATTATCCCATGTGCTAGAAATAAGCTCCAATCTTATCCATTAGTGCCACCTAGCAAGTATGGATTCATTACATCTATGATATAAGAGATCTAGGAGAGAGAAAGTTCACATATTAAGCTTTTTGGCTATCTAGCACCAACCAACTCTCTCTCTCATCCCAAGCTCCGAATTTGTTAAGTGATTCAGTCACTCTTTAACCTCTTAGAACAACTAGATCAGATTTGGAGAGAAAGGATAAAAGTTTGGACAAGAGAAGGTAAAACCCAAACTTAACCTAGATCTTGTATGCTAAGAAAATAATTGTGTTTAAGTGTTTATATTTGTGTTATATGGAGTTTTTAGTTGATCTATGATGATCCATTGTGGATCCATAACATTAAATGACTTTAAAATGGTGTTTTTCCAAAACTGTCCAAGAACATATTTTGTGCTCTGACATGCAAATGTCAGACGACTCAGATCTCTGTCTGTTAATGTTTTATTATGTTTTATATGTAAGATCTATAGTTTGGTATATGTTCTTTCGGCTAGAAGTGGAATCACAGTTGTTGGATGTCTATATTTCATTTTATTCTTGGTCAAACACCATTAACCGATGTTGACATGGTGAATTCTGGGGAAACCCAGAATGTTAAAAACCGTGTCTAACAATTTTTTACAAGGCCGGATCTGGAAGGTTTTAGGTTGTTATGATGTTATTGTTGTAACATACTTGTAGCTGGTTATGTGGACTATAGATTCATAGTTTTATATCGTGCAAATAATAATTAGAATTGAATGTTGTTTAACTGATCTGTTGTGATGTAACTGTACCTTGACACTAGTACTACATATTTGAACCATAAAACCACATAAACCGAGACCAGATCATAGAATAAATCGAGCTTGAATGTGGCAACTCAAAACTGTCTGGGCCCAGAAAACCCAGATTTATCCTGACAGCATCTTTGGAGGCTTTGATCTCCTTGTTGTGATGTTGTTTGACCAAAGTGTTGGTTGGATATTGTAATGTTACATTAATACTACTGATATCAAAGTTTTAGATAGCCCGAACATGATCAGTTGGATTTTATGAATAATCAAACGCGGTAAACCTTAAACCTTGTCAATGTTGTTTAAGGCCAAGAACACCTAAGGCGCCAGAAAGTGTCGCTAAAGGGTTTTAGCGATGGTTTAATTAGTTTTAATTTATGATTTTTTCGAAAAATAATTAAGAATAGAAAATAAATTATAAAAATTATTAAAAATGATTTTAAAAATTATGGAAAATTATGGAAAATAATTTTTGACTATTTGAGATATTTTTCAATAATAATATTAATTACTTGAAATTAGTGTATTAAATATATTAGAGAAAAATGATCTAATATTATGAAAAATAATTTTAAATAAGAATAATGTGTTAGAAAATATTTTGAATTATAAAATATAATTTTTAATATTTTTAGAGATTTTTCATTAATAATTTAATATTAATGATATTAAATTTATTTAATTATTATATTAAATAAATGAATTAAAAATGATTTTATTGATTTAAAAATCATTTAAAAATGAGAGAAATGATTTAAAAATATTTGAAGTTATAATTAATGACTTTTAATATTTTTAAAATAATTTCATTAATATTTAAATATTAATGGTGATGATTTAAAAATCATTTAAGTAGAATATTGATGATTTAAAAATATTTTAAGTTATTGATAAGAACTTTAATATTTTGACAAGTATATTATTAATATTTTATATTATTAAATATTAATAATGATAAGATTATTTGATAATTAAATCATTTAAAATGATTAGATGTTTGAAAAATTATTATAAATTATAATAATTGCTTGTAAATTATTAAAAGCTTTCGAAAAATATTATAAATGATATTTGACTTATCTAAAATAATATTGAAGCTTAGAAACTGAGTTTAATTGATAATAGATGTAGTAATTGTCGGATAGGGTGACCAGATCACCGAGAATGAACCGAAGTCCAACCAGACCAAAATAGTTAGACTTGTTATGTGTTTATATAGGTTATAAACACTGATGTGGCTATGTGGTAATGTGTCTAGGAGAAGTTTGGCTGTAGAATACAGTGTTGTGTGTCATAAATGATTGTGCTAATTGTTAAACCGATATTTTTGGTTATAGGTCTTTCGAAAGCAGATAAGTTTATTGTGTAGCTGTAATCAGCGGAAGAGGCAAGTTTCCTAACTCAACCTTGGGTTAATATTGTTTAATTAATATTCGTGGTTAATTATTGCTAATTAGACCACGTCTAGGGATTTATTGTTGACTATTCGCAGTTAGTGCATGTTTAATAATTTAAAATGAATTAATGATTTGGAATATATACATTCGTAGAATAACTGTTGTTGGATATACATATCCGTAGAAGCTAGAATTGATAATACAGAGAATTCCTGTTTATTGTCGAATTATGTTGAGAAATATCTTAGCCAATTATTCTAGTTAGACGAACATTTGTTAGAACTTGATATATTCGAGAAGAGAATTAAATTATTATTGACAGATCGATGCCAATTATTTCGGCTAGATCGAGAAGAAAATAGAATTTGAAATCACAGTATTTCGTTGTAAAATTAAAATCTTGATTCTAAGAACAACCTTTTATATAAAGGGAATATTTTATCGGTCAAGTATTCGGCCTTTGCGCGCGATTAAGTATTATGCATAATATAGGGTATACTAAAGCTGATCACTTTATATACTTGCGAGAGGGTATGATTTAATCTTTTATGGTTATCGATACACAGGTATATCAAATTATATCTTTAATAGTTACTCGAGAAGAGAAGTTCAATATCCAATGGATCGCTCAGCATAAATCTGGAAAACATTCCACTTTGCTATTTCATAGAATTAATTCTTGATTATTCGTTTGAATATCGTAGAAACCTTGAAAGCGTTATACTCTTTCATTATCGAATTATTATTGCGTATAATGTGAGAATGTAAAATTCCAAATTTTACTAATAAAGATTTAAATTTCTTGAAATTTTTTTTTGAATATTATGGTGTGGATTTAATATAATGTTATAGTTGTGGGTAATATTTATAAATTTTGCAAAGTATGCAAGTTGTTATATTATATTCGATTGGTCGGGGAATATTCTTTGTGTCGAGGAATATTCGTACGACGGCACAATCATTGGTGGACCCCACAACGGAATTATTGTCGGATTGATAAAACAAAAAAAATATTTTTATGAAAATAACGGCGGAGGTTTTACCGTTAATACTGTTGAACTACTCGGTAGTAAAAGTACAGTAATACGTGTGGTTGCATAGTAGCACATAGTATTGATTATTGATGCTTACGTGATAAGTCACTCAGTTTTGTTTTATTGATATTATTAATGTAATAAAACAGAAAAGCTTTTTATATAAAATAGAATACTTTTATAAAGTTATTCTATAAATAGAATATATTATATTCTATTATGCATAGTGTTTTGCATAGTAAAATCTTTTTATATAAAACAGAATACTTTTATAAAGTTATTCGTTTTATTAGATTATAAATAGAATATATTATATTTTATTAAAAAGATTTTTCTTTAAATCTGGACCATCCGATTAAAAGTAAATCAATCTGGACTGTTCATGAATTAGTTACTATGCAGTCCATTCTTCTATAAATAGAAGTTTATTCCTTCATTATTTCTTACGAATTCACTGAAACTCTAGAGAGAGAAACTATAAAGAGAAAGAAGAAAAGTATTCTGCTACTTCACTACTTCTATATTTAGTTTCTTCTTTATAAGGTAAGGGATATTATTTGTTGTACTCATAAGGGGTATTATTTCTTTCGTATTCATGAAGAGAACTTCTGTTATTGCATTCTTTATTATTTTTGGAATAACCTGTATACGGGGACTACCCTATACTTGGTGAAATTCTTATGGTATTCCATTCCTTATTATTCTATTGGAATAACCTGTATATGCGAAGTACCGCATGTATGGTGATTTCTATTGTTATTCCATTCTTTATTATTACATTTGGAATATCCCGCCGATTGTGTGTTATGCCCGATTTGGTTCAAGTTATTTATTATTCTATTGGAATAACTTTATCATCTGAAGTACCACATGCATGGTGATTTCTTTTGTTATTCCATTCTTTATTATACTCAATTGGTTAAAGTTTTGACTTCTATACTCCATGAAATTAGTGGAATAACCTTGATATTTGCGCTTCATCCAGTATCTTTTCATGGAAATATACTTCTGATCATTCTTGAATTTTACTCTACAAAGAAGTATCATGTTGACAATTTGGACGTTATTAGTTCTTGGATAATTTAATTCTTGAACTTGTTTTGTTGAATTCTTATATCATTGTCATCATCCTCATGTTTATATTTTGTTAAAAGTCATCTATGGCCTGTAGTGCATAGATGGACTTGGTATGATTATGACAAGGGATTATTCGGTATAATCATGACCGTAATGTTACAAATGATGTGGAAAAAGTTCTCATTGGCCCATAGTGCATTGATGGACTGTTTTTGGTATGATTATGGCTATGGATTCTTTTCGGCCAAGGGAGCAAAGATGAATTATTTTATGGCATGATCAGGACCGTTGATGAATACACGAATATCCTTGGCCCGTAGTGCGTAGATAATTTGTGGTCGTGATACTAATGAATATCTTTGGCCGTAGTGCAGGGATGATGTGGATTATTTATTAAGCTGAGTCTCAGCGTTAAAAGTGACGAAAAACCTTTTTAAATCATAAAAGATAGTAGATTTTATTCTCTACTTGACTCTTTTAATGGATTGCTTGTTCCGCTGCAGTTAAACTTGATGTATATTGTATTTTATCAGTTTAACATTGTTGAAGACTAATGATAATTTATTCTGCATTATCTTAGTCATAATATTTCTTACTAGGCTAGTTGAGCTCACCCTTTCCTTCACTGTTCTCTTCAGGAAATGAGAATATAACTGGGACAAGTCGGGGAATGGATTGACAGTCCAGAAGATAGCATTAGTAGTCCTCACTATTTTGTTAAATAGTGTGATAGTAATTGTAATGAGGACTCAATTGAGTGTGGATATTGCCTAGATTACAATATTCTTAGTAAAACTCTTAGTTTATCTTTTGTCGTATTTTAAATGACAATTGTATTATTAAGTTGTATTTGTATTTTTGTACCATGTATTTGGCGACTCAAGATGGGTAATGTCTACCTATTTTTGGGGGCGTCACAGTTAGTATCAAAGCTTAGGGATATGATCCCAGGCTGAGATGTGAGACAAGAACTAGGAGGGGAGAGACGGGGAATTCCTTCGCTAGTATGACCTACCTAAGTTTATTTGTATTTAATTGGTCGGTCAGACTATAGGGATAATATGTGATATGTTATTTAACCCTTGTTTTTTTTGCAGTATTTGAAAATGGAATCCAAAAATATTGAGAATAACAATGGAGCATAGGAGACCGTTGAGTCTCCATAGATCAATAATTAGGATAATGTGCAACAGGAAGGTGATAATCCTCCTTTAAACAACAACACTGATCAAATGACGAATGATGGTACGTTTAGGAGTTTTTTAGAATACATGCAACACCAAACGAGAGAGACTCCTGTTCAAAATGCGGTGGAAATAATGGCAACCACTATTTGGTCACCGCTAAGCGATTCAAGTAGTTGTGA
The DNA here is from genome assembly GCA_020205615.1 of Panax quinquefolius. Lineage (NCBI taxonomy): Eukaryota > Viridiplantae > Streptophyta > Magnoliopsida > Apiales > Araliaceae > Panax > Panax quinquefolius. The sequence goes on from JAINUW010000814.1 coordinate 285,786, forward strand.
CCCTTTGGAGTTTTGGGAAAGCCGAGACCCACTTAAGGCGAGAGGCGTGGATTAAGCAGATCACCAAGATATTTGATGTCTTGGAATGCTCATAGGAGCAAAAGTTCCATTCGCCACCTTTATGTTGCGTGAAGAAAGCGAGATCATTGGTGGGAATCAGACATTACCTAACTTTGGCGCACTCAAGATGTTTTGGGAGAAGTTCCAAGAGTTGTTCAACGACAAGTACTTTCCCGAAAGTATTCGTCATATGAAGGAGGTGGAGTTCATCAAGCTGGAGCAAAACAATATGACGTGTCACAGTACGAGGCTAAGTCTGTTGAGTTGTCTCAGTTTGCATCCTATTTGGTTGATAATGAGGAGAGAATGACGCGAATGTTTCTAAGAGGTTTGAAACCCAATATACGTCAATACCTCATTTCTCAAAAACTTTGGTTATATTCAGATCCTGTGAATAGGGCTCAGTTATTGGAGCGCGATAATTAGTCAGCATAACCAAAAGGCAACAACCAACAACACGATAATAATTATACTGGTGGCAACGGCCATCAGAACAATGATAACCATCGTGGGGGAAATTATTATGCCAAGAATGGTAACTACTTCGGTGGTAATCATAGCCAAGATAATAGAAGTGGTAATTTAAAGAAGAGAAGGTTCAATAATGAAGGAAAGACAGCAGCACCAGCACCCGTTTCAAAGGAAGAAGAATGACCACCGGTCGTATATTTCATATGCAGACAGGAGGGACACATCCGTCCAAACTATACGCAACAATCTAAAGCGTGTTTTAATTGCGGAAGAGAAGTTCACCTAGCTCAATTTTGTAGTATGGTGAAGTCAAGTCCAACTGGGATGGTGATGACAAAGGATGTCATAGACCCGCCAAAGCCGGTAGTTTAAGAGAGAGCATTTTTTTTTCGTGACGAGGAACCTGAATAAAATTATCACGGGTAAGTTAATCATAAACTCTTATGAAGTCTATACCGTGTTAGATACCGGTTCTACTAACTCTTTCATTTCTCCTAGTTGTGTTCAATGTTTGAATTTAACTCCGGAGAAGTTAGACTTTGATTTATTTGTTGAAACTCAGTTGGGAGAAACCTTCGCTACCTCCACTATTTATAAATCTTGTTTGATTCAAATCAACACTTTCACGTTACTTGTCGATCTTATCTCTTTGAAAATACTTGCCTTTGATGTGATTTTAGGAATCGATTGGTTATCTACTCATCATACTTTTAGTAAGGTTGTTAGCTTTCACATTTCTAACCAACCTGTTGTGCGAATTCAAGCAACCAAACCACTAAAGTCACTCATTGTCATATCAAGACATAAGTAAAGAGCCCCGGTCCTTTCGTTGTTGACTTCCTTGTGTGGAATGCGCAAAGCCGGACATTCCATGGGGGCGTTGTGAATAACGATGGCAAGTTGATAGGTATCAATGTGACGTGTTATCCAAGTCTTGGATGAGAGTCACAGTTGTGAATGATATTTCTATTATTAATAAATTTTTTGACGTATTCTTGATGACTTCTTGGCCTACCCCAGAGCGTAAAATCGAATTTTGTACCGACCCCAGTACAAAACCCCATTTCTAAAATCCTTAAATATTTGTTCAACTAAAATGAACGTAACATGCGCCAAAGACGTTGGCTCAAGCTGTTGAAGATTACGATCGTACCATTCAATACCATCGTGGAAAAGCGAACGTGGTAGCTGACGCGTTGAGTAGAAGATCGTATGTGTTTACGAGTGCGAATATACGAACCCACGTGAAGATAACGAATATACGAGTAGAATCGACTTTGATCGATAAAGTTAAAGCCGCTTAAGTTAAATACTCAAAGCTGATGAATGTGAAGAAGAAGGTTCAAGAGGGCGTTATTCTAGAAGCAAGAATCGATGAAGTGAGGAAATCTCAACCCTTGATTTAATTGGCCCATTTGAAATCCTCGATCGAGTAGGAACTGTGGCTTATAGACTTGTTTTACCGCAAAGTATGTCGCGTGTTCATAATGTTTTTCACGTATCGATGTTACGTAAATATGTGGACGACCCGAACCACATTATTGATTTAGAACCGGACGAGATAGCGGATTATTTAACGTATGAAGATGTACTTGTTAAAATCCAGGAATATATTCTACGCTTAAAGGTTATACCTCAAGAGTTAGAATCGGATGAAGTGTCCTCATCTGTTCGGCATACCAGGTACGTACATAAATTTCAAGGGAGAAATTTCATAAGGAGGGGAGATTGTAAAATCCCAAATTTTACGAATAAAGATTTAAATTTCTCGATTTTTTTTTGAATATTATGGTGTGGATTTAATATAATGTTATAGTTGTGGGTAATATTTATAAATTTTGCAAAGTATGTAAGTTGTTATATTATATTCGATTAGTCGGGGAATATTCTTTGTGTCGGGGAATATTCGTATGACGACACAATCATTGGTGGACCCCACAATGGAATTATTGTCGGATTGATAAAATGACAAAAATATTTTTATGAAAATAACGGCAGAAGTTTTACCGTTAATACTGTTGAACTACTCGGTAGTAAAAGTACAATAATACGCGTGGTTGCATAGTAGCACATGGTATTGATTATTGATGTTTACGTGATAAGTCACTCAGTTTTGTTTTATTGATATTATTAATGTAATAAAACATAAAAGTTTTTTATATAAAATAGAATAATTTTATAAAGTTATTCTATAAATAGAATATATTATATTCTATTATGCATAGTGTTTTGCATAGTAAAATCTTTTTATATAAACAGAATACTTTTATAAAGTTATTTGTTTTACTAGATTATAAATAGAATATATTATATTTTATTAAAAATATTTTTCTTTAAATCTGGACCGTCCGATTAAAAGTAAATCAATCTGGACCGTTCATGAATTAGTTACTATGTAGTTCATTCTTCTATAAATATAAGCTCATTCCTTCATTATTTCTTACGAATTCACTGAAAGTCTAGATAAAGAAACTATAGAGAGAATGAAGAAAAGTATTCTGCTACTTCACTACTTCTATATCCAGTTTCTTCTTTATAAGGTAAGGGATATTATTTGTTGTACTTGTAAGGGTTATTATTTCTTTCGTATTCATGAAGAGAACTTCTGTTATTACATTCTTTATTATTTTTGGAATAACCTGTATACAGGGACTACCCTATACTTGGTGAAATTCTTATGGTATTCCATTCCTTATTATTCTGTTGGAATAACTTCTTTATATATCAAATCGCATGCATGGTGATTTCATTGTTATTCCATTCTTTATTATTCTATTAGAATATCCTGTCGGTGCGTGTTACACTTGACCTGGTTCCGTTATTTATTATTCTGTTGGAATAACCTGTCTATACGAAGTACCATATGCATGGTGATTTCTTTTGTTATTCCATTTTTTATTATACTCAGTTGGTTAAAGTTTTGACTTCTATACTCCATGAAATTAGTGGAATATCCTTGATATTTGCGCTTCATCCAGTATCTTTTCATGGAAATATACTTCTGAGCATTCTTGAATTTTACTCTACAAAGAAGTATCGTGTTGACAATTTGGACGTTATTAGTTCTTGGATAATTTAATTATTGAACTTGTTTTATTGAATTCTTATATCATTGTCATCATCCTCATGTTTATATTTTGTTGAAAGTCATATGTGGCCTGTAGTACATAGATGGACTTGGTATGATTATGACAAGGGATTATTCGGTATAATCATAACCGTAATGTTACAAATGATGTGGAAAAAGTCCTCATTGGCCCGTAGTGCATTGATGGACAGTTTTTGGTATGATTATGGCTATGGATTCTCTTCGGCCAAGGGACCAAAGAAAAATTATTTTATGGCATGATCGGGACCGTTGATGAATACACGAATATCCTTGGCCTGTAGTGCATGGATAATTTGTGGTCGTGATACAAATGAATATCCTTGGCCGTAGTAAAGGGATGATGTGGATTATTTATTAAGCTGAGTCTCAGCGATAAAAGTGATAAAAACCTTTTTAAATCATAAAAGATAGTAGATTTTATTCTCTACTTGACTCTTTTAATGGAATGCTTGTTCCGCTACAGTCAAACTTGATGTCTATTGTATTTTATCAGTTTAACATTGTTGAAGACTAATGATAATTTATTCTGCATTATCTTAGTCATAATATTTCTTCTTGGGCTAGTTGAGCTCACCCTTTCCTTCTTTATTCTCTTTGAAATGAGAATATAATTTGGGATGAGTCGGGGAGCGGATTGATGATCCAGATGATAGCATTAGTAGTCCTCTACTATTACATTAAATAGTGTGATAGTAATTGTAATGAGGACTCAATTGAGTGTGGATATTGTCTAGATGATAATATTCTTATTAAAACTCTTAGTTTATGTTTTGTCGTATTTTTCACGACAGTTGTATTTGTATTTTTGTACCATGTATTTGGCGACTCAAGATGGGTGATGTATACCTATTTTTGGTGGCGTCACAAAGAAGGTTTGATATTAATTTCTATATCTTTATTGTATCTCTTAACTTGCGGAGCAAACTTGTTGCTCACCCTTGCTATAAATAAAACTTTTCAGCCAGGGACAAAGTTGCAGAAGGTGCTGCGAAGAAAAACAAAGGAAAAGGAATAGTTATAAATTAATTATGATGAACAATATTATTATTATGTTATATTGTATTGTAAACCCTTTTTGTATATCTAAAGGGGTATGTCTATCATGTTAAGGTTAGTAGACCTAGGACTTATGTATTAACAATCTATGTTAATGAGTTATGTAATCCAATTTATATTAAAATGGATAGTTAGATGATATTATATTGTGGATCGTGAACACCAGACTTGGGGGTCAGGTAACCCGAATTTGGGGGTGTCACCTCGCTGGTTTAAGCTGAAAGTAGACGTTGCTCAGGGTTACATCTGATATTGGACTACTGCAAGTGTTTGAATGCCGCAAGGTCATCTTGTAGGAAAACCTGTCTTCCCGGTGTTAGCTCCGGGTCTGAGGTATGAGTGCCTCGACAGGATATCTGAGCTTGAAGCTGATAGCATGTGTTTGAAATAAGCATTTCCGAAGTTATCGTCGAAACTGCAACAACACTCCTTAGGGTTATCGCCAAGGATGAAACTCGGGGTTATCTCCGAGGTTGGAAATGATCCTTCCGGTGTGTGTTCCGAGGTTGGAAATGATGTTCCCGGTGTGTGTTCTGGGTTGCGAACTTGAACTTCCGGTTGTATTCGGAATGGGTATAAGCTATCTTTCAAGGTTATCTCCGAAAGACGAATATGCTCTCCTGCAATGTCAATAACAGGCATGCAAAAAATTTCGAGTGTCTACAGATGCCCCTCTTTATCATATTCATGCAATGCAAGGCATGGATACGATAAAGAATCCTAGACACTTGAAATGCAAGTGAAATAATCATGATGCTATGTGCAGAAACATGATGCAAATGTATGATGCATGATTGTCAGGTAATCCTGTTGGGATGACAATTAGTGATGGCTTGGATATGTGATCCAAGTCTAGAAAGATTTTGACATTGGGACTATCACCAAAGTCTTGAATCCTAGACACTGGCTTATATTCCATAGAGGTACCTCTTGTGTATAAAAGATCTGTGGGGATAAAGCTTTGTCTATTTGAGGATGTGTATAACATATTCCCTCATTATGTCGGAGTTACTGCCAATAGTCTGCCGCTATCAAGGTTGCCTGACCTTCGTTGATGTGTGTATCACCGGATAAATCCCTGCTAGGTGCATTGTCAAGGCTTCTTGACCTTCATTGATGTATGTGTCAATGGTCGCATTGTGTTGTAAACCTTGCTGGGGAAGGTTGCTTCGATGGGTTTACTTGCCATCGGTTGACATGACGTCAAGGTTGCTTGACCTTCATTGATGTGTGTATCAATGGTTGCATTGCTTTGTAAACCTTGTTGGGGAAAGTTTCTTCAATGGGTTTACTTGCCATCGACTGACATGATGTCAAGTTTGCTTGACCTTCATTGATGTGTGTATCAATGGTTGCATTGCGTTGTAACCCCCGCCGGGGATACTTGGATATTTGAAAGATGTGCGTTGTGACCCCCGCCAGAGATACATAATCATTTGATAACTTCGGCATTGTAACCCCCATCTCGGAGGTTTAGCATTTCGTGGCTTGGCGTTGTAACCCCCGCCGGGGAGGTTTAGGGTTGTGACCATGCAATGACGGCATTAGACCTTTGTGAGGTATTGCCGAGAATGATCTGTGAAAGCTGAGCTCATCGATATAGTATACCACCGCATTGATGAATACGATGAGATGCCGGGAGTTTAATTCGACCGTCTGAAACCAAGATTTCGTGCTATTAAAGCCAATCGCGTAGCATTTTCATTCCTGATTTGGCCTTTTCAGCTTTTGAGACCTCCTTTACACCTCTAACTGGAGCAAGATGGAGGTGTGGGACCCCAATAAGTGCTTGCAGTACACTGCAGCGGTAGTAGGTGGACTTGCAGCCAACCGTTGCTATGTAAAGCCCAAAGGTTGCTTTCATAAGTCATTTTCAAGCTGCACTGCGAAGGAAATCTAAGAGCTCTTCTTCAGATCTACCGAGTTCGGGCAACTTTTTGCATATTCTGCCACCTTACAAGCGTTTTTCATTGTCCTGGTAACATATGCATATATTTTTTTCCAATTTCTATCCTTTGGAAAATGACTTATCACATGAAATGAATTTAGACACATAGTAGTGATTGCAAAAACCCAAAACCCTAATAAGACTTGTATGTATACAATCCCGTTATATAAATAAAATTTCTCTATTCTGAATGTGTTATGTGCTAATAGATACTTGGTTTGACAAATTTGACCAAATAAAATTTTGTCCCAAAAACGTCATGCTTGACACCTCGTGCTTAAATTTTTTTTTCTATAATCGAACTTTTCAGTAAAATTATATTGACAAGTTGCTTTGTCGTGCTTACACTGATAAAATGCTTTGTCGTGCTTGTTAGGATTAGTGAAAAATTAGGTTAACAACCCTAGATTAGTAAACACTAACCTTAGATTAACAAACCCTAACCCTAATTAGCAAAAACCCTAACCCTAATTAGTAAAACCACAACCCTAATTAGCTAAACTAACTCTAAATTAGCTTATGTTAACACCTAATTATGGTTAGTAAACTTCAATTAGGTACTAATAAACATTACTTAACAATCCTAATCATTAGAACAAAAACACTAATCAAGATTAATGAAGATTAAAGCCTAATTAAGCTACTAAACAAACATAACTAGCTCACAAGTAGGTTAGGAGTTACCATTGCAAGTTCCTAGGCTGCACATGACATGCTTGTAACTCCCAAGCATGACAATAGTCATCAGATCAGATCTTTGTAGAAGCAAGTTGCTCAAAAATGACCAAACAGCCAAGTTGAAGAATTCTATAAATGGGAACCTTAGGGTTGAGCAAACTCACCAAATTCCTAAGCCTAGATACACTTATAAACTTACCAAATCAAGCCTGGGTGATAGCAGGAACGAAATCAGAAGCTAGAATAAAAAATTACTCAAGAAAAGGTAAAAACCCTAGTTCATAATTAGCTCTATGATCCTATGTTAGATTTGTTGTTTAGATGTTTAGAATTATGTATTAGTATGTTAGAAAGTATGTTAGATTGGCAGAACATGTTTTCATAACATCTAGATGCCTTAATTAAGTGTTTTAAGAAATCTGGAAATTTTAAAAACTATGTCTGACAGTCGAATGTCAGGGCCTATAGATTCATATGTGTTTATGTTTTGGTCCGTTAATTGTTTGTTATTTGTAGCCTGTTAGTAGGTCATTAATTTGGAAAAGAAAACAAGTTCATTTGAACCATAGATTTCAAGTTATAAGCGAAATAAAGTAGATTGATTGTTCACGGATTGCAGTTTTCTTGGTTACTAAGAAAACAAAAACAATCAAACCACTACTTTGACCAATCTGATTAATCGTCTTCTATTTGTTATTTTTGTAAGTTTTTGTTATAGATCAATACCCTGTTATATATACTACATATCTATGATCTTTAATTGAACAAACAACATTTAGGTTTACAGGAATTAATGGTCAAAATCCATTGACCGAGCTTGACCAAGTTTTCTGGGTTATCCAAAAAACTGAAGAACACGAAGAACAACGTTTGGCTGTACTTTGACTAGCATAATTAGAGACCTTAGATTTATGCTTTGTTCATATTAATGTTATATATATTGTTAGGTTTGTAATATTCTGACTAATAATCAAATTGCATAAAAGTCTTGAGCGTGTAAAATCGAGTTTTAAAAATTTACAAACCATAAACCCGGATCACCTTTATGCACAATTATTAATTAAGCGAAAAGATAAAGAATAAAATCATACCCTTGAAGATCGAAGCTTCCTCGTGTACAAGTTCACCTCCAATCCTTTTCGCGTTCAACTTGAATCCACTTTGGGTTTGGTTCCTTCCTTTGATCAACGTTAGCCACCCATTGTGTTTGGCCTCAGAGGTGATCCACCGAGGAAGAAGAAAATTCAAGAAAAGCGTGGTTGGCTAAACCTAGTTTTTCTATCTCTATAGAAAGGTGTACTCTCCCAACAATTGGAATTATGTCATTATGTTAAAAAGTCAACAACCCCACCACCCATAATAAGACTCCTCTTATTTATCGATGTGGGCAACCCATCTTAACAATTAAGGAATTGGGTTTTATTTAATTAATTAAATTCTTTTAATTAATTAAGCTCCCTAATCTTATTAGGGATAATTAATTAAACTCCTTTAACTAATTTTCCTTCCTAATCCAATTAGGAATAAATGAGAAGTACTTATATTAAATTAATTCCTAAACTCTTTTAGAAATTAAAATAATAATAATTGTAATAATATTAATAAGACTCCTCTTATTAATTTATATTTAATATTTCTAAAATATTAAATAATAAATATTAAGCTATTTAATTTATTCTATCACCATAGATTAAATTAAATATACTTAATATATTATTACGATTATGCCATTAACTTCTTAAATAATTATTCTTCCTTTTATGGTGTGACCCTTTAGGTTCTCCATATTAACCTAGGTTGTGAATAAATCAATTAGAACAATTCTAATCTTATTTAAATAAATAAATTAAACAATTAATTTATTTAAATAAATAATATTTATTCTACAATAGGATAAGCCTCCCTAGCGATCAACGACTTTCCGGATAATATAGATTTCAACATTAATCATCAAAGAACCTTTGAGTAAATAGTTACTGTTACAATTCAATCCTTCCACCATCTGATGTCCCAATTAAATATAAGACATGGAATTCTTTGTCAAGTCTTATTTTATTTAATTATATGTATTCGACTCTTAAATGCACAACTCAAATAATGCAAATTAGAAACTCCTTTCTAATTTCATTACCTTAACCAAGGACTCTTTGGGTTGTCATTTATCGAATCACATAGGACATTTCTCTTCTTTTATTAGAAGTGGTAGATTCTTTTGTTGATCATACATTATCTCCATGTACTGACTTATTATACCCAAGCATACCCTTTGATATACCCTAAGGGTCTTAAAGGAATAAGTCAAAGTATAACTCATCATACACAAGATACTATGATGATCTCAAGTCCAAGGATTACTTGTACTACTATCACTACAGAATTCCTATTGACGGTGCAAATAAAACTCCATTAGGTATTCCTTAGCGAGCCAACGTTCGTTGAACTTATTCTCTAATAAGCACCTACATACTTGCTTTAGTGTCTCACACACAAATGATCATGAGATCAATCATCCTCATCCGATGAGCAAGCAACGTATGTACTAATCTATCCGGATTCACTAATCCCCAATTTAGTAATCCGATGATTGGGAACTATTTTTAGTTTTAAGCTTTATAAGAATTTAGATCTCATTAGAATGATCATCATCATTATTCTAAAAGCATTGCTTAAAACTATGGGTTTATCACATATTATAAAACATCATCATGTAGATAATTAAAAGCCTTTAATAAATTAATACTTTTTATTAATAAATGAATAAGATTATTATAAAGTATATGCTTTATCATCAAAACATGATTGGCTTGTGTGCATACTACTTTCATATATGTACTACGACATATATACTACGTATTTACAACAAACATCACACACATCTAATACGAGGAATCAAAGATATTTAAGCCACAAAACCGTTGACCAAGTGGCTTACTCTCATGCTCGGGTTACCCAAAAACTCAAGAACAACTCTGACAATGACTTTGAGCCTCTATAACTTCTTGTTATATGTAAGTTCAACCCTAAAATTTGTTTCATGTTGTACTATTGTATAGAGTACTACAACATCAACTCTTGACTAAACCAAAAATCATTATGAGTAGCATTTTAATTGGTGGTCAAAGCTGGTCACTCGACCATGCCCGAACCATCTTGTCTAAAACTTCAAGAACACCTACTGATGACACTTCACATCCTTTGAAAGGGCTTTAGAAACAGAATAAAAAATTATTTTTTCTAAAATAAATTATAAAAAAATTAGAAATAATTAATAAATAAATATAAATGAATAAATATAAAAATAGTTTTAAAAATTATATTATATTATTATAAATAAATTACGATATTTTACATAAATTCATAATTATTTTGATATTATTAATAATTAACTTATTAATAAAGAAATTAGAATAATTATTTTAAATACTAAATAATTAGGGAAAATATTATTAATAATATAAAATTATAATAAATGAATATAAATTATTTAATAATAATAATCAAAGCTTTTGTAAAATTATAAGTAAATATTAATTACTTAAAAATAGAAATAAAAATTAAAAGATAAATAATT
>JAINUW010000575.1:0-167831 GCA_020205615.1 Panax quinquefolius
GAACATCGAGGGCAACATATCAGCGTATGATGAACTTCGTTTTCACAAAACAGTTAGAACAGAGCATGGAGGTGTATGTGGACGATATGTTTGTGAAAAGCATGTCAGTCTAGGATCATCTGGAGGATCTGGAAAGCTGTTTTGAAATGGTCAGAAGACACAAGCTACGATTGAATTCAACCAAGTGTACTTTTGGGTTAGGATTAGGGAAGTTTTTGGGATATTTGGTTAGTAAGAGGGGCATTGAGGCAAACCCGGAGAAAATCCAAGCGATCTTAAACACGAAGCCTCTGAAGACATACAAAGATGTGCAACGGCTGACAAGGCGAATAGCTGCCTTTCGGAGAATTGTGTCAAAATAAGCCAAACGATGCTTACCCTTCGTTGACACTCTCAAGGGGCTGAAGAACCAGAAGAGTTTCTAGTGGACCTCAGAGTGCGAAGACGCGTTCTAAGGGATCAAGAAATATTTGTCTTCGGCACCACTACTAATAAAACCGATCCCTTCGGAAACCTTATACTTATACCTGGCTGCAAGTTCGATGGCAGTGGGGACAACACTAGTATGAGACAAGGGGGGAAGGCAGATCCCAATGTATTACATCAGCCACGTTCTTTGGGATGCTGAAACAAGATATCCAAACCTGGAAAAGTTCACTTATGCCTTTATCATTGCAAGCAGCAAACTTCGGCATTATTTCCAGGGACGGTTGGTGGTGGTGTACATGGATCAGCCATTAAAGAAGATTTTATAGAGACCTGAAGTCTTGGGTCGGTTGGCTGCATGGGTGATGGAATTAACTCAGTTCGCTTTGGAATACCATCCTCGAACATCGATTAAGGGACATGCATTGGCCGACTTCATAGTAGAAAGTTTGTTCACAGAACCGGATGTAGGGTCGGTTACTGATACCCAACAGGGGCCAACCTCGTGGAATTTATATGTAGATGGGTCATCGACTTCGGATATCAGCGGAGTAGGAGTTATTCTAACAAGTCCCGAGGGATTCAAAGTTCAGCAAGCCATCCGGTTTCAGTTCAAAGCTACTAATAATGAAGCAGAATATGAGGCTATACTAGTCGAACTTCGGTTGGCCCAAAGCTTGGGAGTGCAGAAGTTAGTCATTTACAGTGATTCACAGCTGGTGGTCAAGTAGCTATCAGGGGAGTATGAGGCTTGGGGGGCGAGAATGTCAAAATATATGGCCAAAGTGAAAGATAAGCTCATGTACTTCAGTTCACATAGCTGTCAGGGAGTTGACCGGTCGGATAATATGGTAGCAGATGCTCTAGCTAGATTGGCAACTACCGAAGCAAGCTCCTTCAATGGGTCGGTGTATCTAGAGGTATTAGAATAGCCAAGTGTTTCGAAGACGGATGTGCTAGCTTTGGACCGGCTCGACTACTGACTCACACCTTATATCTCGTATCTGGCTGATGGGGTGTTGCCCTCAGATCGTATATTGGCAAGAAAGATCAAGCATATGAGTTTAAACTTTATTCTTATCGATGGAAAGCTATACCGAAGGGCCATTAGCTCCCCACTGCTCAAGTACTTAACTCCATTGGAAGTAGATTACACACTTTGGGAGGTGCATGAAGGAATTTAAAGAGATCACATGGGGGCTAAGTCACTGGCATATAAGATTCTGAGGTAGGGATACTATTGGCCGACCATCTACCAGGAAGCTAAAGATTTTGTCAAGAAGTGTTCGAAATGCCAGCTGAACAGCCCCATCCCTCATCAGCCTCCCGAAGAATTATTTTCGATCTTGTCCCTGATTCCATTTTCCATATGGGGAATCGACATCCTGTGGCCTCTGTCGAAGGCCAAGGGACAAGTCAGTTTCATGATCGTGGCCATTGACTACATGACCAAGTGGGTCATAGCCAAACCTCTGCAGAAGATCACCGAACAAGAATGTTTGAAGTTCTTTAAGGAGGGCATTTTTTATCGTTTCGGTATCCCGATGGCAGTGGTTTCGGACAATGGCAAGCAATTTGTAGGGTCAAAATTTGATGTTTTTCTGAAAGAATTGGGGATTTAGCACCGAAAGACTTTAGTTGCTCACCCCCAGTCAAACGGCCATGTAGAACTTACCAACCGAACCCTGCTTAACGGAATCAAAAGACGACTTGACGAGCTAAAGGGTCGGTGGCCAGAGGAATTACTCAGTGTTTTATGGGCTTATCGGACTACTTCGAGAAGAACAACTGGGGATTCATCGTTTCAATTGGAATATGGGACCGATGCACTCATACCTGTTGAGATCAGATCTCCTACCCTTCGGGTCAGCCAATATAAGGAGTTGTACAATGACCAGGGACTACAGTTAAATCTGGATCTTCAGGAAGAAGTTCGGGACTCAGCCTTGATAAGGTTAGCAATTTACGAAAAGATAACAGTCCAACACTACAATCAGAATGTGAAGCAGATGAGATTTGAAGTTGGAGACCTAGTCCTTCGGGAGTCAGAGGCATTAAACCCCCAGAACACCGGTAAGCTGATGCCTAACTGGGAGGGGCCCTATAAAGTGGTAGAAATGCCCAAGCCAGGTACATACCGGCTTCGAGCAATGGATGGTTCTGAAGTAAAGAACAATGGCATGCTGGAAGACTTAGAAAATTTTACCAATAAAAGTTATGTCATTCTTTCCTTTACTTATGTAAGCCATTTTAGTTATCAATGAAATAAATGAGATTTTTTCTTCGGATACGTTTATACTTCATTTATATTCATATGCTTTCACATATTCGACCAAATAAACATCAGACTTAAACCGATCAGAAAGTTGGAAATGACATAACTGATCGATAAAAGTCATGGGTATAACTGATCGACAAAATTGTAATTGTAGACCGAATCAGGTAAGATTCGGGCTTAAATCGATCAGATAGTCAGAAAAGGTATAAACTGATCGGTCAAAGCCACAAGTATAACTGATTGGGAAAATGGAAATTGTGCATCAGAATAACTTCGGGCATAACACAATCAGAAAGTTCGAAATAAGATAACTGATCAAGGAAAGTCGCGAGTATAACTGATCAAAAAAATTTACAAACAAAAATTTTATATTTCATTCATATTCTCGAATTTTTACAAGACCCGTTCGTATAAAATTTGGGCAAAGTACAAATAAAGAGAAAAATGAAGATTACAAAAATTATAAGCCCTAACTGGGTCTAATCTTGATAAACTTCATCTCCAGCTTTGAATTCTTCATCCGAAGAGTCTAGGACAGAAGCATCAAGGCCAACTGTAATCAACTTGGCCCGAGCCTTCTCCCGATAGGCTTCATAGCCTTCAGCGAACTGAGTCATGAGCTTGTCAGTTAGGGCAGGGGAGTCTTCATGTTCTTCGATTGCGCATTATCTGACCTTGGAATATTCCTCCTTCAAAGAATTATTTTCCCAAATCACGTGCCACATATTGTCGGTCACTTAGGAGAACTTCTCAGTAATAACATCGATGGTCTTTTCCCGGTCTTTGACCTCTCTTGCCAGATGCTCCTTCTCCTCGAGAAGCTTCTTGGTGTGATTGTCCAGTCCGACGAACTCTTCTTGAAGCAGAGAATATTGTGTTCTGAGCTCATCGGCCTGACGCTCAGCTTCGGTTACTTTGTTTTGAGCCTCAACGTGAAGCTCCTTCTCTTAGTAGCCCGTGCCACAGGCGGAACGGCTCGGGCCAGGATAGCATTGGCCTACAACCGCGGATGGAATACATGAGTTATTTTACATAATGGTTTGGTGAAATCAATCAAGTCTTCATTTTTACCTGACACTGGGCCTGGATATAGTCCACTAGAAGCTCCTCAGAAGAAAACCCTCTGAACCGTTCGTTATCACCACGTAATTTAAAGTGGTCGAGCAGGTTGAAGGGAAATACCTCCGAAGGGCTCTTTGGCCAGAATGTAATAGGCGTTCTGTGGGAGGAACTCGCATCGTTGATTGGTCTGGAAGTGGGTGTAGAAGTCAGAATAGGGTCGGTGTCCACAACTTAAAGATTCGGATCCTCTATTAGACGGGGCCTCTTCGAACGAGGTTCGAGAGGAACCTCTTCAGTTCCCTCTGAATCCTTGAGGATAACTTCTGGTGGAGGTAGAGGAGGGGTCAGCTTCGGAATGACTGAAGAAGAAGTCTTGGAGGGGCCCTTGGTGGAAGGCTTCCTCTTATTCTTCTTTAACAAGGCCATATTCTTCGATAGATTCATTTTTAGTGCATTCTTGGTGGAAGGCTCGGAGGCAGTAGCTGCAGGAGCCGGACCAGAAGCAGAACCAGTTGAGAGTTCCGCAATCGGAATGGTTTCCTCCTCGGCCGTCTCGTCAGTGATAGGAAGACGGATCGGCTCGATTGTGATGGGAAAAGTGGCTAAGGACTCAGCAGCACCTTCGAGCTTGAAAATTGTCACTTCACAAAAAGGAGCGAGTTAGAAAACTGGTTATAGAAACAAGATGGAAGATAATGGAGAATGGAGGTATGGAGAGGTCAAGAGAATGACACTTTCACCCGTGTTTGTACAGCCAGGTCTCGTTGGATAGGACCCCCAGGCTCCATTCAGTCTTACTCCATTTTTTGTAGAACTCTTTGAAAGCACCAACCCGGTCTTTCAGAAATTTGGAAACTTTGGGAAATGGATCTTTGGGATGGGACCAGTTCAGGAGAAGCTTAAGGTCAGTCCCTTTCACAAAGATCCATTGTGGATGCCACCCTTTTTTGCTCGAGGGGGTTTTGATGAGGTCGTTCCGGTTAGCTTGCTTGTTTAGTTGCCGAAGGCCCGGTTCTTTTGACCTTCCAATGGTGAACAGTGCAAAGAAGAAGTCGTGTCCAGGAGTGATCCCGACCTCTTGGCACAAAGCTATGGAGGAGATCAAATGGATATATGAGTTCGGCACAAGTTGTGCGAACCCGATGCCAACGAAACAAAGAAAGGACGAAATGAATTCGTGAAGGGGAAATCGAATCCCATATTTCAGTAGATATAGGGGTACGGCGACCCACTCACCTTTGGGTCTCCAGAACATCCTCTCGTCGGGTGTGGGTACCCGAAGTTTGTACTCCCTCGGTATGTTGAACAAGGTTCGGATGTCTGAAATTTGTGAAGGATAATAGTAGATCGGTGTTGATATGCGAGAAGTCAGTTGTTGAAGCATAAACGCTTCAGATTTTATCCTCATCATTATTTGTAGTAATATCCGTATGAGCTATCAGGAGTTCGACCGGAACCAGGTCACCGGAAGTGACTGTGGGCGGAATTGATTCAGTGGAAGGAGGAGAGCTAGAATCAGCCATTGGTAGTGAATGAGATGAGAATATGAGGTTTTTGGAAGCAAAAATGAATAGAAATAAAGTTGAAATCAGAGAAGTTTGGTGAAAGTGAGATGTTCACTAGAAATCGCCTTTGCCGGAAAATTTGAACAAAGATTTTGAAATGAAGAAGTCTAGATAGAGTGACAATGATGGGTGGGTTGGGGGTTTTATAAGTATAGCTGCACCAAACCCAAGGGTGGCTGTTTATGGCAGGTGGGGTCCGGCTTTAGAGAAGCGTGTGGAGTTTCAAAAAGCAAGGAGAAACCACTTGGGTTCCCCAGACAACTTATCATTAGCTGTCGTGACTCTTCGAATTTATGACCTTTCAAGTCTCTAATTATAAATTAATTATAATAGGAGACTGGGGGGCAATGTTCGGGAGTGTTTTACCGACCTCCATGTGGGCTGAAGGCCTGACATCAGTAGGGGATTATAAGTCCAATGGGTTGAAGCCCTCGGAGATGCTGAAGGTGTTCGGGTTCGAGCATCCGAGTCCTCTGGGCCGGAGCCCAATCCAGATGGGTGATATTCGGGCTCGGGTATCCGAGTTCTTTGGGCCAGAACCTTAATCTGGCGTATGGCATTCGGGTTCGGGCCTTTGAGTCCTTTGGACCGAAGCTCAGATAAGTTGGTGAGTTCGGTTGGGTTGGGCCTTTGCTGTGGGTTGTCCTGCGTACAGAGTCTGGAGTCCTAACCGTATTTGAATAAGGTAACTCCAATTGTAGTGTTTGGATTAGATTCCACTTCCACCTTTTAAAGAGATTGTATTGTACCCAAATTATGGTAACTACCATAATTAGGAGTCCTAATTCGACTTGGAGAAGGATTCTATGGTGATGAGAGTACTATAAATACAAGGCCAGGGTTACAATTAACAGGTAATACTTTCTTTGAGCACTAAACATAAAAGCCTCCATTGTTAAACCTTGTGAACGGCCTGTACTCATTCTCACCCCGGAGCTATCCTCCGGCGGCACAAGCCGTGAAGCTTCGTGTGTGATCTGCTATTGTGCAGGTTCAAGCGCGTGGATTCTGTGATTGGATGCTTATAATATCAAGGTGAGATGGATTATGTAATAATAATTCACGTATGGAAAACGTAATATTTTGTATGCGGACTTAGTTCGAGAACGTTAGGAATATCAAGCGTTAAGAAGATACTGTAAAGATCGTATGATACATATGTATTGTGCGAGGTAGTGTATACGAGTATGATACGAAGCATTATGCAAGTATATGGGAATGATGGTATTCCGTATATTATGAATTAATATAAAAGTTAGAATACGAGAACTATACGTATAATATATGTGATAAGGTTTTTAATTAAATGGCATAGACTAGTAGGATTGTGTAAACAATTGAATAGTCCAATAAGAATTAAAGTGCAAGCCCAAGTGTTTATTAATGCAAGCCTAAAGTTAAGTTAAGTTAATTAGACCCAAGCCTAGATAATGTCCAATGGGTTAAGCTTGATCCATGGAGCAACCCATGTTGATGTGGTTTAATCTTGGTGACTAAGAACTTTGAGTGATGACCAAGAACTTTAAGTAATGACCAAGCAAAGGTATGTTTTGTGATGGCCAAGTATTTTATTTGGTGGGCAAGTTAACCTAGCATCTAGGAAATGAATAGTAAGGAGGTGGGTTGGTGTATTGTCTAATATGCCCTCACTTTGGTTTTCCTATAAATAGAAAGCTAGGATTTTCATTTGTTTCTTGTTATTTTTCATCCAAAAACTTTCCTTACAAAACAACTTAAGTGTTAGAGAGAATAAGTCAAGAATAAGTCAAATTTCCATTATTAGATTTTTAAGAAGAAGAAAGCTAGTCATCAAAGGTACATGATCTTATGATCTTATATCTTCCATCTCTATCATTGTAGGCTGATAAGAGAAGTGTAGCTTAATTTACATGTATGCTAAGAACACATAAGAATTAATTAATTAATGGACTTAAGTCGAATAAGTTATGAATAAGTAAGTTAAACCTATATAAGTTATGAACTTATGATGAACATATATGGACTTGTCATATGTTTACCTTAAGAAGTTAGTATGATTGATAAGATGTAAGAATGTTGCTTAAAGGACTTAAACCAATAATAAGTCATAATGAAGGAAAATTTGTAAATTATAATTTATTAAGTCATGAACTTATGAAGAATAAGCCAAAACATAACTTGAAAATTAGTTGTTATAACATATAAGTTGAAATGTCTATAGGATGAATTAAATTCATTTAGAATGATGGTCAAAACCTAAATAACGAAGTTTTGCCAGAATTCACACGATTGGACGATAATCGTCGAATTCGTGAAATTCTCAGAATGGAAGTTGTATTTTGTGTTTGAACTCGAAAATGTTGGTTTTCGATGGAGACAAGTCATATTTGGCATTATAGAGTTGCAGACTCGAAAATGACCGAATTCTGACTTAGAACGAAGAAACGAGCGTTGAACGTTCATGAACGTTTATCGTTTTCGTTAAAAAAGAACCAATAGGTGAATTTTGAGTTAACAAAGTTAAATAGATAAAATTCTTGAATGAACATGTAGAGTATGTGATTTGTGAGCTAATGGCTTTTGAACGAGCCAATTCAGACTTAAAATGATAAAATTTGGAGTCCGGGAAGTTTGTTATAAAAATTAAAAAGCATTAATTATGCGGTACGTACACAGGCGCATTGCATGGCGCCCGACCAAGGCATATTGATGGCAACTGCGATGATCTGGGATCTGACAAGGCACATACATATTGCAGAGTCACGCCACAGCGCGGCCAAGAGAGTTAAGTGTGGGTGCTTGTGCCGAACTCGACCATCGACTCTTTGGAAACTCGCGTCGCGATCACGAGTTGTATAAGAGATGACTTCATGCATGACGCCATCCTTATGGAATGTATAGTAAGGAAGGTTTATCACTATGAAATGAATGGTAACTGATTAGTAAAGAAGTGAAGCTTAATTATTATATTGTTAAAGCTTTATTAAACCTTAGGTATGAGACATAAAGGTTAAAGATAAGTAATCAAACATGAACGTAAGAACAATGCAAACTATATTAAAAAGCCGGAACTAATAAATAAAAAATCTAAATCATGTTTAGATTGAGAAGAAGGGTAATATTCATTAGGAATTATGTATGTTCCTTCATACCCTAATGTGTTATGTGATGTGATTATCTACTGTAGAGACTTAAGGATTTAAAGTGCACACGTTATAACTGTAGCAGACGCTAAAGGCAAGTATTCTAACTCTTGTTTCAGTTCGTTCTGGATAAGCTTTGTAATTCATGTATTCTTACGCATGAAATATGGTATGATGAAGTCAAAGCCAACCTTTTTCGGCTAGACTTATATTATGTTTCTATCAAAGCATGGTCAATGTTGTACCAAGTTATATTGGTGTGGTTTTCAAATGAAGACTGAGTATGCTAAAATGTTTTGTCATCAAACGACAAGCACGTGAGGTTGCCACAACTTAAACGTACATACATTTAATGAATGTAGTGTTGATCAACATAGAGTACTATAGGCTGATCACCTAGATGTGCTCGTAAGAAATGTCAGACATACGAACTTAGTGTCGGGATGTCCTTTTCAAATAAAGTATGAAATGCTCAAGTTCTTGGACCAGAATTGATGTTTTACTGAATATTGTTGTTGTAAAATGTTTTGAATAAAAAGAAGTGCTATTTTGAATTATCGATAGTACTTCGTAACTATTATTCAGTTATTGAAGATATATGAATCCTATGTTTCAAGCATGCTGTTTATTGGAATTATTGTACTTGCTGAGCTAGTCATGCTCACTCTTGCTTGAACCATATGAACGCAGCTAAGATCGAACTGACAAAAAGATCTAGAAATGATAAGGGTAAGGCGAAGACGAACACGTAGAGTAGTTATGTAATAGTATAGGTTTAATGTTGTATTATATTTGATAATATGACAAGAACAAATGTAATGGTTATAAAGAACCTGGGGAATGTTAATATTATTCCGAATATATAGAAGACATATTCGTTCTTTTGAGGCTTTTCAATTGAATGTATGTGTGAATGGTAGTACCGTGTAGCACCATCTGTTGGGTTAGAAGATACCCAAATTTGGGGGTGTCACGGGTTGGTATCAAAGCATTAGGTTATAAAACTTAAGGGGGGAATTAAAAACCTTAAGTCATAACCTTAAGAGAAGTTAAAGAAGTAAAAGAAGAAAATAACCTTATAAAAATGCATTATGAATATGTTATGTGTTTTTATTATTCTATTGACATGTACTAATCAACTTAATTGTTTTGTGTAGATGTCAGGTGTAAATGGAATGCATTTAGATGTACAGGCAGTTAGTAAAGAATCGGTTAATCAGATAGAGATTATACTGAACCCCATAGCGGTAGAGCCCGAAGTTGTAGTGGTTGAGTCTGGAGACTCAGAGGACCCTGATCTCATGTCTGTATTCGACGGCTTGATAGAAGAGGAGGTGGAGGTAGTGTCCTTCAACCTAGTAGCAATAGCAGCAGAGATGGCTACTGGGGAGTCAATAATGTCACTTTTTATGCCAGTGTTAGATAGAAACATCCATTACTATCATGAGGTTAAGGAGCTAAAAGCAGAGCTCCAGGCTGTTATAGAGGATAAGACGGACGTGGAGTCCATGTGGGAGCAGGAGCACGATGAGAGAGTTTTGGCTAAGGACAAGGTCCATGAGCTGAAACAGGAGGTCTTTGAGCTCAGAGGGGAGCTAAAGACCAAAATGCAAAAGATAGGGAGAATGTCTTATATTCATAGGAATTCTCATGCTGACTTCCAGTAGTAGGCAGCTGGTTATCCCATTGAGGCAGGGCAAATGCATCATATTATCAGCCGAGATATTATTATCGGTCTTGCCAAGGCAGATTTTGATAATGCCTTAAGGCAGATGTAATCTAGTAGTAGCTAGAGTAGTTTAGATATGTAAATATTTTGTATCTAGTAGTGACGTAAAACCCTATTTTTTATAACATAGGGTAGTCTTTTATAAATCCCAATTTTTGGAAAGCAATTGCGGGAAAGTAATGTAATCAGCTTAAGCTGTGTAATGTAATCGATGTAGTATTAAACTACAATGAAGAAATAAATATAAGCCTTTTTTAAAAAAAATATTGAGTAGTGAAAGTTGAAGTTATTATTTAATCTTGAATAATAACTAACTAATAAGAACGGACCATATTGAAGCCCAAACATGGGTAAAAGAAATTGAGAAGGCATTTTTGATAGCAAATGTCGACGAGGCCCAGAAGGTTGCCTTTGCAACCTAAATGATGAAGGGAGAGGCCAACTTTTGGTGGGAGGCCAATCAGGCTAGGGCCAGGATCGAGAATCTAATGTGGGTGAGGTTCAAGGAGATATTTTTTGAGAACTACTTTCCCACGAGCATGCAAGGAAGGATGGAGATGCAGTTTCTCGATTTAAAACAAGGGGACATGACGGTTCCCCAATACGCCGCCAAGTTTAATGAACTGGCGAGGTTTGCTCCACACTAAGTGGACACCGAGGTTAAAAAGGTGCAACGGTTCGAGCAGGGCTTGAAACCCTAGCTCTATAACCGTATATCTGTGTTGTGACATCCCCAAACCCAGGTACTTCATTCCCACAGGATTTGGTGTTCACTTAATCAAACATTCATATCTAACTACCCAATCACAATAAAATTGAATAATAAAACCTTCCCCATTAAAGGGTTACATAATAAAAATCTCCCAGGTTGTCTAACCTTTCAATACAATCATTCAAATGCGGAAATGAATAAACTTCGTTACAACCATTCAATTACAATCTGATAATAAACTATCAACATAGAACAAGTCTTCAATACTTGTTCATCTTTCCTTTTCCCTTACTGGTGCTAGGTACATCAACCTTCTCATCTTTAACTATAATAGTTATATAAGTAAGAGTGAGCAAACAAAGCTCACTTGAAACAACACTGAATAAAAATCTTTACAACAACTGTCAAATAAGAGGCTCGATAGAGTTAAATAATGTGATTAATCAACATTCTGAATTATATAACTGAGGGTCCTAAGACCACGAACTATGTACATAGTTATAAGTAATTTTTCAACTTAAACTTTAACAGTCATAAGAGTATATAGACTCCTCGTACTTAGGGGGATCAGCCCTTCGTACAATGTATTGTCCACAAACATTTCGACGCTAAGAGTAAATTACCCCTAATAATAGGGTTATTCATCTCAGTATTTAGAGTACAAGTCCGCACCAAATTGAGTTTGGTTTGGATACATTTCAAGGTAATTTGGAATTCAACGAACATCAACTAAGGATTAGTTGAATAAAATTAATAACATCATGCTATGGAATAATCATAACTGAATCGACATGGTAAATTAAAATCATGCTTTAGGAATAATCTAATAGCATACATATTGAATAACTATAACACACCTTGCTTGAACAATATTAAGCCAAGGTTATTTAAAATTGAATACTAAGCATGCATAACAATTTGAACGATAAAACTGATAAGTGTATTTTATATATGCGATTTAATATCCATTTCATGCTTATTTGTTGCTAAATTCTTATGATCATGTTCAGTTTTACTTGCTTTATGTTGATTCATGTGTAGGATGGTGGTTGTAGCATTCAATGTATATTTGGAGCTATTTGGTGTGATTTGAAGTCAATTGGAGCATAATTGGAGAAAGTATGAAAAAAACAAAGAAAGTCGGTTGATAGAAAGGCAGTTGCCGTAGGAGGGGGGGTCATACTCTTGATTAGCGAGGAAGATAGCCTGGCAAAATTTGGCATTATACTATACACCCAGCCAAAGGTGGGGTCTTCAATCGAGCTAGGCAGAAAAGAGGTCCGCCGGGGTGGGCTTACATAGTATATGAACCCCCACCGGGGCGGGGGGTGGAAAATCTGAGTGTCCTGTTATGTTTGCAATTCCTCTTGGGCACGAATTCTAGCTATTTGCATGGTACTGTAACTCTATTTGTAGAGAATTAGGCTGGGGGCTTTTGGGTTGGACATGATATACTAAATGGACAATAACTTCAACAGAGAAGAGGAGGACATATTACGAAGATCTAATCTCAGTTTTTAATAGCAAGTGTGGAGGAGTATTTCGAGGAGTTTTCAAGATAATTGCAATTATAGACTACGTGAAGGGTGTTTTTCAATATTCTTCTTGTTAGATATTTAATTATAATTGGAAGAATGATTTCTATGATTTATTCAGTGTTTATTTCATTTATTATGAACTAATTCACTTTTTAGGCTTGTGATGGATCCTTAAGTAAATCGATTGTTTTGTAAACTTTGATTTCCAATTTAATAAGCTATCTCCAGTTAATCTATATTGATTTGTGCTTGAATCTATGAATTACCTGATCAACAATTCTTTGTGCAATTGGATGGAATCGAGAGAGGATATTCGAATCTAGACCTAGTTGATATAGCATGTGTTCAGGATTTTGTTAGTAGTTTAAACTTGATGAGTGTTAAGGTAGAGATATGCTTGACATCGCATGTAATCGGATAGAGAACTTATTCTTCAACCTTCTTCAATTGTAATTCACATAGAGATATAGTGGGTTAGTTGATTAAGGTGTTTAACGAATTTCTATCTTAATTGTGGATTGATGTGAATAGGGTATTAATTCATCGAGAGGTGGTTAATGCTACGTTCGTGTTCTTGATTAATAAACTGGGATAGTGCGTTGATTTAGAATAAAGGTGTTAAAATCAAAGTGAAGCTTAGGGTGAAATCATAAGTCTAATTCTCCATTAATTGTTTGAAATTTCAGATTTTGATATTCATGGTTGTTTTGTGTTAGTTTCATTATTCTTAATTTTAGTTTCGTTAATTTCAATTATTGAGTTGATTTGTTTAATAAAATTAGGGTTAATAGAAAATTGGTAATTGTAAGTTAAGATTATTGCTAGTTAGTTTCTGTGGGAACGATACTTTACTTATCACTTTATTACTTGTTGACCACGTATACTTGCGTGTTGTGCGTAATTAGATTTTACCCAACAAGTTTTTGGCGCCGTTGCCGGGGAACTATTTACTATAAATCTTAATAGTTTTACGATATCAGTTTAATTAATCCAGTTTTACTTAGACATTTTATTTTTGTTCGTGTTTCTTATTTCAGGTGTTTGAAACGGTTTATGCAAACTCGGCCTAAAAATCCAGATTTGCTACCTTTTGACGACAACATTGAGAAGAGGTTTCAGAGGTTGAACAAGTGGATTAAGGAAACATGACAAGAATTTGAAACACCTGAGAAAGAAGAGGAAATGGCAGCCAAAGATCAGAAAGCATTAAGGGACTACGCCACGCCCAAGGTAACTGAACTGCAATCAAGCATCACTAGTCCAGCAATAGCAGTGAATACATTTGAAATTAAGCCAGGGATGATACAAATGATTCAGAATTCAGTTCAGTTTGGGGGATTGGAAAATGACGATCCGAACGAGCATCTAGTTAGTTTTCTGGAACTGTGCAACACCTTTAGGTTTAATGGGGTGTCGGATGAAGCGGTGAGACTTTGATTGTTCCCATTCTCTTTACGGGACAAGGCGAAGAGTTGGTTACATTCTTTACCATCCGGTTCGATAACTACATGGGAGGATTTAGCTCTGAAATTCCTCGTAAAATTCTTTCCACCGGCGAAAACTGCGAAGATGAGGAACGAGATTACGATGTTTGAACAGCAACATAGGGAGTCGTTATATAAGGCATGGGAGAGATACAAAGAATTGCTCACAAAATGCCCACATCATGGATTGCCCAGGTGGCTGCAAATGAACACTTTTTACAATAGACTACATGGGAATCTCAAGACAAGTATTAATGCAGCGTCGGGCAGAGCATTCATGGCTAAGAGTTATGAGGAAGCCTATGAGTTGATTGAAACCATGGCAGTTAATAACTACCAGTGGCCCACAGCAAGAATGACACAGGCGAAGGCAGCTGGGGTATTAGAAGTAGATAGTATGACAGCGATGCAAGCACAAATATCTACACTCTCAAAGAAGTTGGAGTCGGTCATAGCAGCACAAGCACAACAAACACAGTAAGTACATCAAGTGGCAATAATTTACGAGTTGTGCGCGGGAGAGCACCCAATGGAGCATCTATACAGTTCATCGGCAATTACAACAGAATTCCGCAAAAAATATATCAGAACACACACAAACAAGGAAATAGGAATCATCTGAATTTCTCATGGAACAACAACCAGCAAAATCAAGCTTCACGACAATCATATCCACCTGGATTTCAGAACCAGCAACAACTAGCTCAATATCAAGAAAGGAAATCTGATTTGGAGGAAGTGTTGACAAAATACATGACTAGCACTGATTTGGCTATAAAAAATAAAGCCATGGCTATGAAATCACAAGAGATGGCGATCAAGAATCTAGAGAATCAGATAGGTCAAATTGCGTTGGCATTGAATAATAGACCACAAGGGACATTACCAAGTGACACCAAGAGAAATCCTAAGGGTAATCATGAGCAGTGTCAAGCCATTATGTTGAGAAGTGGAAAACAGCTTTATGGTCAAGAGCCAGAAATTTTGGTTACAAAGGAGGTTAAACCAGAAAAAGAAAATACAGTGGGTGAGGTAAAGCAAGGGAACAAAAAACAAATGGAAAATAACAAACCAGTTAACGAACCAGCTATTTATCCTCCCCCACCATTCCAGCAAAGAGTTCAAAAACAAAAATTAGACAAGTAATTTGCAAAATTTTTGGAAGTTTTCAAGAAACTTCAAATCAACATACCATTTGCAGAGGCCCTAGAACAAATGCCGAGCTACACAAAATTTATGAAAGGGATTCTGTCAAGGAAAAAGAAATGGGAAGATTTTGAGACTGTGGCACTAACAGAGGAGTGTAGTGCGGTATTATAGCAAAAATTACCATCAAAACTCAAGGACCCGGAGAGCTTTACTATTCCATGCACGATCGGGGATATGCATTTTAGCAAGTGTTTATGTGATTTGGGGGCATGTGTGAACCTTATGCCATTGTCAGTATACTTAGAATTGGGTTTGCCTGCACCAAGACCTACAAATATCACATTACAGTTAGCGGATAGGTCAGTCACGTATCCAAGAGGCATAGTAGAGGACATCTTAGTGAAAGTGGATAAGTTCATATTCCTCGCAGACTTTATCATTCTAGATTTTGAGGAGGACAAGAACATCCCAATTATCCTAGGGAGAGCATTTTTTGCTACAGGGCAGACACTCATAGATGTACAAAAGGGAGAACTCACTATGATGGTCCAAGATCAAGAAGTGAAATTCAATGTGTTTAAGGCAATGAAATTCCCTACGGATGAGGAAGAATGTTAACGAATGGATTTCATTGAGCAAATCATTAGTGCTGACATGAGCAAAAGTTTGGTAAACGATCCGTTAGAAACAACGTTAGTGGGAGATGAAGAGATCGACGATCCAGAATTGGTGGATTACTTACAAATGCTAGACTCATTGCCACGAGTACCCAGATTTAGAACACTGTTTGAACCACTACACACAGAGGAGGTAACCACAGAAAAACTAAAACCGTCATTAGAAGAGCCTCCAAAGCTGGAACTTAAGCCACTTCCTAAGCACATCAGGTATGCGTATATAGGCAATTTAAATTCTTTACCTATTATTATTTCAAATTTTGCACTTAGCAATTGCGGGGAGAAAAAAGTTCTTGAGGGTGCTTGAGGAACACAAATCGGCTATTGGGTGGACAATAAATCGACATAAAGGGAATCAGCCCTTCATTTTGCATGCACAAAATTTTGATGGAAGATGAGGAAAAACCAACGGTGGAGCAACAACGACGACTCAATGCAATTATGAAGAAAGTTATGAAGAAGGAAATTTTGAAGTGGTTAGACACTGGCATCATCTACCCGATTTTCGACAGCAAATGGTTTAGTCCAGTCCAGTGCGTACCGAAAAAAGGAGGAATGAAGGTGGTGCAGAATGATGACAACGAGTTAATCCCAACAAGAACAGTGACAGATTGGCAGGTTTGCATGGATTACAGAAAATTGAACAAGGGTAACCCGAAAAGATCATTTCCCGCTACCTTTTATTGATCAAATGTTAGATAGATTGGCGGGACACCAATTTTACTATTTGTTGGATGGCTACTCGGGCTACAACCAAATAGTCATCGCTCCAGAGGATCAAGAGAAGACCATATTCACTTGCCCTTATGGCACATTTGCATTTAGAAGGATGTCGTTTGGGCTATGTAATGCATCTACAACTTTCCAACGGTGTATGATGGCCATTTTTTTAGATATGGTGGAGAAAAATGTTGAGGTCTTCATGGATGACTTTTCGGTCTATGGGGACAGCTTTGATAATTGCTTGAAGAATCTGGTCATGGTTTTGCAAAGATGTAAGGACATGAATCTTGTACTAAATTGGGAAAAATGCCACTTTATGGTTGAAGAGGGCATAATTTTGGGCCATAAGGTATCGGCTCAAGGATTGGAAGTAAAGAGAGCAAAGCTGGAAACTATCGAAAAACTGCCTCCACCGAGCTCGGTTAAGGGTATTAGGAGTTTCTTGGGACATGCTGGGTTCTATAGGAGATTTATAAAGGACTTGTCTAAAATTACGAAACCTCTATGCAGTCTTTTAGAGAAGGATGCGACGTTCAGCTTTAATGAAGAGTGCAAGACAACCTTTGAATTATTAAAGAGAAAATTGACTACAGCCCCCGTGATAGTCGCTCCGGATTGGAGCATGCTATTCGAGCTTATGTGTGATGCAAGTGACTTCGCGATTGAGGCTGTTTTGGGCCAACGTCGAGACAAGGTGTTTCATGCCATATACTACGCAAGCAAAACACTTACAGAAACTCAAATGAACTACACAACCACAGAAAAAGAATTACTTGCAGTGGTATATGCATTTGACAAATTTCAGGCTTACTTGATCGGGACTAAGGTGATAGTCTATACAGACCATGCAGCAATTTGGTACTTGATAGCAAAAAAGGATGCTAAGTGATGCCTTATCTGGTGGATTCTTCTACTTCAAGAGTTTGATTTAGAAATAAAGGATAGGAAGGGGACAGAGAATCAAGTAGACGACCACTTGTCTAGGTTGGAAAACTACAGGAAAGCAAAAGATGATAGATATGAGATTAATGAATCATTCCCAGATGAACAACTATTTGGGATTTCAACAGACATTCTGTGGTATGGTGATTATGCAAATTTTATTGTGAGAAACATTCTACCACCTGACCTCACAAGACAACAGAAAAAGAAATTTCTTCATGACGTGAAATGGTACATGTGGGATGAACCATATTTGTTCAAGCAGTGCGCCGACAAAATGATTCGACGGTGCATCCCATATAGTGAAGTAAAGAATATTCTACATGAGTGTCACTCATCGGCGTATGGCGGGCATTATGGGAGTGAGCGGACAACAACGAAGGTGCTGCAATGTGGGTTTTATTGGCCCACATTATTCAAAGATGCCCACCAGTTTGTTAAACAATGCGATAGGTGTCAAAGGGTGGGCAACATTTCGAAACGTAATGAGATGCCCTTACAAACGATTTGGGAAGTGGAAATTTTTGACGTATGGGGTATAGATTTCATGGGACCATTCCCTTCATCGTTGAACAATCAATACATTCTACTCGCAGTGGACTACATGTCAAAGTGGGTTGAAGCTGCAGCTTTACCATCAAACGATGCCAAAGTGGTCCTCAAATTCCTTCAAAAGAACATCTTCACGAGGTTTGGCACACCAAGGGCAATTATTAGTGACGAAGGTAGTGGGTTCGCAATGAGATCATTTTTTCGCTCTTTTGGGCAAGTATGGGGTCAACCACAAGATAGCTACAGTGTATCACCCTCAAACCCGGTGGACAAGTGAGGTATCAAAGCAGGAAGTCAAGAAGATATTGGACAATGTGGTGAATCCAAGTAGCCGGAAAGATTGGTCGCTTAGATTGGACGAGGCATTATGGGCTCACCGGATTTGCATCTACAAGACGCTTAATCGGGATGTCACCATATCAACTCTCTCAGAGGGAAGGCATTCCACTTCAACGGTCGAGCTACATCATAAGGCATATTGGGGCGTGCTGAAAAAACTCAACTTTGATCAAAAAAAAGTCAGGTGAGAAGAGGCTACTACAATTGAATGAACTCGATTTGAGTTTTGCCTTCACGCCTATGAGAATGCCTAACTATACAAAGAAAAGTCAAAAGATGACACGGTACGCGATTGTTAGGGTGGTGAAGCCCAACAGCGTGATCGCCATCACATTGGCCGTCAAAAACACTGACTTAAGCGAGGATGTAGTCGAAAGTGAAACGACTTAAAATCAAGCTCTAATTGGGAGGCAACCCAATTTTAGTTCTTTATCATATTTTATACTCATAATTGCTTAATCATAGTTTTCATTTTCGGTATTAGGTAGCGAATAAAAGAAAAATCTTTTTAATCTCTTCATAGTACATCATGCTATAAATAATTAATCATATTTACGCTTTATGTCATATAGGTTTGAAAATGGAGCTTTAAGTGAGCAAAAGCTGAAGCACAAGTGCACTCTGATTGAAACAAAAGATAGGGCCTAACAGTCAACTAGCTCGCCGGGTCGGGCCATTCTAGAACTACAACCCCACAGGCGGGGTCAACGAACTTCGAAGATGAGAACATAAGCCCGTGAGAGCATGGCCTTCCTAATGTAATACCCCATGAAGTGGGGGGTCCTAGAATCAGAGACAGATGTGGCAGTTACATAGATTTCTCCCATTCCCAATAACACCCCACTTTCCCACTTCCCCACTACTCCATTACTCCATAACCACCACCCACCACCATTATTTCTTCCCCACATTCCCAATACCTCATAACTCCATTCCACCTCTATAATCCACCAATGGTAGCATTCCCTCTCCCTCTATAAATACCACAACATCTCATACAAACTCTCCCACTACACTTGATATAAAGCAAAAAGAGAGTATAGTTGTGAGCTAGAGAAGTAATATTGAAAAGTTTGGGGGAGAGTTAGGGTAAAGCTAGCAATAAGGAGGATATGGCTTCACAATCATCATCTAAACGCCAAAGGGGAGAAAGGTCACGGTTAGCCCAACCAACCAGCACCTTCGATCGCCAGAAATTTGCAAGTGCCGCCGCTGCCGACCGGTATGACTACATGCTCACAAAAGCCCTTACACCGGAATGGGGATTGGCACTGGATGCTAACGATGGTGAGCTTATGCCATAAATTAACCAAAAGGGATGGACCAAATTCATCAAGAAGCCGGAACCAGCCGTTGTGAACATTGTCAAGGAGTTTTACGTAAATGCTGAGGACAAAGAACCATTTCGCGCTTTTGTGCGAGGACGGTTGGTTCCATTCAGCGCCGAGGCCATTAACATATACTACCAACTGCGGGTGCCTCGCCATTGCCAGTATGCGCACCTCCATGATTCTGATCCAGACTTTGATGCCATAATCATGGTGATAACAAAGCCGGGAACGTCATGGATGAAAGGTCGGAAGGGAGGCACCGTGTTCCACATCAAGGACCTTAGCCGGTATGGAAAAATTTGGTATGCCTTCCTCTGCGCGAAATTGCTTCCGTTCCAACACACTTCGGACGTCACGAAAGAGAAGGCGTTACTGTTGTACGCCATTGTGCAAGATTTTATCATTGACGTCAGAGCTATCATTTGCTTCTCCATCCGCTGGTGACTACATGGAAATTTTTCTGGAGGCTTACCACACCTATCACTCATATGTGGGTTGTGCCATCAAGAAGGTGTACGACGGTCCGACGATGAGCCCACACAAATGCCGCTCGTGTTGCTTGATTCAAGGATGATAGCGCGATATTCTATATGGGTAAGGGTCGAGTCACGTCCGCGTGGTGTGGGGTTCATTTTTCTGTCATCGTTGGAAGATGACGTGGATGCTACAGAGGAATCGGGGGACAATGATGAAGAAATGGGCGATCAAGGGGATGAGCAGGTACCGCAGGCCGAGGCCATATCTAGTTCTCAATTCTGTGAATTCCAAAATCAACTGAATGCACACACCAAGGAAACTCGTAGGGAATTGCGTCGATTAGCAATGAGGCAAGAGAACATGTTCGATGCTATGCATACATCTTTTGCCTCGTTGAACACAACTCTTCAAATTTTCAACCCGGTGGCACAATTTTTGTACCAATAGCCTAGACCAATGCCAAAGTTCCCACAGAGTGATTCCGATGAAGAAGAACAACAACCACCTCCTCAGACTTAAGCGATAAAGGGAAGTCCTCACGTCCTTATTTTGTCTATTCATCCAATGAGGACATTGTCTAACTTAAGTTTGGGGGATTTAAATACATGTTTGCATGCATTTAGCTCATTTAGGTTGCATTTTTAATTTTTAATTTTTGTCATTGTCAGTTAAATTTCTGTATTTTATCTTAATTTTAGTATTGCATGTAGCTTAGGTGCATTCATAGTAACTTAGGTTAATGTTTGTCATTACATAAGTAAACAATCTTTTAATGCATTTTGTTATCTCTATAAAAAAAATTAGTTAGTAAATATTGTGTTTGAGTAAGTCCATCAATGTTGTAGTTTATATTATTTGTGGGCCAATGATGTGATTGACAATAAGTTAACAAATACAGTATCGAGTATTAGAACTATGACACAATGTTTGTTTATGAATCGAATCTTGAGCTTGTTCGAAATTGGTATGAAAGGATAGCACGATTAACAAACATCTGTGTTGATTGGTCAAGTTCAAATTGATACCTAAATGGTCTCTAAAGGATAATGCTATAGTGAATGTCAAAATGACAAGGATAGACAGTAAACGCCAAAGTTAGGCAAGAACCTAAGTTTGGGGGATGATATGTGGGGTATATAAGTTGTATTTAAAAAAAGTATGAATAAACACCGTGGCGTGCTTGTCTAGTTTTGTAGCCTTTGTTACTTGAGTAAGTAAGCCCGGGGGGATTGTCTTTACACCTAGTGCCCTAAGGTCTTAATGGTCTGAGAGTCGTTGGTCGAAAGCTCGTTAAGGTAGCATTGAAAAGCTTAAGCGAATAAGACATTGCATGCCTATGTGTATAAAGAGAATAAAACGGGAAATAAAGAGCAAAAAGCCCCCGTGGATCTAAAAAAAAGAAAGAAAAGAATGAAGTATAAGTACCTAGCTTGAACCCCTGAAATTAGTGATTACTTATTTTTTGTCAAAACTATCTATTTTTGATGTTTTTAAGTTTACGCTACAGGATTCCTTCTAAGAAATTGATTATGTATTGAATTTGAGCCTTTATCGGTTATCATGGATGTTGCACACACATACTGTACCAGTGATGATGGCTTGAGATTCGAGGATTAAAGCGTAATTGTAGATTAGTTTTTGATGGTTGATATTGTAAAGTTACTTATTTTCGCTGAGGCCGTTAAGTAATCTTGACTCTGCGATATTATTGGATTTGAAAGCATATATGTTAGGTAGTTTTCATTTCATCTCATTGCATTGCATGAAGTATTGCATGAAGTTGTTTTAGTGCTCGAGGACTAGCACAGTTTAAGTTTGGGGGATTTTGATAAGTGTATTTTATATATGCGATTTAATATCCATTTCATGCTAATTTGTTACTAAATTCTTGTGATCATGTTTAGTTTTACTTGTTTTATGTTGATTCATGTGTAGGATGATGGTTGTAGCATTCAATGTATAATTGGAGCTATTTGGTGTGATTTGATGTCAATTGGAGCATAATTGGAGAAAGTATGAAAAGCAGTAAAATCAGTTGATAGAAGACAGGCTCGCCGGGGCGGGGGGTCTTCAATCGAGCTAGCCAGAAAGGAGGTTCGCCGGGGCGGGCTTACATAGTATATGAACCCCCGCCGGGAAGGGCGGTGGAAAATCTGAGTGTCCTGTTATGTTTGCAATTCCTCTTGGGCACGAATTCTAGCTATTTGCATGGTATTGTAACTTTATTTGTAGAGAATTCAACAAGGGGGCTTTTGGGTTGGACATCATATACTCAAGGGACAACAACTTCAACAGAGAAGAGGATGACATATTACGAAGATCTAAGCTTATAGACTACGTGAAGGGTGTTTTTCAATATTCTTCGTGTTAGATATTTAATTGTAATTGGAAGAATGATTTCTATGATTTATTCAGTGTTTATTTCGTTTATTATGAACTAATTCCATTTTTAGGCTTGTGATGGATCCTTAAGTGAATTGATGGTTTTGTAAACTTTGATTTCCAATTTAATAAGCTATCTCCAGTTTATCTATATTAATTTGTGCTTGAATCTATGAATTGCCTGATCAACAATTCTTTGTGGAGTTGGAAGGAATCGAGAGAGGATATTCGAATCTAGACCTAGTTGATATAGCTTGTGTTCAGGATTTTGTTAGTAGCTTAAACTTGATGAGTGTTAAGGTAGAGATATGCTTGACATCGCATGTAATCAGATAGAGAACTTATTCTTCAACCTTCTTCAATTGTAATTCACATAGAGATATAGTGGGTTAGTTGATTAAGGTGTTTAACGGATTTCTATCTTAATTATGGGTTGATATGAATAGGGTATTAATGCATCGAGAGGTGGTTAATGATATGTTCGTGTTCTTGATTAATAAACTGGGATAGTACGTTGATTTGGAATAAAGGTGTTAAAATAAAAGTGAAGCTTAGGGTGAAATCATAAGTCTAATTCTCCATTAATTGTTTGAAATTTCAGATTTTGATATTCGTGGTTGTTTTGTGTTAGTTTCATTATTCTTAATTTTAGTTTCGTTAATTTCAATTATTGAGTTGATTTGTTTAATAAAATTAAGGTTAATAGAAAATTGGTAATTGTAAGTTAATATTATTGCTAGTTAGTTTCTGTGGGAACGATACTTTACTCATCACTTTATTACTTGTTGACCACGTATACTTGCGTGTTGTGCGTAATTAGATTTTACCCAACAAGTTTTTGGCCCCGTTGCCGGGGAACTATTTACTATAATCTTTATTGGCAAAAAGTGTGCAAATTTTGTCAATCTGTCCACTATCACCCATATCGCATCGTATCCTTTCTAAGCCATTGGAAGACCTACCACAAAATCCATTGTGATATGTTCCCATTTCCATTCCGGTGTCTCTAACGGTTGAAGTAATCCGCTTGGCCTTTGATGCTCGGCCTTGACTCTCTGGCATGTTAAGCACTTTGCAACGCATTCTGTAATGTCTCTTTTCATATTTGTCCACCAAAAATGTCGCCGCAAATCTTGATACATCTTCGTACTTCCTGGATGAATCGAATATCTCGAGTTATGAGCTTCGGTCAAGATGTCTTCTTTAATATCTGGTACTGTTGGAACCCAGATTCGTCCCTCAAATCTTAGTTTTCCCTCGGTATCAACCTTGTATTTCACTTCTTTTCCCTTGACCACACTTTCTCTTATTTTCCTACATTCCTCATCCTGCAGTTGAGCGTTCTTCACTTTGTCCACCAAAGTTGGACTGGCTTCCATCTGGTATAATTTTTCATCGGATTCTTTTGGAAATTTGATTTCCAACTCTAACCTTGCCATTGCTGAAATCAGCTCCTCCTTATTAGTTAACAACATCAACTTTTCTCTGCCTTTCCTACTCAAGGAATCTGCAACCACGTTTGCTTTGCCTGGATGATAAAAGATCTCACAATCGTAATCCTTTATCAATTCCATCCACCTCCTTTGACGCATGTTCAGGTCTTTCTGAGTGAAAATGTACTTCAGACTCTTATGGTCTGTGTAGATCTCACATTTCTCTCTATAGAGATAGTGTCTCCATATTTTCAAAGCAAACACAACCGCCGCTAACTCTAAATCATGAGTCGGATACCCTTTTTAGTAGTCTTTCAATTGTCTTGATGCATATGCGATGACTTTGCTATTCTGCATAAGGACACATCCTAATCCCTTGTGTGAAGCGTCACTATACACCACAAAATTTCCTGTATTATCTGGTAATGACAACACAGGTGCCATACTTAACTTCTTTTTCAATTCTTGGAATCTTCCTTCACACTTCTCCGTCCAAACAAATTTCACAGATTTCCTCGTCAAATTTGTCAACAGAGTGGCAATCTTGGAGAAATCCTGGATAAACCGTCTGTAATACCCTGCCAATCCTAAGAAACTTCTCACTTCTGATGGAGTTCTTGGTTGTTCCCAATTTATCACAGCTTCGACCTTTGATGGATCCACTGAAAGTCCATCCTTGTCAATTACGTGCCCAAGAAATTGTACACGTTCTAACTAGAATTCACATTTAGAGAATTTCGCGTACAACTTTTGTGAGACCCCAAATTTTATGAATAAAGATTTAAATTTCTCGAAATATTTTTTTAAATATTATGGTGTGGATTTGATATTATGGTAGTATCTATAACTCCGATGACCATGAAATTTAAACTAGAAGCTCATGTTAACATGTGTAAGATCCTGCCAAGATTTGGGAATTTCTGGAGTTAACCTTGAGGTAGCTAATTTCTTAAGGAATTAATTAGAAATTTATTTTTGAAAAATAGTAAATGAATTTTAAAATTAGAGAAAAATATATATTCAATATGGGACTATATTACGCTAAATCCCATAAAAGAAATATTTTTGGGACTGATTTGGTATTTTTCATGAAAATAATCTAGTTATGAGTAAATGAGTTAAATATGTTATGTGAAGTAACAAAATTGGAAAATAGGATTTTATGGCTTAGGAATCCTATATAGGGTATATGCAGATTTTTGATAAAGGATTTGATCACCGGTGATGAGATCTTATGAGTATGGCATTTTGAATGACTAAATGCATTATGTGGTAAAGTGTAAATAATTGAAATAAATTATTTATAAGTTTGAGAAGTGATTAAAATATTGTTATAATATTAATAATATTAGATTATGAGTTTATTAAGTGGTTGATAATATTTGGATAAATTTAAAGTCTTTAATATTTATCCTTGTTTTTCTTTGATTAATACTTATATCATCATGTCATCATCCTCATGCTTATATGGTGATGAATGTTTTCTTTGGCTTACGTGCAAAGATGAACTTTTGATTATTGAATTGTATATCTTTGGCTTACGTGCAAAGATGGATTGTTGATTATTGATTTTATTATTGTATATCTTTGGCTTACGTGCAGAGATGGATTTGGTATGATTATGACCAGGGATTATTCGGTATAATCATGACTATTGATGATTTAATGAATATCTTTGGCCCGTAGTGCAGGGATGATTCGATGATGTGGTTTATTTATTAAGCTGAGTCTCAGCGATAAAAATTGATGAAGACATTTTAAATCATAGAAGATAGTAGATATCATGCTCTATTTGACTCTTCTAATGGATTGCTTATTCTACTGCAGTTAAACTTGATGTCTATTGTATTTTATCAGTTTAACATTGTTAAAGACTAATGATAATTTATTCTTTATTATCTTAGTCATAATATTTCTTAGTGGGCTAGTTGAGCTCACCCTTTCTTTCACTGTTCTCTTTAGGAAATGAGAATATACCTGGGACGAGTCGGGGAATGGAGTGATGGTCCAGATAATAACATTAGTAGTCCTCACTATTCTGTTAAATAGTGTGACAATAAATGTAATGAGGACTCCATTGAGTGTGGATATTGTCTAGAAGACAATATTCTTATTAAAACTCTTAGTTATGTTTTGTCGTATATTACACGACAGTTGTATTATTAAGTTGTATTTGTATTTTTGTACCATGTAAGTGGCGACCCAAGATGGGTGATGTATACCTATTTTGGGGGCGTCACAGTTGATATCAAAGATTAGGGATATGATCCCTGGCTGAGATGTGAGACAAGAACTAGGAGGGGAGAGATGGGGAATTCCATCGCTAGTATGACCTACCTAAGTTTATTTGGTATTTAATTGGTTGGTCAGAGTATAGGGATAATATGTGATATGTTAATTAACCCTTATTTTGTGACAATGTTTGAAAATGGCATCTGAAAATGTTGAGATCAACAATGAAGTACATGAGATCGTTGAGTCAGGTGGTAATCATGGCCAAGATAATAGAAGTGGAAACTTCAAGAAGAGGAGGTCATTTAGCTCGCACCAAAGTCAAGTCCAGCTGGGACGGTGGCACCAAAGCGGATCTGAGCATAAAACAAAGTCGGTGGGTTTGGGAAGAGCATTTTTCGTGACTTCTCAAAAAGTGAGTAACCCGAACGAAGTTAGCACGAGTTAGTTAATTATAAATTTTTGCGAAGTCTATACCTTATTAGATACCGGTTCTACCAATTCTTTTATCTCTCTTGCTTGCACTCAACGTTTAAAGTTGACTCCGGAGAAGTTAGACTTTGACTTATCTGTTGAAACTCCGTTAGAGAAACCTTTATTACATGTGTTATCCAAGTCTTGGATGAGAGTCACAATTTTGAATGATATTTCTATCGTTAATAAATTTCCTGACGTATTCTTGAAGACTTCTTAGCCTACCCCCAGAGCATGAAATCAAATTTTGTATTGACCCCAGTACAAAACTCATTTCTAAAACCCTCAAATATTTCTTCAACTAAAAAGAACGTATAATGCGCCAAAGACTTTGGCTCGAGCTGTTAAAGATTACGATCGTACCATTCAATATCATCGTGGAAGAGCGAACGTGGTAGCTGACGCATTGAATAGAAGATCGTATGCGTTTACAAGTGCGATGTTGTTAACACAAAAACCCATTTCGTATAACTTACAAATGATGAAGATAGAGTTAAAGACTATAGGGACCCACGTGAAGATAATGAATATACGAGTAGAATCAACTTTAATCGATAAAGTTAAAGCCGCTCAAGCTAAACACCCGAAGCTGATAAATACGAAGATGAAGGTTCAAGAGGGCGTTATTCTAAAAGTAAGAATCGACGAAGAGAGGAAATCTCAACCCTCGATTTAATTGGCCCATTTGAAATACTTGATCGAGTAGGAACTGTGGCCTATAGACTCGTTTTACCGCCAAGTATGTTGCGTGTTCATAACATTTTTTTTACGTGTCGATGTTACGTAATTATGTGAACGACCTGAACCATAATATTGAATTAGAACTAGACGAGATAATAGAAGATTTAACGTATGATGAGATACGTGTTAAAATCTTGGATAAGAAGGATCGTATTCAACAATCAAAGGTTATACCTCAAGAGTTAGAATCTGAAATGAAGTCAAGGTATCCTCATCTCTTCGGCATACCAGGTACGTACGCAAATTTCGAGTTCAAAATTTCATAAGGAGGGGAGATTGTGAGACCCCAAATTTTATGAATAAAGATTTAAATTTCTCGAAATATTTTTTTGAATATTATGGTGTGGATTTGATATAATGTTATAGTTGTGGGTAGTATTTATAAATTTTGCAAAGTATGAAAGTTGTTATAAAATATTCGTTTGGTCAGGGAATATTCTTTTTGTCGGGAATATCCGTACGACGGCACAATCATTGGTGAACCAACAACGGAAGTATTGTCGTATTTAGAAAACGACAGAATTATCTTTTTATAAAAATAACGGTGAAATTATTACCGTTAAAACTGTTGAACTACTCGATAGTAAAAGTATAGTAATACGCGTGGTTGCATAGTAGCACACGGTATTGGTTATTGATGTTTACGTGAGAAGTCACTCAGTTATATTTAATTATTGCTACAGTAATTGTTGCATCATATCTCTCATATTATTGATTCAATTATTGTCACAATATCATCTACATAATATGATATATTATTAAATCAATAATTGAGACGACAAAGTTATTTATATTATTAAATTGCAATATTTACAATGTCTAGAAGTTCTGTCAAGGAGAGGTTTGGTCACCTAATTGCGCGCCAATAGGGAGAAATCCTTATTGGAAAGCCCCCTCTTTCTTGGGAACGACCTGGTTGTTAAATATTGTGAGTTATAATATTAATGATGAATAAGTTCGTGTTGATTAAAGATGAATTTAATAGTTCCATTGTGTTGGGATTATTGGTGTTAGTTGAAATCGACATCTATTCCGATGATAATTGATGTCTGGAAGTTATACTGACCAGTCGGGTAATTAATCGGATAAATGTGCAATTAATTGATATTAATTCACATGATTATAACTATTTGTTCATATGTGTGTACTATTGATTCACATTCTTGTTACTATTAGGGGAGTTGGTGCAAGATTAATAATACTTGTATGACTAAGTCAAAAATGGAGGTATAGATGGAGGTATTATACTGTAATTCGTATATTCACATGTTTAGAACTATTTGTTCACATTATTTACTATTGAATCACATTATTTACTATTAGGGGAGGTGGTGCAAGTTTGATAATACTTGCAGGACTAAATTAAAAAGGAAGAAAAAGTGGAAGGTATTATACTGTATTATTTCAAGCCCCAAAACGTGCAATTATTGAAACTATATTTTTCTATAAATAGAAGCTCATTCTTCCTTCATTTCTCACCAATTCAGTAAAGCTATAGAGCGATTATTATTGAGAGAAATTATAGAGAGGAAGAAGAAGATAAGTCTGCTACCTCTTTACTCTAGTATCCAATTTCTTTCTAAGGTAAGGGATATTATTTGTTGTACTCGTAAGGGGTATTATTTCTTTCGTATTCATGAAGAGAGCTATTGTTATTCCATTCCTTATTATTCTGTTGAAATAACCTGTATATACGAAGTACCGCATATATGGTGAAATTCTTCTGTTATTCCATTCTTCATTATTATGTTGGAATAACATGTTTATGCGAAGTAGCGCATACATGGTGAAATTCTTCTATTATTCTGCTCTTTATTATTCTGTCGGAATATCCTGTCTGTGCGTTTACTCCGGACCTGGTTCCATTATTTATTATTCTTTCGAAATATCCTGTTAGTGCGTTTACGCATGACCTGGTTCCATTATTTATTATTCTGTTGGGAATAACCTGTCTGTGCAGTCTATCGCACGCATGGTGAATCCTTTTGTTATTCCATTCTTTATTATTCTATTGGAATAACCTATCTATGTTGATTACCACATGCATGGTGAATGATCCTTTGTATTCATTCCTTATTAAATTGCGGAAATGATCTATATACGTGGATTACCGCATGACGGGTGAAAATCCATATGCAGTTTCGTATATTCTATTATACTAAGTTGATAAAAGTTTTGACTTCTATATTCCATGAAATTAGTAGAATATCCTGGATATTTGCGCTTCATCCAGTATCTTTTCATGGAAATATTCTTCTGAGCATTCTTGAATTTTACTCTACAAAGCAGTATCATGTTGACAATTTGGATGTTATTGAGTTAAGGATAAATTCATTTTTAATTCTTTAAAATTTATTCTTGAACTTGTTTTATTGAATTATTATGTCATTGTCATGATGAGTTATGTTGGTTATTATGTAAAAACGTGAAACTTTCTTAGAAATCACAAAGGGTTAAAAATCAGATTTTGGTGAAAATGGAACATGAAATTCAATTGACCATATCTCCTGTTATATTTCAAATTTTTGAGTGTGGTCAAGTTCTAGAGTTAGATCTATGAGTTTTCTAACTTATCCAAGTAGAATCACTTGAAAAGGTATTGTAGATTTTCGTGTGGACTGATTTTAGCGAAGGAGCCAAAAACTGCCAATTTCAAAAAAGCTACTGCCCAGATTTTTAAAAGGGTATTTTCGGCCACTTAATTTGTGAGAAAAATTCCGACCTTTTGGGACATGGAAATACATGGTATAAAGTACCTCCTGTCCAAAAATGAGCTCATTCTGACTTAAATTGAGCAAGTTATGACCATTTCAATATTTAGGTTTTTCTAACGAAAAATGCTATAACCGGAGTTCTATAACTCCGATGATTATGAAATTTAAACTGGAAGCTCACTTTAACATGTGTAAGATCCTGCCAAGATTTGGGAATTTTTGGAGTTAACCTTGATGTAGCTAATTTCTTAAGGAATAAATTAGAAATTGATTTTTGAAAAATAGTAAATGAATTTTAAAAATTTTGAGAAAAATATATGTTCAATATGGGACTATATTCTGCTAAATCCCATAAAAGAAATATTTTTGGGACTGATTTGGTATTTTTCATGAAAATAATCTAGTTATGAGTAAATGATTTAAATATGTTATGTGAAGTAACAAAATTGGAAAATAGGATTTTATGGCTTGGGAATCCTATATAGGGTATATGCAGATTTTTGATAAAGGATTTGATCACCGGTGGTGAGATCTTATGAGTATGGCATTTTGAATGACTAAATGCATTATGTGGTAAAGTGTAAATAATTGAAATAAATTATTTATAAGTTTAAGAAGTGATTAAAATAATGTTATAATATTAATAATATTAGATTATGAGTTTATTAAGTGGTTGATAATATTTGGATAAATTTAAAGTCTTTAATATTTATCCTTGTTTTCGTTTGATTAATACTTATATCATTGTCATCATCCTCATGCTTATATGGTGATGAATGTTTTCTTTGGCTTACGTGCAAAGATGAACTTTTGATTATTGAATTGTATATCTTTGGCTTACGTGCAAAGATGGATTGTTGATTATTGGTTTTATTATTGTATATCTTTGGCTTACGTGCAGAGATGGATTTGGTATGATTATGACCAGGGATTATTCGGTATAGTCATGACTATTGATGATTTAATGAATATCCTTGGCCCGTAGTGCAGGGATGATTCGATGATGTGGTTTATTTATTAAGCTGAGTCTCAGCGATAATGTGACGCCCCCAAATCCGTGTCTCTTCCAACCCGACAGATTCGGTATGATAATGATTCGATGATTCCGAATCGTTAGCGATTGCACCGACCAAATTCCCATGCATGCCGTATGCTGCCATTCGAGCTTAGAGTTGCACCATGACTACGGACTTCTCGTGCTTTAGAAAATTTTGCAGTTTTGAAAATTTTTA
This sequence comes from Panax quinquefolius, assembly GCA_020205615.1. Taxonomy (NCBI): domain Eukaryota; kingdom Viridiplantae; phylum Streptophyta; class Magnoliopsida; order Apiales; family Araliaceae; genus Panax; species Panax quinquefolius. Next base: position 31,315 of record JAINUW010000575.1, read on the forward strand.
CGAACTTCCCGGACGCATAACTTCTTCGTTTTAAGTCCGAATTGGTCCGTTCAAAATCCTACAATTCACAAATTTCATAATCTATGCGTTCATGCAAGAATTTTATCTATTTGACCTCGTTTGCTAAAATTTCACCTATGAGTTCATTTTTATCGAAAACGATAAACGTTCGTGAACGTTCAACGCTGGTTTCTTCGTTCTAAGTCAGAATTCAGTCATTTTTGAGTCCGCAACTCTATAATGACCAATATGACTTGTCTCCACTGAAAACCAATGTTTTTGACTTCAAACACAAAATACGACTTCCATTTTGAGAATTTCACGAATTCGACGATAATCGTCTAATCGTGTGAATTCCGGCAAAGCTACATTACTAAACGTTCTAAATGGATTTTAATCAACATATTATCAGTACAAGTTATTTACTACACAACCTTATAATCAAAATAGGTTTTGACTTATTTCCATAAGTCATTAACTTATTTAACTTATGAACTAGAAATCTCCACGCACAAGGCTTATTAGCAACTTAAGTCCACTAATCAATGTTTTCATGCTAAATTCAACATACTAATCATCATATGGCAACACATGATACGTTCTTCATGGTTCTAGCAACTTATTAATGTTCAAGTTGCTTATTCAACTTATTCGGCTTAAGTTCATTACTTAATAACTTATTACATGTTATTATCAAACCATCCCCCTTCTCTATCAATCCTATCATAGAAGAGATGTAGATAAAAGAGATGAGTCTTACCCTTAAAGACTAAGACTTCAATTCACTTTGGAAAACTAGCAAAGGTTGAAGTGGCTTATAAGTGCTTAAGTAGCTTATTCTTCCTAACCAATAAGTAGCTTTATATTGAGAGGAAAGTTGGATGAAATAACAACCAACAAAATTGAAATGAGCTTGGTATTTATAGGCTATCAAAAGCTAGGGTAGAATGGTCAATAACACATCCCACCTCCTTATTTCCACGTCCTCATACTCCACCTCCTTACTATTCATTATCTAGCCACTAAGTAAACATGCTAGCCACAACACTTGCTCATCACATCACTTGGTCACCACACATTAACCTTGCCCATCAAGTCTACCCACTTACACTTGGATCGCTCCATGGATCATGGCAAAATCATTGGGCTTTGATAATTAATCTAGCTTCTCTCTTAATGGGCTCATGCTACAACCGTTTGGGCTTATGATAATCAAACACTTGGGCTTGATGATCACATACCTTGGACTTCTATATTAGACTATCAATCCTACAAGTCCATTACCTTAAATTATATAACTTAACCTTTATTCCACACACATAATCTTCATATACTTACTCGTATATTAATTCACAATATACGTTATCTCATTCTTCGTACATAATAGTACAATACATAGTATTATACTTACATTCTTTACTTTCATATAATGTATACACATTATATAATCACAACTCTCTTCCTTTAACGCTTAATAACCTAACGTTCCTAAATTAAGTCCGCATGCGAAATATTATGTTTTCCATACTTAGGTTATTATTACATAATCGATCTCACCTCGATTTTATAACGTTACGTATTTCTCGGAAGTTCAAAAATAGTTCCCGAGCAGAAATCGATGAATAGTGTTTTTTATAAAATTTCTCGGAAAACTTTTATTTTCGTTTTAGAAATTCAAACACTTTAATTCTTCCACGTAGTTAAAATACTACGACGTTCTGACGTTTCTAGGTTATAGAACGACCTTCATCTTCTTAACACACAATAATAATAAATAATATTATTTTATTCATTATTAAAAATAATTACAAAATATTCGATTTTTTGGGGCGTTAAACTCTCTCCCCCTTATAAGGATTCTGTCTCCAGAATCTCGCTAAATAAAAAATTACAAAAATAATTGAGGGTAATTCTTTTTCATCATTTCTTCTAACTCCCATGTTGCTTCTTCTGCATCGTGGTTCTTCCATATCATCTTCACGGAAGGTATGACTTTATTCCGCAGAACTTGTTCTTTTCTATCGATAATTTGAATCGGCGTTTCCTCATACGTTAAGTCCTTCTCGACATGAATAGGCTCATATTCTATCATGTGCTTATAATCCGGTTTATAAGGATGAAATACCGATACGTGAAATACATTATGTATTCGTTCTAGGTCTGGAGATAACGCTACCATGTAAGCTACCTCACCTACCCGTTTCAATACCTCGAAAGGTCCTATAAACCTCGGACTTAACTTCCCCTTCTTTCCAAAGCATATCTTTCCTTTCCAGGGAGATACCTTCAGAAATACGTACGAACCTACTTCAAACTCTCGATTCTCTCTATGCTGATCCGTAAACTTCTTGTGTCTGTCTTGAGATGATAGAAGACGCATCTGAATCTTCTTGACAATATCCGCTGTCTGTTGCAACAATTCTGGTCCTAACATTCGACATTCTCCTACCTCATCCCAATACAGTGGCGTTCTGCATTTCCTCCCATACAAAGCTTCGTAAGGTGGCATACCTATGCGTGCATGATAACTATTGTTATACACAAACTCCACTAATGGTAGATGATCATCCCAACTACCCTTGAAATCCATGACGCAAGATCTTAGCGTATCTTCTAACGTCTGAATTGTTCTCTCGCTCATCCATCCAAATGCATGGATGATACATCAGCTACTCAAACTTCAATTGCGTTCCTAATCGCTCTTGTAGACTTCTCCAAAAGTTCGACGTGAATCGTGGATCACGATCTGACACAATCGATACTGGAACTCCATGTCTAGAGATTATTTCCTTAATATAAAGTCTAGCTAAATGGTCTAAGTTATACTTAACCCTAATTGGAAAAAAGTGAGCCGACTTCGTTAACCGGTCCACTATTACCCAAATTGCATCATACCCCTTCTGAGTAGTCGGAAGTCCTACCACAAAATCCATCGTGATATTCTCCCATTTCCACTCCGGAATTTCTAATGACTGTATCAAGCCACTAGGTTGTTGATGTTCGGCCTTAACTCTCTGACAAGTTAAGCACCTACTAACGTATTCGGCTATCTCTCTCTTCATGTTCGGCCACCAGAAACTCTGTCGAAGATCTTGATACATCTTAGTGCTACCAGGATGAATCGAAAATATTGAACTATGAGCCTCTTATAGAACCTGCTCCTTTAATTCCATCTCATTTAGAACCCAAATTCTTTCTTCAAATCTCAATAACCCCTCGTTATCAAGACTGTATTTACTATCCTTTTCATTGGTCAGCCGCTCCTTTATACGGTCACACTCATCAATTTTGAGTTGCACCTCCTTGACTCTTTCTACGATGGTAGATTGCATCTCCGTTGCAAACAACACTTGTCCCATTTCACTTGGCAGCTTCACTTCCAACTCCATCCTAGCCATCTCTGTTATTAACTCAAGTTGAGCCGTTAACAAAGATAACTTTTCCCGACCCTTCCTACTTAAGGCATCGGCAACTACATTGGCTTTTCCAGGGTGATACAGGATTTCACAATTGTAATCCTTTATCAACTCCAGCCATCTCCTCTGCCTCATATTAATCTCCTTCTGTGTGAAGATATATTTTAGACTTTTGTGGTCCGTGTATATCTCACATTTTTCTCCATAAAGATAATGTCTCCATATCTTTAGAGCAAAAACTAATGCGGCCAGTTCGAGATCATGAGTAGAATAATCTTTCTCATAATCCTTCAACTGCCTAGATGCATACGCAATGACCTTGCCATGCTGCATGAGAACGTAACCAAGTCCTCTATGCGAAGCATCGCTATAAACTACAAAATTTTCCGTGTCATCGGATAATGACAAAATAGGCGCTTCACTTAATCTTTTCTTCAATTCTTGAAAACAGTCCTCACATTTCTCCGTCCACGCGTACTTCACCGTCTTCCTCGTCAAGTTAGTCAACGGAGAAACTATCTTCGAAAAATCCTGGATAAATCTTTGATAGTAACCCTCTAACCCTAGGAAACTCCGCACCTCTTGTTCCCAATTCATCACGGCTTCCACCTTCGTTGGATCCACTGAAATCCCCTCATGGTCAATGACATGGCCTAAAAACTACACCTTCTCTAACCAAAATTCACACTTCATGAATTTTTAATACAACTTCTCCTTCCTTAATGTCTCTAACACTAACCTTAGGTGTTCAGCATGATCTTCTATCGTCTTAGAGTAGACTAGAATATCATCTATAAACACCACGACGAACTTGTCCAAATATTGTTTGAACACTCTGTTCATCATATCCATGAATGTAGCTGGTGCATATGTCAACCCAAACGACATCACTAAAAACTCGTAATGACCATAACGAGTCCTAAATGCTGTCTTTGGCACATCCTCCTTCCTAACCTTCAACTGATGATACCCCGTTCTTAAATCTATTTTAGAAAAATACTTAGCCCCTTTCAACTGATCAAAGAGATCATCGATCCTAGGCAATGGGTATTTATTCTTTATTGTTAACTTGTTCAACTCTCTATAGTCGATACAAAGTCTTAACGATCCGTCCTTTTTCTTGACAAACAGTATCGATGCTCCCAACGGCGACACACTCCGCTGAATGTACTTCCGATCCAACAGTTCTTGCAACTGCACCACCAACTCCTTCATTTCCACTAGTGCCATACGATACGGTACCCTAGAAACTAGTGCCGCTCCTGGCACAATGTCTATCACGAATTCTGTCTCCCTATCCGGCGGAAGACCAGGCAATTCACTCGGAAATGCATCAGCGAATTCTCTCACTATAGGTATTTGTTCCATGGTTGCTACCACTCTCTGGGTATCAACAATATGGCACAGATAACCTACGCACCCCTTCCTCAAAAATTTCCTAGTTCGTGTCATGGTTAAACAACATGAACGTCACAACGATCTATTCCCGTAAAATACTACCTGAGGTTGTTCTAACGTCTTAATGTTCACACATTTCTTTTGACAATCTATAATTGCCCCATGGTTTACTAACCAATCCATTCCGAGAATTACATCGAATTCTCCTAACTTTATTGGTAATAAATCTACCGATAATTTACAACCCTGTATATCTACGCAACAACTCCTATGAACATTTTCAACAAGAATTATCTCTTCGTTTGCTACCTTAATATTTAAAGGTATATGCAACTTTTCGGGAAGTAATCCTAATCGTCAAGCAAAATCGCATGCTATAAACAAACAAGTAGCACCCGAATCAAACAACACATACACATTGATATTGTTGATCGGAATAATACCTACGACGACGTCCCCTGATGCAACCGCATCTTGGACTGTCATGTTAAAGGTACGACCCATCGGCCTACCCGGTTGCGATGGACCACTAATAGCTAACTTACCACTATTAGCGCCCCAGTTCCCGTCCGTCCCCTTCTTCCGGCAGTTCTTCGCCATGTGGTCAGTTGATCCATACACAAAGCATCCATGGTTCTTCTTCGGACTTGGAAAGTTAGGCGCAATGTGCCCCTCCTATCCACAGTTGTAGCAGACGACCTTCCCCTTGAGACAGACTCCTAAGTGAGTCTTCCCACAGGTCTTGCAGGCCTCCATTCTTCTCTTCGGGTCTCTTTGCTTCACTCCGGTATTCCCAGAGCTAAATACCTTCCTCTTCTGACCCTCGCCACTTCCACTGGCTCCCTCAATCTTGACTCTCCCGTCAACCTTTCCCTTATTCTTCTTTTCTTTGTGGTATTGGCTCAACGCCTCACTACCACCATCGGCGATTATCGCCTTCTTTAAAACGGTTCCAAAAGAAGTACTTTGGAACACTGATATACGGTTATAGAGCCAGGGTTTCAAGCCCTACTCAAACCGTCGCGCCTTCCTCACCTCGGTATCCACTTGATGTGGAGCGAACCTCGCCAGTTCATTGAACTTGGCAGCTTATTGGGGAACAGTTATGTCCCCTTGTTTCAACTCGAGAAACCGTATCTCCATCCTTCCTTGCATGCTCGTGGGAAAGTAGTTCTCAAAGAATATCTCCTTGAACCTATCCCACGTCAAATTTGCTATCCCAACCCTAGCCCGATTGGCTTCCCACCAAAAATTGGCCTCTCCCTTCATCATATAGGTCGCAAAGGCAACCTTCTGGCCCTCATCGACATTTGCAATTACAAATGCCTTCTCTATTCCCTTAACCCACGTTTGGGCTTCGATCGGGTCCGTAGTACTTTTGAACTCTGGCGGACCCACGCTTTTGAAATCCTTAAAGGTCGTAGCTTCGTTTACTCCGGTTCTGGGGATATGAGCCCCTGTTCTATTAAATGCGGCGGTAATTAAGTTAACAAACTCCTGCATCGGATTAACCGGACCTCCCTCCGGTTGATTTACGTTCGTACCTTGATTACGTTACACTCTTCTCGGTGGAATTTTACTGATACAATAAACACATTGCGTTATTATTCCCTTCTTTATTAGTTATCATTAATATTAAATGATAACATCAACATCCATAACACATTGCTTTCCATAAAAAGATCTTTATATTCATTCTCGTAGTATAATACTACATTGGTTACATACACAGCCTAAGCTGCTTACATTACTTTCCCGCTATCGCTTTCCAAAAATTGGGATTTACAAAAGACTACCCTTTACTTATACAAAAAGGGCTTTACGTCACAACTACTTACAAAATATTTACATACTACCTTAAATACCACTAATCTACATCTGCCTCAAGGAATTATCAAAATCTGCCTTGGCAAGACCGACAATGATATCACGGCTAATAATATGCCGTGATTGCCCCACCTCTACTGGATATCCAGCTACCTGCTGCTGAAAATCCGTATGAGAACTCCTATAGATATAGGACATTCTCCCTATCTTCTGCACCTTAGTCTTTAGCTCCTCCTTGAGCTCAAAGACCTTGTGCTTTAAATCATGGACTTCGTCCTTAGCCAAAATCCTCTTGTCGTGTTCCTGCTCCCACATGGACTCGACATCAGTCTTGTCCTCTCTAACAATTTGGAGCTCTGCCTTACTCTCCTTAACCTCCTGACAGTAATGGATATTTCTATCCAACACTGACATGAACAGAGACATCATTGACCCCCCAGGAGCTATCTTAGCTGCTATAGCCACTAGGTTAAAGTAGACTGTCTCTACCTCCTCCTCTATCATCCCGTCAAACACTGACATATAGTCAGTTTCCTCTGAGTCTGCAGACTCAATAATCACTACATCTGACTCTGCTGCTATAGGGTTCAATAAAACCTCTATTTGGTTCACCGATTCTTCACTAATGGCTCGTTTACTCCTGACATCTACACAACACAATTAAGTTAATTAGTACATGTCAGTAGAATAATAAAAACACATAACATAATCATAATGCATTTTTATAAGGTTATTTTCTTCTTGTACTTCTTTGACTCCTCTTAAGGTTATGACTTAAGGTTTTTAATTCCCTCCCTTAAGTTTTATAACCTAATGCTCTGATACCAACCTCTGACGCCCCCAAATCCAGGTCTCTTCCAACCCGACAGATGGTGCTACACGGTACTACCATTCATTCACACATTCCATTGAATAGTCTCAAAAGGACTAATATAACCTCTATATATATCCAAAATAATATTATATTCCCCAGGTTCTTTGTAACCCTTTTAATTGTTCTTGTCATAATATCAATATAATATAAACATTCATCCTATATTATTACATAAGTATGCTACAGGTTCGTCTTTGCCTTACCCTTGTCCTTGCCTGAGCCTTCGGTCCGCTCGATCTTGGCTGTGTTCATGTGGTTCAAGCAAGAGTGAGCATGGCTAGCTCAGCAAGTACTACAATTCTAATAAACAACATGCTTGAAATATAGAACTCATATATCTTCAATAACTGAACAATAGTTATGAAGTACTATTGATAATTCAAAATAGCACTTCTTTTCCTTCAAAATGTTTTACACAACCATACTCAGTAGAATAACAATTATGGCTCAAGTCTATGAGCATATCATAAGTTCTTTTGAAAAGGATAACCCGGTACTAAGTCCGTAAGTCCATCATAGCTTACGAGCAATTCTGAGTGATCAGCTTATAGTACTCTATGTTGATCAACACTACATTCATTAAACGTGTGTACGTTTAAGTTGTGGCAACCTCACGTGCCTGTCGTTAAACGATAAAAACATTTTAGCATACTTGGTCTTCGATTGAAAACCATGCCAATATAACTTGGTAACATTAATCATGCTTGATAGATTAATAATATAAGTCTAGCCGAAAGAATTGGCTTTAGACTTCATCGTTAAAAACTTCATGCGAAAGAATACATGAATTACACAGCTTCTATAGACTGAACTGGAACAAGGGTTAGAATACTTGCCTTTAGCGTCTTATTACTGATTAATACACGTATAGTACTTTAAGTCTTTATGATTCTACAATACATAATTACATAAAGTACCACATCAGGTCATACACCATTAAGTATGATTACTATTATATCTTACCCTTCATCTCAATATAAATCCTAACTTAGATTCGTTATTTAGGGTTTCCGGCTTTTATTACGTCATTCACATTCCGCTAATCTTCGATTGATTATTAACTCTTAATCCACTTGCATTAGTGTCTTACAAGTACCTTACAATGTCTTAACCATGTTATGATTACATCTTAATTCATTACTAATAAGTTCCCTTTCCTTCTACACTTGAAGTCATTCTTCACCATCATTTTTCTTGACCTAGCGCCATGGTGCCAAGTATTGGCTTGTGACTCACTATGCAAGCACGAGTTAGCGATGCACCATGACCTTCGACCTCGTCTTTCTGGTAGCGGCCATTCCGAGCTTAGAGTCGTACATGCACCAGACTCTGTGCCTTAGAAAATTTTGTAGTTTTGAAAATTTTTACGAACTTCCCGGACGCATAACTTCTTTGTTTTAAGTCCGAATTGGTCTGTTCGAAAGCCTACGGTTCACAAATTTCATAATCTATGCGTTCATGCAAGAATTTTATCTATTTGACTTCGTTTGCTAAAATTTCACCTATGAGTTCATTTTTATCGAAAACGATAAACGTTCGTGAACGTTCAACGCTCGTTTCTTCATTCTAAGTCGGAATTCAGTCATTTTCGAGTTCGCAACTCTATAATGACCAATATGACTTGTCTCCATCGAAAACCAACATTTTTGACTTCAAACACAAAATACAACTTCTATTCCGAGAATTTCACGAATTCGACGATAATCGTCCAATCGTGTGAATTCCGGCAAAGCTACATTACTAAACGTTCTTAATGGATTTTAATCAACATATGATCATTACAAGTTATTTACTACACCAACTTATAATCAAAATAGGTTTTGACTTATTTCCATAAGTCATTAACTTATTTAACTAATGAATTAGAAATCTTCATGCACAAGTCTTATTAGCAACTTAAGTCCACTAATCAATGTTTTCATGCTAAATTCAACATACTAATCATCATATGGCAACACATGATACGTTCTTCATGGTTCTAGCAACTTATTAATGTTCGAGTTGCTTATTCAACTTATTCGACTTAAATTCATTACTTAATAACTTATTACATGTTATTATCAAACCATCCCCCTTCTCTATCAATCCTATCATAGAAGAGATGTAGATAAAAGATATGAGTCTTACCCTTGAAGACTAAGACTTCAATTCACTTTGGAAAACTAGCAAAGGTTGAAGTGGCTTATAAGTGCTTAAGTGGCTTATTTTTCCTAACCAATAAGTAGCTTTATATTGAGAGGAAAGTTGGATGAAATAACAACCAACAAAATTGAAATGAGCTTGGTATTTATAGGCTATCAAAAGCTAGGGTAGAAGGGTCATTAACACATCCCACCTCCTTATTTCCACGTCCTCACTCCACCTCCTCATACTCCACCTCCTTACTATTCATTATCTAGCCACTAAGTAAACATGCTAGCCACAACACTTTCTCATCACATCACTTGGTCACCACACATTAACCTTGCCCATCAAGTCTACCCACTTACACTTGGATCGCTCCATGGATCATGGCTAAATCATTGGGCTTTGATAATTAATCTAGCTTCTCTCTTAATGGGCTCATGCTACAACAGTTTGGGCTTATGATAATCAAACACTTGGGCTTGATGTTCACATACCTTGGACTTCTATATTAGACTATCAATCCTACAAGTCCATTACCTTAAATTATATAACTTAACCTTTATACCCCACGCGATAATCTTCATATACTTACTCGTATATTAATTAATCATAATATCGTTATCTCATTCTTTTCGTACATAATAGTACAATACATAGTATTATACTTACATTCTTTACTTTCATATAATGTATACACATTATATAATCACAACTCTCTTCCTTTAACGCTTAATAACCTAACGTTCCCAAATTAAGTCCGTATGCGAAATATTATGTTTTCCATACTTAGGTTATTATTACATAATCGATCTCACCTCGATATTATAACGTTACGTATTTCTCAGAAGTTCAAAAATAGTTCCCGAGCAGAAATCGATGAATAGCGTTTTTCAGAAAATTTCTCGGAAAACTTTTATTTTCGTTTTAGAAATTCAAACACTTTAATTCTTCCACGTAGTTAAAATACTACGACGTTCTGACGTTTCTAGGTTATATAACGACCTTCATCTTCTCAAAACGCAATAATAATAAATAATATTATTTTATTCATTATTAAAAATAATTACAAAATATTCGATTTTTCAGGGCATTACACTCTCTCCCCCTTATAAGGATTCTGTCCCCAGAATCTCGCTAAATAAAAAATTACACAAATAATTGAGGGTAATTCTTTTTCATCATTTCTTCTAACTCCCACGTTGCTTCTTCTGCATCGTGGTTCTTCCATATCACCTTCACGGAAGGTATGACTTTATTCCGCAGAACTTGTTCTTTTCTATCGATAATTTGAATCGGCGTTTCCTCATATGTTAAGTCCTTCTCGACATGAATAGGCTCATATTCTATCATGTGCTTATAATCCGGCTTATAATGATGCAATACCGATACGTGAAATTCATTATGTATTCGTTCTAGGTCTGGAGGTAACGCTACCATGTAAGCTACCTCACCTACCCGTTTCAATACCTCGAAAGGTCCTATAAACCTCGGACTTAACTTCCCCTTCTTTCCAAAGCATATCTTTCCTTTCCAGGGAGATACCTTCAGAAATACGTACGAACCTACTTCAAACTCTCGATTCTCTCTATGCGGATCCATAAAATTCTTTTTTCTGTCTTGAGCTGATAGAAGACGAATCTGAATCTTCTTGACAATATTCGCTGTCTGTTGCACCAATTCTGGTCCTAACATTCGGCGTTCTCCTACCTCATCCCAATACAGTGGCGTTCTGCATTTCCTCCCATACAAAGCTTCGTAAGGTTGCATACCTATGCTTGCATGATAACTATTGTTATACGCAAACTCCACTAATGGTAGATGATCATCCCAACTACCCTTTAAATCCATGACGCAAGATCTTAGCGTATCTTCTAACATCTGAATTGTCCTCTCGCTCTGTCCATCCATCTGTGGATGATACGCTTTACTCAGCTTCAACTGCGTTCCCAACTGCTCTTGTAGACTTCTCCAAAAGTTCGACGTGAATCGTGGATCACGATTAGACACAATCGATACTGGCACTCCATGTCTAGAGATTATTTCCTTAATATAAATTCTAGCTAATTGGTCTAAGTTATACTTAACCCTAATTGGCAAAAAGTGAGCCGACTTCGTCAACCGGTCCACTATTACCCAAATTGCATCATACCCCTTCTGAGTAGTCGGAAGTCCTACCATAAAATCCATCGTGATATTCTCCCATTTCCACTCCGAAATTTCTAATGACTGTAACAAGCCACTAGGTCGTTGATGTTGGCCTTAACTCGCTGACAAGTTAAGCACCTACTAACGTATTCGGCTATCTCTCTCTTCATGTTCGGCCACCAGAAACTCTGTCGAAGATCTTGATACATCTTAGTGCTACCAGGATGAATCGAAAACCTTGAATTATGAGCCTCTTGTAGAACCTGCTCCTTTAATTTTGTCTCATTTGGAACCCAAATTCTTCCTTTAAATCTCAATAACCCCTCGTTATCAAGACTGTATTTACTATCCTTTTCATTGGTCAGCCGCTCCTTTATACAGTCACACTCATCAGTTTTGAGTTGCACCTCCTTGACTCTTTCTACGATGGTAGATTTCATCTCCGTTGCAAACAACACTTGTCCCGCTTCACTTGGTAGCTTCACTTCCAACTCCATCCTAGCCATCTCTGTTATTAACTCAGTTTGAGCCGTTAACAAAGACAACTTTTCTCGACCCTTCCTACTTAAGGCATCGGCAACTACATTGGTTTTCTAGGGTGATACAGGATTTCACATTCGTAATCCTTTATCAACTCCAGCCATCTCCTCTGCCTCATATTCAACTCTTTCTGTGTGAAGATATATTTTAGACTTTTGTGGTCCGTGTATATCTCACATTTTTCTCCATAAAGATAATGTCTCCATATCTTTAGAGCAAAAACCATCTCTATGCCGATTCGAGATCATGAGTAGGATAAACTTTCTCATAATCCTTTAACTGCCTAGATGCATACGCAATGACCTTCCCATGCTACATGAGCACGCAACCAAGTCCTCTATGTGAAGCATCGCTATAAACTACAAAATTTCCTGTGTCATCGGATAATGACAAAACGGGCGCTTCACTCAATCTTTTCTTCAATTCTTGAAAACTATCCTAACATTTCTCCGTCCACGCCTACTTCACCGTCTTCCTCGTCAAGTTAGTCAATGGAGTAGCTATCTTCGAAAAATCCTGGATAAATCTTTGATAGTAACCCGCTAACCCTAGGAAACTTCGCACCTCAGCCGGCATTTTCGGTTGTTCCCAATTCATCACGGCTTCCACCTTCACTGGATCCACTGAAATCCCCTCATGGTCAATGACATGACCTAAAAACTGCACATTCTCTAACTAAAATTCACACTTCGTGAATTTTGCATACAACTTCTCCTTCCTTAATGTCTCTAACACTAACCTTAGGTGTACAGTATGATCTTCTGTCGTCTTAGAGTAGACTAGAATATCATCTATAAACACCACGACGAACTTGTCCAAATATTGTTTGAACACTCTGTTCATCATATCCATGAATGCAGCTGGTGCATTTGTCAACCCAAACGACATCACTAAAAACTCGTAATGACCATAACGAGTCCTAAATGTTGTCTTCGGCACATCCTCCTTCCTAACCTTCAACTGATGATACCCCGTTCTTAAATCTATTTTAGAAAAATACTTAGCCCCTTTCAACTAATCAAAGAGATCATCGATCCTGGGTAATGGGTATTTATTCTTTATTGTTAACTTGTTCAACTCTCTATAGTCGATACAAAGTCTTAACGATCCGTCCTTTTTCTTGATAAACAGTACCACTACTCCCCACGGCGACACACTCGGCTGAATGTACTTCCGATCCAACAGTTCTTGCAACTGCACCATCAACTCCTTCATTTCCACTGGCGCCATACGATACGGTGCCCTAGAAACTGGTGTTGCTCCTGGCACAATGTCAATCACGAATTCTGTCTCCCTATCTGGCAGAAGACCAGGCAATTCACTCGGAAATACATCGACGAATTCTCTGACTATAGGTATTTGTTCCATGGTTGCTACCACTCTCTGGGTATCAACAACATGGCACAGATAACCTACGCACCCCTTCCTCAATAATTTCCTAGTTCGTGTCAGGGTTAAACAACACAAACATCCCGACGATCTATTCCCATAAAATACTACCCGAGGTTGTTCTAACGTCTTAATGTTCACACATTTCATTTGACAATCTATAATTTCCCCATGGTTTACTAACCAATCCATTCCGAGAATTACATCGAATTCTCCTAACTTTATTGGTAATAAATCTACCGATAATTTACAACCCCGTATATCTACGTAACAACTCCTATGAACATTTTCAACAGGAATTATCTCTTCGTTTGCTACCTTAATATTTAAAGGTATAGGCAACTTTTCGGGAACTAATCCTAATCGTGTAGCAAAATCGCATGCTATAAACGAACAAGTAGCACCCGAATCAAACAGCACAAACACATTGATATTGTTGATCGGAATAATACCTGCGACGACGTCCCCTGATGCAACCGCATCTTGGACTGTCATGTTAAAGGTACGACCCATCGGCCTACCCAGCTGCGATGGACCACTAATAGCTAACTTACATCTATTAGCGCCCCAGTTCCCGTCCGTCCCCTTCTTCGCCATGTGGTCAGTTGATCCACACACAAAGCATCCATGGTTCTTCTTCGGACTTGGATAGTTAGGCGCAATGTGCCCCTCCTGTCCACAGTTGTAGTAGACGGCCTTCCCCTTGAGACAAACTCCTAAGTGAGTCTTCCCACAGGTCTTGCAAGCCTCCATTCTTCTCTTCGGGTCTCTTTGCTTCACTCCGGTATTCCCAGAGCTAAATAACTTCCTCTTCTGACCCTCGCCACTTCCACTGGCTCCCTTAATCTTGACTCTCCCGTCAACCTTTCCCTTATTCTTCTTTTCTTTGTGGTATTAGCTCAACGCCTCACTACAACCATCGGCGATTATCGCCTTCTTTAAAACGGTTCCAAAAGAAGTACTTTGGAACACTGATATACGGTTATAGAGCCAGGGTTTCAAGCCCTACTCAAACCGTCGCGCCTTCCTCACCTCGGTATCCACTTGATGTGGAGCGAACCTCGCCGATTCATTGAACTTGGCAAAACAGATTGGGGAAACGATCATGTCCCCTTGTTTCAACTCGAGAAACCGTATCTCCATCCTTCCTTGCATGCTCGTGGGAAAGTAGTTCTCGAAGAATATCTCCTTGAACCTATCCCATGTCAAATTTACTATCCCAACCCTAGCCCGATTGGCTTCCCACCAAAAATTGGCCTCTCCCTTCATCATATAGGTCACAAAGGCAACCTTCTGGCCCTCGTCGACATTTGCAATTACAAATGCCTTCTCTATTTCCTTAACCCACGTTTGGGCATCGATCGGGTCCGTAGTTCTTTTGAACTCCGGCGGACCCACGCTTTTGATATACTTAAAGGTCGTAGCTCGTGCTACTCCCGGATTTACGGGGATATCAGCCCCTGTTCTATTAAATGCGGCGGTTATTAAGTTAACAAACTCCTACATCGGATTAACCGGACCTCCCTCCGGTTGATTTACGTTCGTACCTTGATTATGTTGCACTCTTCTCGGTGGAATTTTACTGATACAATAAACACATTGCGTTATTATTCCCTTCTTTATTAGTTATCATTAATATTAAATGATAACGTCAACATCCATAACACATTTCTTTCCATAAAAAGATCTTTATATTCATTCTCGTAGTATAATACTACATTGGTTACATACACAGCCTAAACTACTTACATTACTTTCCCGCTATCGCTTTCCAAAAATTGGGATTTACAAAAGACTACCCTTTACTTATATAAAAAGGGCTTTACGTCACAACTACTTACAAAATATTTACATACTACCTTAAATACCACTAATCTACATCTGCCTCAAGGTATTATCGAAATATGCCTTGGCAAGACCGTCAATGATATCACGGCTAATAGTATGCCGTGATTGCCCCACCTCTACAGGATATCCAGCTACCTGCTGCTGAAAATCCGTATGAGAACTCCTATAGATATAGGACATTCTCCCTATCTTCTGTACCTTAGTCTTTAGCTCCTCCTTGAGCTCAAAGACCTCGTGCTTTAAATCATGGACTTTGTCCTTAGCCAAAATCCTCTCGTCGTGTTCCTGCTCCCACATGGACTCGACATCAGTCTTGTCCTCTCTAACAATTTGGAGCTCAGCCTTACGCTCCTTAACCTCCTGACAGTAATGGATATTTCTATCCAACACTGACATGAACAGAGACATCATCGACCCCCCAGGAGCTATCTTAGCTACTATAGCCACAGGGTTAAAGGACACTATCTCTACCTCCTCCTATATCATCCCGTCAAACACTAATATATAGTCAGCTTCCTTTGAGTCTCCAGACTCAATAATCACTACATCCGGCTCTGCTGCTATAGGGTTCGGTAAAACCTCTATTTGGTTAACCGATTCTTCACTAATGGCTTGATCATTCACAAACATCTCGTTTACTCCTGACATCTACACAACACAATTAAGTTGATTAGTACATGTCGGTAGAATAATAAAACACATAACATAATCATAATGCATTTTTATAAGGTTATTTTCTTCTTGTACTTCTTTGACTCCTCTTAAGGTTATGACTTAAGGTTTTTAATTCCCTCCCTTACGTTTTATAACCTAATGCTCTGATACCAACCTGTGACGCCCCCAAATCTGGGTCTCTTCCAACCCGACAGATGGTGCTACACGGTACTACCATTCATTCACACATTCCATTGAATAGTCTCAAAAAGCCTAATATAACCTCTATATATATCCAAAATAATATTACATTCCCCAGGTTCTTTGTAACCCTTTCAATTGTTCTTATCATAATATCAATATAATACAAACATTCATGCTATACTATTTACATAAGTATGCCACGGGTTCGTCTTCGCCTTGACCTTGTCCTTGCACGAGCCTTGATTCTTCGATCTTGGTTTGTGTTCATATGGTTCAAGCAAGAGTGAGCATGACTAGCTCAGCAAGTACTACAATTCTAATAAACAACATGCTTGAAACATAGAACTCATATATCTTCAATAACTGAACAATAGTTATGAAGTACTATCGATAATTCAAAATAGCACTTCTTTTCCTTCAAAACATTTTACACAACCATACTCAGTAGAATAACAATTATGGCTCAAGTATATGAGCATATCATAAGTTCTTTTGAAAAGGACAACCCGACACTAAGTCCGTAAGTCTGTCATAGCTTACGAGCACTTCTGGGTGATCAGCTCATAGTACTCTATGTTGATCAACACTACATTCATTAAACGTATGTACGTTTAGGTTGTGGCAACCTCACGTGCCTGTCGTTAAACGATAAAAACATTTTAGCATACTTGGTCTTCGATTGAAAACCATGCCAATATAACTTGGTAATATTAATCATGCTTGATAGATTAATAATATAAGTCTAGTCGAAAGAATTGGCTTTAGACTTCATCGTTAAAAACTTCATGCGAAAGAATACATGAATTACACAGCTTGTCCAGACTGAACTGGAACAAGGGTTAGAATACTTGCCTTTAGCGTCTGATTACTGATTAATACCCGTACAGTACTTTAAGTCTTTATGATTCTACAATACATAATTATATAACGTACCACATTAGGTCATACACCATTAAGTATGATTACTATTATATCTTACAATTCATCTCAATGTAAATCCTAACTTAGATTCGTTATTTAGGGTTTCCAGCTTTCATTACGTCATTCACATTCTGCTAATCTTCGATTGATTATTAACTCTTAATCAACATGCATTAGTGTCTTACAAGTACCTTACAATGTCTTAACCATGTTATGATTACATCTTAATTCATTACTAATAAGTTCCCTTTCCTTTTACATTTGAAGTCATTCTTCACCATCATTTTCTTGACTTTGACCATGCCATGGCTAAATATTGTTTATGTGACTTCATGTACATGAGTTAGATCTTACCGACCTTGACCTCGTATCAACTGCCAATGGCCATTTATTCCAGATTAGAGTCGCGGCATGGCAGCATGGACTCTGTGCCTTAGAAAATTTTGTAGTTTTGAAAATTTTTACGAACTTCCCGGACGCATAATTTCTTCGTTTTAAGTCCGAATTGGATCGTTCAAAAGTCTACGGTTCAAAAATTTCATAATCTATGCGCTCATGCAAGAATTTTATCTATTTGACATCGTTTGCTAAAATTTCACCTATGAGTTCATTTTTATCAAAAACGATAAACGTTTGTGAACGTTCAACGCTCGTTTCTTCATTCATTAACTTATTTAACTTATGAACTAGAAATCTCCATGCACAAGGCTTATTAGCAACTTAAGTCCACTAATCAATGTTTTCATGCTAAATTCAACATACTAATCATCATATGGCAACACATGATACGTTCATCATGGTTCTAGCAACTTATTAATGTTCGAGTTGCTTATTCAACTTATTCGGCTTAAGTTCATTACTTAATAACTTATTACATGTTATTATCAAACCATCCCCCTTCTCTATCAATCCTATCATAGAAGAGATATAGATAAAAGAGATGAGTCTTACCCTTGAAGACTAAGACTTCAATTCACTTTGGAAAACTAGCAAAGGTTGAAGTGGCTTATTCTTCCTAACCAATAAGTAGCTTTATATTGAGAGGAAAGTTGGATGAAATAACAACCAACAAAATTGAAATGATCTTGGTATTTATAGGCTATCAAAAGCTAGGGTAGAATGGTCATTAACACATCCCACCTCCTTATTTCCACCTCCTCACTCCACCTCCTCATACTCCATCTCCTTACTATTCATTATCTAGCCACTAAGTAAACTTGCTAGCCTCAACACTTTCTCATCACATCACTTGGTCACCACACATTAACCTTGCCCATCAAGTCTACCCACTTACACTTGGATCGCTCCATGGATCATGGCTAAATCATTGGGCTTTGATAATTAATCTAGCTTCTCTCTTAATGGGCTCATGCTACAACAGTTTGGGCTTATGATAATCAAACACTTGGGCTTGATGATCACATACCTTGGACTTCTATATTAGACTATTAATCCTACAAGTCCATTACCTTAAATTATATAACTTAACCTTTATACCCCACGCATAATCTTCATATACTTACTCGTATATTAATTCGCAATATACGTTATCTCATTCTTCGTACATAATAGTACAATACATAGTATTATACTTACATTCTTTACTTTCATATAATGTATACACATTATATAATCACAACTCTCTTCCTTTAACGCTTAATAACCTAACGTTCCCAAATTAAGTCCGCATGCGAAATATTATGTTTTCCATACTTAGGTTATTATTACATAATCGATCTCACCTCGATATTATAACGTTACGTATTTTTCGGAAGTTCAAAAATAGTTCCCGAGCAGAAATCGATGAATAGTGTTTTTCAGAAAATTTCTCAGAAAACTTTTATTTTTGTTTTAGAAATTCATACACTTTAATTCTTCCACGTAGTTAAAATACTATGACGTTCTGACGTTTCTAGGTTATAGAACGACCTTCATCTTCTCAACACGCAATAATAATAAATAATATTATTTTATTCATTATTAAAAATAATTACAAAATATTCGATTTTTCGGGGCGTTATAGGTAAAAATTGATGAAGACATTTTAAATCATAGAAGATAGTAGATATCATGCTCTATTTGACTCTTCTAATGGATTTCTTATTCCGCTGCAGTTAAACTTGATGTCTATTGTATTTTATCAGTTTAACATTGTTGAAGACTAATGATAATTTATTTTGTATTATCTTAGTCATAATATTTCTTACTGGGCTAGTTGAGATCACCCTTTCTTTCACTATTCTCTTCAGGAAATGAGAATATACAAGGGACGAGTCGGGGAACGGAGTGATGGTCCAGATGATAGCATTAGTAGTCCTCATTTTTCTGTTAAATTGTGTGACAATAAATGTAATGAGGACTCCATTGAGTGTGGATATTGTCTAGATGACAATATTCTTATTAAAACTCTCAGTTATGTTTTGTTGTATATTACACGACAGTTGTATTATTAAGTTGTATTTGTATTTTTGTACCATGTAAGTGGTGACCCAAGATGGGTGATGTATACCTGTTTTGGGGGCGTCACAACTTTTCCTTTCTTAGCGCCTCCAGCATTATACATAAGTATTCCACGTGTTTTAATTGAGTTCTAGAGTACACCAAAATATCATCGATAAACACCACCACAAACTTGTTTAAAAATGGTTTAAACACCCTGTTCATCAAATCCATGAACGCTGCAGGGGCGTTTGTCAAACCAAAAGACATCACCAAAAATTCATAATGTCCATACAGAGTTCGGAATGTCGTCTTCAGTACAACCTCCTTCCTTACTTTCAATTGATGATACCCACTTCTCAAATCTATTTTTGAGAAATATCTAGCACCCTTCAACTAGTCAAACAAATCATCTATTCTCGGCAATGGGTACTTGTTCTTAACAGTGACTTTGTTTAACTCCCTATAATCAATGTAAAGATGCATTGACCCATCCTTCTTCTTTACGAATAACACCAGTACTCCCCACGGTGACACACTTGGCTGAATGTATTTCTTGTCCAACAGCTCCTGCAGTTGTACCATCAGTTCCTTCATCTCTAGCAGTTGTACCATCAGTTCCTTCATCTCTATCGGAGCCATTCTGTACGGGGCTTTTGATATCAGAGCGGTTCCTGGCGCTAAGTCTATCACGAATTCAATTTCTCTATCAGGTGAAAGTCCTGGCAAATCCTCCGGAAACACGTCCATAAATTTCCTAACCACTAGTATTTCTTCCAGTTTCACACCCTTCTTCTGAGTATCGACTATGTAGGCTAAATAACCCGCATAGCCTTGACTCAATAACTTCTTGGCCTGCATAATCGTCAGACATCTCATTTGTCTAGGCGATTTGCTACCATTGAAAACTACCTTTGACGGAGTCATAAGGTTTACACACTTTTTTTGGCAACCAGTTATCGCTCCACAATTGAACAACCAATCCAATCCCAAAATAACATCAAACTCTCCAAGCCTAATCGGAATTAAATCTACCATCATAATATTTCCCTTAATATTCACTGTACAGTTCTTGTATACGAACCTAACAGGAATTACTTCCTTATTCATAATTTTTATGTTTAAAGGGAAATTCAATTCTTCACTAGGCAATCCTAATCTCATAGCAAATTCATCATATATAAATGAACAAGTAGCACCCGAATCAAATAATACATAAGCATCAATATCATTGATTGGGATAATACCTGACACCACATCCTTTGATTGCACAACATCTTGCACAGTCATGTTGAAGGTTCTTGTTGTGGGTTTGTTTGATGTCGTTTGTCCAGTAATGGCCCAAGTACCTTCACTACTTCCTCCCTTGCTTCCTGTTGTCTCTCCAGCTTTCTTCTTAGGGCACTCACAAGCAAAGTGGTCCTTGGACCCACAAGTGTAGCAAACATTCTTCTTGGGTTGGTTGCAATTTGGGGCGATGTGACCCTCCTGGCCACAGTTAAAGTATACTCGTTTCCCCATTAAGCACACACCCTTGTGAAACTTCCCGCATGTAGCACATTCTTCAAACTTCTTATTCTGTTGGTTACCTTGTTGATTTCCAGCACCCACATTTCCATTCCACTTTCTTTTCAGATTATTGTTATCATTTCCACTACCACCAACTCCATTCTTAACCTCTACTTCATTCTTCTTCTTTTTCTGTTCTTAATTGAACTTGGTTACAACCTCGCCTCCACCTTCAGTGAGAATTGCCTTTTCCATTACGGCTGCAAATGTCTTCAACTGGAACAAGGAAACCCTACTATACAACCAGGGCTTCAGTCCCTATTCAAACCTCTTCGCCTTGTGCTCATCTGTGCTGACTTCGTATGGCGCAAACCTCACCAACTCATTAAATTTTACGGCATACTCCGACACCGTCATCGTTCCCTGCTTCAACTCTAAAAAATGCACTTCTAACTGACTCTTCAAACTCTCTGGGAAACAGGTCTCGAAGAACATCTCCTTAAACCTATCCCAAGCCATAACCCCTGGTCCTCCTCGAGTTTTATTGGCCTGCCACCAATAACTAGCCTCTGCTTTCAACATGAATGTTGCAAAAATAGTCTTCTGATCTTCCCTTACCCCCGCCACATCGAACACCTTTTCTATCTCCATGCCCCAAGTCTGTGCCTCAATCGGGTTCATGGACCCATGAAATTCTGGTGGTCCAACCGCCTTGAAGTCCTTAAACGTTGTAGCTTAATTTTGTGGTTGATTATGTGGTTGATTCTGCAGTGCACCTGTCAGTAACGTTACTAGCTGCTGAACGGGGTTAGCTTCAGCATTATTGTTGTTGGTTCCTTCAGCGGTTCTCTGTTTGGGTGGTTGATGTCTTGAAGGCATTTTCTGTTAAAAATACACTCATTAGATTATTACTTAACTCTTTTAAGTAATTTCTACTTAATTTTCCCCCATAGAAGTAATAATCACATAACACATAACACTTTGGATAAAATAAGATAAATAACTTTTATTCATTCATAGTTTCTTTGAAAACATCATAACAATAGCATCACTGCTATTTACATTATTTTCTTGAACTACTAAAGTTTTCAGGACACAAATGTTACATAACACTTGGGATTTACATATTATTTATCATAACACAAATCATACATCAAGTATACTCCCTACGATGTCCTACTAAGATACTACATAGCCTTACGACGCTCTTCATCCAAAATTTGGAACATGGTTCGACGATCTAGTATATACGATGGTAGCGTCTCAAACTAAATCAAATAACCCATGACCCGATCCTGAGCTCGATTAATCACTATGTTGAACATGTTATTCATTTCCTGCATCTTCATTCTCTTTGCCTTTGCGTCTCCCTCTACTATTTCGGCTCATTGATCAGCTTCCTCATACGCATCCTCAGCTCTTTCCCTCTTAGTAGATTCCTCTTTTAACTTGTTCTTCAACTCGGCAATCTCTGATGTCATTTGCTCGTTCTCTCCTTCAGTGTGAACCAGCTTTTCTACGTTCCTCTCGGTCCTGGATTTCATCGTCCTTCTGTGCCATCAAGGTCTGTTGCTCAGCTACTATCTCTTGCAATTCCTCGACAGTATCTTGAAGTTCCACGTTGCGATCGTAGACTTCATCATACATACGAGCAGCTATCGAGGTCAGTGGAATCTCTTTCTCATCGTCCTCGTCATCCTCATTTGCCTATTGCAACTCAACGGGGTCTTCCTCATCTATTTCTACCTCATCATCCTCATCTTCAACCACTGTAAACAACGGGGCTGACTCATTTGGAAGTAGTTGTTCCCAAACCACTTGAATGTCACGAGATTCCTCCTCTCTAGGCATCTGAGGTCCTTCCTCCCAAGCCTGACTGGATTCTCCAATATTAGTCATCCTGACAACAAGATTTTTAAGTTTTAGTTATTACTCGGCACTCACGAGCACATAAGTTATATTTGTTAGGTTTGTAAAATTCATGAACGCAATCAAATTGCACAAATAAAGCGGAAACGTGTAAAAATCAGAGTTTAAAATTTTACAAACCATATACCCGGATCACCCTTTATGCACAATTATTAATTAAACGAAAGATTGAAGAACAAGAATCATACCCTTGAAGATCCGAGCTTCCTTAGGTACAAGTTCACCTCCAATTCTTTTCGCGTTCAACTTGAATCCACCGGGTTTGGTTCCTTCCTTTGATCAACGTTAGCCACCCAAGTGTTTGACCTCTAGAGGTGATCCACCAAGGAAGAAGAAGGATTCAAGAAGATGGGTGGTTGGCTAAACCCTAGTTTTTCTATCTCTATAGAAAGGGAGCGTACTCTCCAACCATTGGAATTATATCGTAGTCTTGATATCTGATATAAGACTCCTCTTATAAAGATATCAAGTAACCCTATTAAAATAAGGTATTATTTAATAAAACTCTTTTAATTAAAGGGGCTCCCTAATCTTATTAGGGATAATTAATTAAACTCCTTTAACTAATTTTCCTTCCTAATCCAATTAGGAATAAATGAGAGTACTTATATTAAATTAATTCCTAAACTCTTTTAGAAATTAAAATAATAATAATAATTGTAATAATATTAATAAGACTCCTCTTATTAATTTATATTTAATATTTCTAAAATATTAAATAATAAATATTAAGCTATTTAATTTATTCTATCACCATAGATTAAATTAAATATCCATAACATATTATTACGATTATGCCATTAACTTCTTAAATAATTATTCTTCCTTTTATGGTGTGACCCTTTAGGTTCTCCATATTAAACCGGTTGTGAATAAATCAATTAGAACAATTCTAATCTTATTTAAATAAATAAATTAAACAATTAATTTATTTAAATAAATAATATTTATTCTACTGATAGGGATAAGCCTCCCTAGCGATCAACGACTTTTAGGATAATATAGATTTCAACATTAATCATAAAAAGAACCTTTGAGTAAATAGTTCTTTGTAATTCAATCCTTCCACCATACAATGTCCCAATTAAATATAAGACATGGAATTACTGTCAAGTCTTATTTTATTTAATTATATGCATTTCGATCCTTAAATGCACAACACCAAATAATGCAAATTAGAAACTCCTTTCTAATTTCATTCTGCCTTGGCCAAAGACTACCGGGTTGTTATTTATCGAATCACATAGGACATTTCTCTTCTTTTATTAGAAGTGGTAGATTCTTTATTGATCATACAATATCTCCATGTACAACTTATTATACCCAAGCATACCCTTTGATATACCCTAAGGGTCTTAAGGAATAAGTCAAAGTATAACTCATCATACACAAGATACTATGATGATCTCAAGTCCAAGGATCACTTGTACTACTATCACTACAGAATTCCTATTGTGAGCAAGTAAAACTCCATTAGGTATTCCTTAGCGAGCCACGTTCAAATGAACTTATTCTCTAATAAGCACCTACATACTTGCTTTAGTGTCTCCACACAAATGATCATGAGATCAATCATCCTCATCCAACGAGCAAGTTAACGTATGTACCAATCTATCCGGATTCACTAATCCCCAATTTAGTAATCCAATGATTGGGAACTATTTTAGTTTTAAGCTTTCTAAGAATTTAGATCTCATTAGAATGATCATCATCATTATTCTAAAAGCATTGCTTAAAACTATGGGTTTATCACATATTATAAAACAAACATCATGTAGATAATTAAAAGCCTTTAATAAATTAATACTTTTAATTAATAAATGAATAAGATTGTTACAAAGTATATGTTTTATCATCAAACATGATTGGCTTGTGTGCATACTACTTTCAATCTCCCACTTGCACTAAAGCCAATCAATCATGGTATCTCATACTCTTCTTTTCTAAGTGACGCGATTATCCCTGTTTGTTGGATAAGCTTTAGTTAATGGATATGTAATGTTGTTCATGAGAGTCCACTATCTCTATAGTGATTTCCCATCTTTCAATGATTCTAATAATCAAATGAAAGTGCCACAACACATATTTAGATCCAAGATGAGACTTAGGAACTATTCCTAGTTCTGTAATGAACTTTTAATCCAAACAATCAACTTGCAGCTTCATTTATAGCTATATACTTTGTCTTAATCACTAAACCAGCAACTCTTTGCTGTTTGGAACCTTTCCAATTCACTGCACCATTGTTCAAGATAACGCTTTCCCTTAAAGTGGATTTTCTGTCGTCTTAGTCTGTCTGAAAAACTTGAGTATGTAAAGCCCTCAAGTTTTAATTCAGACTCACCATGTATGATCACATCCTTAGTGTCGGTTAAATACTTTAAGATGTTTTTCACTGTCTCACAGTGAACTTCTCCAGAATATGACTGATCAACATCAGGTCTCGTACATTTCATTGCATACATGATAGTCACTCATGCGATCTCTCTTTTACGAGTCTATGGGGACTATTAAGAGAGATACACTTCATGTCTCATCAACATGAGACATCTCTTGAGTTTGCCATGCTAAACGACTTTAGCATCAAATGAATATACGTTCTTTGGGTTAAGTCGAGCATCCTCTTGTATCTATCTATATAGATTTTATCCCCAATTAAGATACTCTTCCCAAACCATTCATGGAGGAATGTTTAGATAACTTTATCTTTACTGATTGTAGCATTGGCATGTTATTCCTTATCCGTAGTATATCAATATATAATACTAGAAATGTCATAACGCTCCCACTGACCCTTTTGTACACACTAGAACTCTTACCTCATCGTATGTAACTCTGGATCATCATCTTCTATGATGCGTACCTCATCATCATCATCTATGATGAATCCATACCTCCCAGGTATCTTCGGTACTATTCCAGATTTACGATTCAGTTGTGGTACAATAGGTCTATCTACAGGTTCCTCTTATTTGACTTATAGTGTTTTGTGGTTCTTGAACTCTTCAAGATCTATTATCCTCCCACTAGCCCCTTCAATGATAAACACCTTTATCTTAGAAGGCAGCGTGTTTCGAAATAAACAACTTTTGCTATGTAGGATTATTGAACATATGCCCTAAACTTACTTTAGGATGTCCCACAAATCTGTACATGTCAAATTTTGTCCCAAGCTTATCCTTTGAAACCTTTTCACATAAGTTGGACAACCCCTTATCTTAACATACTTAAGATTAGGAATCCTCCCTGTCCATAACTTTTATGGAGTCTTGAAATTTGGATTTTGAGGTTACCTTTTCGTAGATATGCGACCATTTCTAGGACATTGACCCTAGAGGGATCTTTGGAATGTCGGTAAAATCATTATGGACCGCTTTCATGTCCAACAAGGTACGATTTTTCCTTTCAGATACATAAATCATTTATTACATATCAGGAGGCGTCCATTATGAGAAAACCATTTGAGATGATCAAGAAACTTATTGCACAAGTATTTATTCCTTGATCTAATCAAAGAATCTTAATACTTTGTCAATTTGTTTCACTTCTGAATTCTTTGAACCTTTCAAATAATTCACACTTGTATTTTAATAAATACACACATTCAACTCTTTGAATGATCATCTCCTTTTCTTGTACTAGTTTGTTCAATTTGCAAAATTATTTTTCACGTAAGTCAAGTATACAAAATCAATTAATTAATATTCCGGTTCTATACAAAACATTATTATTATAAATAGAACAACAATTGTTCTTAATTATAATACCAAAGATTTCATTGTCCAACAATAAAATAGAAATAATATTTCTAACAAGAATTGGAATACAATAACAACTTATTGACTTAATAGATTTGCCCGTAGGCATTGCTAAACAATAAGTTTATATGGCTAATGTGGCAACCTTTGCTACATTTCCATACATAGGATTACTTATATTTGTTTAGCTTTTACTTCGCTTGGTCCCTTCATAAATCTATATTTATTATAACCAAAGTCGGTATCCAATACCCAAGTAGAACCTTGACTTAAAGAAAATTTATTTTAAATCATGAACAAATTTGTATTTGTAATCAAACTTCACTAAGCTTCTTTGGTTAGCCTCGCAAGATGCTTCTCGCAGCTTTCTTTCCGGTGTCGGGCTTATTGCGGTGGAAGCAAACTCCTTTGCTATCCGTGTCGATTTTGTTCTTATTATCCTTTGTTTACGCCTTTACATTTTACCTTCTTTTGAATCGTTCTTCTTTTCGGAAGATCCTTTGGCCCCTACCAAGAAGACTTGATCTTTCTTGGTTGGAAAGTGACTCTCAACATTTTTCAATATGTTAAGCAAATCAACGAGGTCGATATCTAGCTTGTTCATATGAAAATTCACAACAATGTGAAAGGAGTCCGAGAGTGAGTGCAAGATCAAATCTTGGCTCAACTCTCCATCCATGACAAAACTCGTTGTCCTAATTGATCAATCAAATTGATAATGTTAAGGACTTTTTATACATCTTTGTAGTGTCATCGGTCATTCTAGATCGGAAGAGCTCCTTAGATATCTGATATCTATCAGTCCTACTTTCCTCACCATCAACTACTTGATGTACAGGAATATAGTAGAAGCATCCATAGTTTCATGTTGACGCTAAAGCTCGTTACTCATAGATGCGAGCATGATGCATTGAGCCAACTGTGCATCATCTTGCCACTTTCTAAAAGTAGCAATGTCTTCCTCAGAGGCATTGTCTGCAACCATTCTGCGAGGATAGGCGTATTAAGGACATAAGATAACTTTTCAGCGATGAGAACTATTCTCAAATTCCTTAACCAATCCGTTTAATTCGGTCTGGTTAATTTAGCATCTAATATGCTTCGCAGTGATAGTAATTTTAGACATTGTAAAATTCTGTAAATGAATTTGTAATTAACAACATTTTAACATACATTCTTTTATTAATTACCAAAATAATTTAGGTCTTGTTTTAAATTGGCATCTCCCACTATTTTCTTCAAACTATATTACCCTCAATATATATAGTTCGGCAAAATCTAATTAAAGATCTGCTAGTGAGAATAAGGATCCCATTTCAAATGTATATAGCCTTGTGGTGACACAACAAATTATATATAAATAAATAGGTAGACAACTCTTGTCAATTACATCAACTATGCAACTCCTTGTATTTTTGCCTCTTAGATTATTTTGATCAAGTGGTGGCACATCCGAATCAAAATTATCCAAGTTAAGTCCAACCTAGCACTCCATATATTCAAAAAAGAAAAATATCATCCTTGTGGTGACACAACAAAACAATATTGTTCAATTTTCTTTATAAGCATCAAATGTGATAAATTAACATCTTAAATACTTAATACTTGCCTTGTGGTGACACAACAAACTCATATTAAATATTTAATACTCTATTAATTTTATCATGCTAGAAGGCGACGTTCAATATTCCAAATATCTTTGAACGCTTAGGACTTAATAAAAAAAATTTGAGAGATTTATTATTAAATATCTCATCTTGTTTAGCGCACATACACATATATATATAAAATACGCGTCATATTAATTAACATGCGAAGCATGTTTGCATAATATATAATATATATAGTATAAGCATGCACATATAGAATACTATATTCTACCTGGATTGATTATGGACTTTTATTCTAGTTTGGTTCACTAGAGCCACCAAGTGAACCAAAAAGGTCAAACCCTAGGGTTGCAAGAATTAATATTTAAATATAACTATTACATTTAAACCGGGCTCCATTACAAACGGATCTTCATGCGCTTCTTGTCCCTTGATCTCCAATTCTTCAAAATAATTCTAACTATTCCTATTACAAAACTATTTAAAATAAATAGAAACCTTGATCAGCAGTCAAGGGGAAGTACATAGGAGGGAGTTAGAATTTACATTAAGAAAAAATTAAAGAAGACGCAGGTACTTGAGACCACATTTAATATAACCCATACATTCATGCATCCAACTAAAATAAAATCCAATCACATTGGTCAATAGTCCATAATCAATCCCATTTATTATCATACACATCATCATATGCATCAATAAATAACATTCATCTCATGAATAATAAACATTTAATATATATATTGATATCATTTAATGGGCAACATTTAGTTGGTATAAAATCTAATTTTGAATCAAAATAAACTCCTTTATTTTAATCCAAATTTAAATCAAAATAAAACTATTTTATTTTAATTTATCCAATTTTGAATAAAATAAACTATTTTATTTTAATCAAAATCTTTAATCAAAATAAACTCCTTTATTTTAATTAATTATGGAATCAATTCCATGTAAAAAATAAATAAAAACTTTTATTAAAAGAAACACGGATTTTCTTTCCTATTCACAAATAAACTCCTTTATTTTGAATAATATGAAATCTTATTTCATATCTAAATAAACTCCTTTATTTAAGGAAATTAGGATTCTCTTTCCTATTCACAAATAAACTCTTTTATTTTGAATAATATGAAATCTTATTTCATATCTAAATAAACTCCTTTATTTAAGGAAATATGGAATTCAATTTTAACTCCAATTAGTTATCATAGAATCAAATTCCAACTCTAATTAGTTAGCATAAAATCTAATTTTAAAATTAAAATAAACCTTTTTATTTTAAGATTAAAATAAATTTTTTACTTTAAGATTAAAATAAATATTTTATTTTAATTATAAAATTATTATATATATATAAATATATATTACGTTAATATATATTATATATATAAACACCTCCTGCAACCATTTTTTTTTTATAAAAAAAAAATATCACTTGCTAATGATTACTTTAATCATTGCATGCTAATGATTACTTTAATCATTAATGTTTATATCAAGAATGTTGAAACTTTATGAATCCCTTGAAAAAGATAACAGGATGGCCACGTTTTTTGAAGAAACAGGAAACTTTTCATATAACATATATTTAAAAAAAAAATAAAAAATCAACGTAATATATGTTAACAGACAAAACGTGAATAATCAGGATGAGGTTTTGAAAAGAAAAACTAGCTGCAATTTCAAGAATTGATCATCACTTTTCGTCTCTTTTTTTTTCATAAATTTTATCTAATAAAATTATGCCCAATTAAATTGTTCTAAACACATATCAATATACATATCAAATTAAAACAATTAATAATTCGTGATAAAGGTTTGGCTCGATGCCCTTTGTTTCGGTTTGTAAAATTCATGAACCTTAATCAAATTGCACAAATAAAGCTAAACGATGTAAAAATCAGAGTTTAAAATTTTACAAACCATATACCCGGATCACCCTTTATGCACAATTATTAATTAAACAAAAAATTGAAGAACAAAAATCATACCCTTGAAGATCCGAGCTTCCTCAGGTACAAGTTCACCTCCAATTCTTTTCGCGTTCAACTTGAATCCACCGGGTTTGGTTCCTTCCTTTGATCAACGTTAGCCACCCAAGTGTTTGGCCTCTAGAGATGATCCACCAAGGAAGAAGAAGGATTCAAGAAGATGGGTGGTTGGCTAAACCCTAGTTTTTCTATCTCTATAGAAAGGGAGCGTACTCTCCAACCATTGGAATTATATCGTAGTCTTGATATCTGATATAAGACTCCTCTTATAAAAATATCAAGTAACCCTATTAAAATAAGGTATTATTTAATTAAACCCTTTTAATTAAAGGGGCTCCCTAATCTTATTAGGGATAATTAATTAAACTCCTTTAACTAATTTTCCTTCCTAATCCAATTAGGAATAAATGAGAGTACTTATATTAAATTAATTCCTAAACTCTTTTAGAAATTAAAATAATAATAATAATTGTAATAATATTAATAAGACTCCTCTTATTAATTTATATTTAATATTTCTAAAATATTAAATAATAAATATTAAGCTATTTAATTTATTCTATCACCATAGATTAAATTAAATATCCATAACTATATTATTACGATTATGCCATTAACTTCTTAAATAATTATTCTTCCTTTTATGGTGTGACCCTTTAGGTTCTCCATATTAAACCCGGTTGTGAATAAATCAATTAGAACAATTCTAATCTTATTTAAATAAATAAATTAAACAATTAATTTATTTAAATAAATAATATTTATTCTCTGATAGGGATAAGCCTCCCACAATGATCAACGACTTTCCAGATAATATAGATTTCAACATTAATCATAAAAGAACCTTTGAGTAAATAGTTACCGTACAATTCAATCCTTCCACCATACAATGTCCCAATTAAATATAAGACATGGAATTCTTTGTCAAGTCTTATTTTATTTAATTATATGTATTTCGATCCTTAAATGCACAACACCAAATAATGCAAATTAGAAACTCCTTTCTAATTTCATTACGCGCCGCCAAGGACTACCGGGTTGTCATTTATCGAATCACATAGGACATTTCTCTTCTTTATTAGAAGTGGTAGATTCTTTCTTGATCATACATTATCTCCATGTACAAACTCATTATACCCAAGCATACCCTTTGATATACCCTAAGGGTCTTAAGAATAAGTCAAAGTATAACTCATCATACACAAGATACTATGATGATCTCAAGTCCAAGGATCACTTGTACTACTATCACTACAGAATTCCTATTAACGTGTAAGTAAAACTCCATTAGGTATTCCTTAGCGAGCCAACGCTCAAAGTGAACTTATTCTCTAATAAGCACCTACATACTTGCTTTAGTGTCTCCACACAAATGATCATGAGATCAATCATCCTCATCCAATGAGCAAGCAACGTATGTACCAATCTATCCAGATTCACTAATCCCCAATTTAGTAATCCAATGATTGGGAACTATTTTAGTTTTAAGCTTTCTAAGAATTTAGATCTCATTAAAATGATCATCATCATTATTCTAAAAGCATTGCTTAAAACTATGGGTTTATCACATATTATAAAACAACATCATGTAGATAATTAAAAGCCTTTAATAAATTAATACTTTTTATTAATAAATGAATAAGATTGTTACAAAGTATATGTTTTATCATCAAACATGATTGGCTTGTGTGCATACTACTTTCAGTATTCACGTAAGCACATAAGTGTTTTATTACTTCTTCCTTAAAACTCAATAAGAGTTCATCATCACTATCTTTTCGAAGGTTACTTCCTAAGGCTTTTCCCCACCTAAGGTTCATAACCTAAGGATTTGATACCAACTTGTGACACCCCCAAACCTAGGTACTTCATTCCCACAGGATTTGGTGTTCACTTAATCAAACATTCATATCTAACTACCCA
This sequence comes from Panax quinquefolius, assembly GCA_020205615.1. Classification (NCBI taxonomy): domain Eukaryota; kingdom Viridiplantae; phylum Streptophyta; class Magnoliopsida; order Apiales; family Araliaceae; genus Panax; species Panax quinquefolius. Next base: position 63,820 of record JAINUW010000575.1, read on the forward strand.
ATCACAATAAAATTGAATAATAAAACATTCCCCATTAAAGGGTTACATAATAAAAATCTCTCAGTTTGTCTAACCTTTAAATATAATCATTCAAATGCAGAAATAAATAAACTTCATTACAACCATTCAATTAAAATCTGATAATAAACTATCAACATATTACAAGTCTTCAATACTTGTTCATCTTTCCTTTTCCCTTATTGGTGCTATGTACATTAATCTTCTCATCTTTAACTGTAATAGTTATATAAGCAAGAGTGAGCAAACAAAGCTCACTTGAAATAACACTGAATAAAAATCTTTACAACAACTCTCAAATAAGAGGCTCAATAGAATTAAACAATGTGATTTATCAACATTCTGAATTATATAACTGAGGGTCCTAAGACCACGAACTATGTCCATAGTTATAAGTAATTTTTCAACTTTAACTATAACAGTCATAAGACTATAGGGACTCCTCGTACTTAGGGGGGTCAGCCCTTCGTACAATGTATTGTGCACAAACATTTCAACGCTAAGCGTAAATTACCCCTAATAATAGGATTGTTCATCTCAGTATTTAGAGTACAAGTCCGCACCAAAGTGAGTTTGGTTTGGATTCATTTCAAGGTAATTTGGAATTCAACGAACATCAACTAAGGATTAGTTGAATAAAATTAATAACATCATGCTATAGAATAATCATTACTGAATCGACATAGTAAATTAAAATCATGCTTTAGGAATAATCTAATAGCATATATATTGAATAACTATAAAACACCTTGCTTGAACAATATTAAGCCAAGGTTATTTAAAATTGAATACTAAGCATGCATAGCAATTTGAACGATAAAATTGTTCAACCTTAGTATATATAAATTTACATGCTAAACAACAAGTTAATTTCAAGAATAACTTGCTCAATATCAAAATAAAGTTTAGAAATCTTGCATCATTATATTGTAATCGAATTGGAAATAATAATTGGCTCAACAAGATAATATATTTAGAGAAATTGCATTGCTCATAAGCTAAACCGAATAATTCAAATCACAATACCCTATATATATATATATGTTATCATGACATAGTTAGTCACTACCACATTACATCATAACTAAGTACATTCATCATGTAAGATTTGATTTTTAATCACATAATCAAGTTACAAAACAAGTTAATTGTTAATAACATGCTCATTCAAGGTATAGAAATACTGAAATCATAATTTAACAGTCCTACTATTAACACATAAAAACTCCTTCAAACTTTGTATACAAAAATTACACTGTTTGACCATTCTGTTAACTCACACTCCACGCCTAGCCACGGTTTATACTATTAATTATTATTTGTGCGCTGAGATGGTATTGTGGTATGTGAAACTATACTATGAAGCCGTATTTGTGCTTGAATTGCAGAACTTTCAAATGACAAATTACTGAAATCACATGAACAAACCCAATTTTGGCCTACAAGCTACTTTCTAACAGCCTAATCAGCATGTAATTCATATATATACTTTATATAAACATCTTTCAAAGACCCTTAACATGATTATACTCATAAAACAACACAAACTTCAAATTTAAAACATCCAATTTCACTGTTTTTGATAAAAACTCACTTTTTGATGTTTTCAATGAAAATCAACACTGTGATTTTATTTTTCAACCAAAACAGTTAATTCAAAGCATCTTATTTATGTTTATACAACCTCTTTCAAATACAATAGTAAATTTATCAACTAAACAACTAATTAAACCTTAAACTAAACCATATTCATATATATATATATATATATATTCATATAAACTCACTATAATAAAGTTTTCTTTAAAAATTACATACATAACATCAATTCATTGACTATACTCATATATAACTTATGAAAATAATTTCACAACAACCAGTTTATCATACTATCTATAACAATTAATTCAATTTCTTCAAAGATTTTATAGAGAAAATTGGAAGAGAATACAACTATAACTTTTGAAAAAAAATAACAGAGTTTAGATGATACCTTAGAGTTAGAAGATAGTGGCTATCCTTTGATTATCAATCTTCTTTTCCCCAATTCCGTTCTCCAATTCTCTTGCCTTCTCCCAATTCTCTCTTATTTTCTCTCTATAAGTTTTCTTCTACTAAGTCTTTCCTCTCTATTCTAATCTTACGTACTAGAGTTATAACGTATAAGATATAATATATATTAATTATATAATATAAATATAAGTATAACTGATATTAGTTATCATATTTTTGAAAATCAAAAGCCATAAGGCTTGTTTGCTTATCTACTTAAAATATAATCATTTAATCCTTATGCCTTGTTTGGTAAAACACAATTATATTAAAGACTTAATAGGCATTAGGCTTTGTTTGGCAAAACCGAATTAAACTCCTTTAATTTATTTTAATAACTCTTTTATAAAAGGTTATTTGTCACACTTTTATTTAATTAAATTTTTCAATAATCAAATAAATTAATTCTAATAAGAATTTATTAAATTACCTTAACACATAAATCAATACCACAAAATTATAATTTCTTATATAACTATATCTTTATTTAATCAACTAACACATCCTTTTAATTACAAATTCAAATTAAAATAATAATAATTCATTCAATCAAAACTCTACAACTTAATAATTAAATTAAATTAGAATATAATAATTGATTTCCTTAATTATTTATTTAACAAATAATTAACCAAATCGAATCAAATTTGAACAATTATTTAATCAACAATAAACACATCCATTAAATACTTAAATAATTCAATAAATATTTAATATAACAAATAAAAAAAATCTGGAATGTTACATCATTCCCTCCTTACAAGGATTCTGTCCCCAGAATCACAATTCAAACAACTTATTCGTCACATGTGTTCTAAAGTACTACTTTTGGGACCATTTCAGAGAAGGCGATAATCGCCGAAGGTGGTAGCGAGGCATTGAGCTAGTAACACAAAGACAAAAAGAATAAAGGGAAAGTGGATGGGGGAGTGAAGGTCGAGGGAGCCAGTGGGAGTGGCGAATGGTATAAACGGAAGGTGGTTAACTCTGAGAATACCGGAGTGAAGCAAGGAGACCCGAAGAGGAGAATGGAGGCCTGCAAGACTTGTGGGAAGACTCACTTAGGAGTCTGTCTCAAGGGGAAGGCTGTATGCTACAACTGTGGACATGAGGGGAGCATTTCGCCTAACTGTCCTTGTCCGAAGGAAAACCACAGATGCTTTATGTGTGGGTCAGCTGACCACATGGCAAAGAAATGCCCGAAGAAGGGGACGGACGGGAACCGGGGCACTAATAGCGATAAGTTAGCTATTAGTAGTCCAGCATAGCTGGGTAGGCCAATGGGTCGTACCATTAATATGACAGTCCAAGATGTAGTTACATCAGGGGACGTCGTCGCATGTATTATTCCGATCAACGACATAAATGCTTATGTGCTGTTTGATTCGGGTGCTACTTGTTCGTTTATAACATGTTATTTTGCTAGACGATTAGGATTACTTCCCGAAAGGTTGCGTATACCTTTAAATATTAAGGTAGCAAACGAAGAAATAATTCCTATTGAAAATATTCATAGAAGTTATTGCGTGGACATACGGGGTTGTAAATTATCGGTAGATTTGCTACCGATAAAGTTACGAGAATTCGATGTAATTCTCAGAATGGATTGGTTGATAAACCATGGGACAGTTATAGATTGTCAGAAGAAATGTGTAAATATTAGAACGTTAAAACAACATCAGGTAGTATTTTACGGGAATAGATCGTCGGGATGTTCGTGTTGTCTAACCATGACACAAACTAGGAAATTATTGAGGAAGGGATGTGCAGGTTATCTTTGTCATGTTGTTGATACCCAGAGAGTGGTAGCAACCAAGGAACAAATACCTATAGTTAGAGAATTCGCAGATATATTTCTGAGTGAATTGCCGGGTGTAAGACCCCAACTTATTATAAATGAAATTGAATTACCTCTATTTATTATTTTGAAATAGTAAGGGTTGATTTGATTATTGTGGTAAGTTATGGGTAAAATGCGCAAATATCTTAAATAAGCAAGTGGGTATAAAATATTCATTGTTGTCAGGGAATATTCGTTTGGTCGTGGAATATTCTTACTGTCGGAGAATATTCGTACGACGGCGCAACCTTGAGTGGGCCCCATAACAGAAAGCAATTGGATGAAGAAAATGACAAGTATGGGTTTTTATAAATAACAGTACAGTTGTTACCGTTAACACTGTTGGAATACCCGGTGGTTAAAATACAGTAATACATGGTGTTGCACAGTAGCACACGGTATTGCACCAATTATTGATTCTTACGTAAGAAGGCACTACTCAATGATTTTTATAGTAATTATTGTTTCATATTTTATTTTATTGATTCAATAATTGCTACGTTGATATTTTATATTACTGTTGTTTCAATAATTGTCACTACACATTATTTCCCATTATCAGATCAATAATCCATATTATTTGAATAATATTATTGGGTAACATTGTTGGCAATGTCTAGAAAGTTCTGTCGGAGAAAGGGGTTAAGTCATCTAATTGCGCGCCAGTAAGGATAAATCCTTATCGAAAAGCCCCCTCTTTCCTAGGAACGGCCTGGTTGTCATTATTGTGATTCTGTAATATTATTTGTGAATAATTAATTATTGATTTATAAGATAAGGAAAATATTTATTTATGTGGATATAAATGGAGGAATTTTTAGAAAAGTGACAATTGTTGAAAATTGATATTTTATCTTTTCTGAAAAAATAATTCATTTAAATATATTATTATATTTTAATAATATAATAATGGTGATAATTACTGTTTCATATTTTATTTTATTGATTCAAAAATGGCTACATTGATATTTTATATTATTGTTGTTTCAATAATTATCACTAAACAGTATTTCCCATTATCAGATCAATAATCCATATTATTTGAATAATATTATTAGATAGCATTATTGGCAATGTCTAGAAAGTTCTGTCAAAAAATGGGTTAGGTTATCTAATTGTGCGCCAGTAAGGAGAAATCCTTATCGGAAAGCCCCCTCTTTCCTAGGAACGGCCTAGTTATCATTATTGTGATTCTGTAATATTATTTATGAATAATTAATTATTGATTTATAAGATAAGGAACATATTTATTTATGTGGATATAAATGGAGGAATTTTTAGAAATGTGACAATTGTTGAAAATTGATATTTTATCTTTTCTGATAAAATAATTTATTTAAATATATTATTATATTTTAATAATATAATAATGGTGATATTTTTACAATGAATGTGTGATATATGAATAAATTAGGAGGAAGAGTATTTTTGTTACAATAAATATTAAAAACATGTTAAACATTTTGGTTGGCCCCATTTTTGACTGGAATTTGATTATAACATGTAAAATCGTTCGTATGTGGATTTTGGTCAATTTGTGCTTGGAATTTGAAAAAACATAAACTTACAAAGTTGTAGAGAATTGAATTTTCTATGGAATGGATATAAGATTCTAATTTTTCTGATAAAAAGGCTATTTATTATGAATTATTGAAGTTCCAAAATAATTAATTTTTGAAGTTTTAAATATTTTTTTAAAGAAAAATGTTTTTTTCATTTTGGTGGGCCACACGTGTGGTAAATGAGCTGATTTCAGATGTCAAAAGGTGGGCATGAAATTTTTTATCACCATTATTATATTATTAAATATAATAATATATTTAAATGAATTATTTTATCAGAAAAGATAAAATATCAATTTTCAACAATTGTCGCTTTTCTAAAAATTCCTCCATTTAAATCCACATAAATAAATATTTTTCTTATCTTATAAATCAATAATTAATTATTCACAAATAATATTACAGAATCACAATAATGACAACCAGACCGTTCCTAGGAAAGAGGGGGCTTTCCGATAAGGATTTCTCCTTACTGGCGCGCAATTAGATTACCTAACCCCTTTCCTCGACAGAACTTTCTAGACATTGCCAATAATTCTATCTAATAATATTATTCAAATAATATGGATTATTGATATGATAATGGGAAATAATGTGTAGTGACAATTATTGAAATAATAGTAATATAAAATATCAACGTAGCAATTATTGAATCAATAAAATAAAATATGAAATAGTAATTACTATAAAAATTATTGAGTAGTACCTTCTTACGTAAGAATTAATAATTGGTGCAATATCGCAGGTGTATTTCTTTGTGCAACACCGCCAGACATCGTGTGTTTAACCACCGGGTATTCCAACAGTGTTAATGGTAACAACTACGTCGTTATTTATAAAAACTCATACTTGTCGTTTTCTACATCCAATCGCTTTTCGTTATGGGGCCCACACAAGGCTGCGCCGTCGTACGAATATTCCCCGACAGTAAGAATATTCCACGACTAAACGAATATTCCCCGAGAACAATTATTATTTTATACCCACTTGCTTATTTAAGATATTTGCGAATTTTTCCCATAACTAACCACATTAATTAAATCAACCCTTACTATTTCAAAATAATAAATAGAGGAAATTCAATTTTATTTATAATAAGTTAGGGTCTTACAACCTCCCCTCCTTATGACATTTCATCCTCGAAATTGATGTACGTACCTGGTATTTCAAAAAGGTGAGGATACCTTGCTTTTATTTCCATTTCCAACTCCAAGGTCATTTCCTTTATAACATGGTTCCTCCACAAAACTTTGACTTGTGGTATGACCTTTGTGCGTTGGACATGCTCCTTCCTATCCAAGATCTTGACAGGTACCTCCTCGTACATTAAGTCTTCAACTATCTCATATGGTTCTAACTCAATAATGTGGTTCGGGTCTTTCATATATTTACGAAGCACAGATATGTGAAAAACATTATGAACACGAGACATGCTTGGAGGTAATGCGAGTCAATAGGCCACATTTCCTACTCGGTCAAGAATCTTAAATGGACCAATAAATCGTGGATTGAGCTTTCCTCTCTTCCAAAATTTTGTAACTCCCTTCCGTGGAGCAACACACAACAATACATGACCCCCAATACTAAATTTCACGTCCTTTTGATGAAGATCTAAATAACTCTTTTGTCGATCTTGTGCTGTTTGTATACGTTGTCGGATCATTTGGATCTTTTCTGTAGTTATATGTACCAACTCTAGTCCCAACAATGTTACTTCACCCACCTCATCCCAACATACTAGAAAGTGACACTTTCGTCCATACAATGCTTCAAATGGAGCCACACCTATACTTGCCCGATAACTGTTATTGTAGGAGAATTCCACCAATGACAAGTACTTATCCCAACTCCCTTTGAAGTCTAGGACACAAAGTCTTAATAGATCTTCAAGAGTTTGAATAGTCCTCTCTGATTGTCCGTCTGTTTGAGGATGGTATGCCAAACTGAATCGTAAATTCGTGCAACTGGTCAAATAGATCATCTTTTTTACAAATAATTATCCGTCCGTTTGAAAAGAATTGTGTTCTTGCAACTGGTCAAATAGGTCATCAATGTGAGGTAGTGGATACCTATTCTTAATGGTGACATGGTTCAATTCTTGGTAGTCAATACAAAGTCGCATACTCCCATCTTTCTTCTTTACGAATAAAATAGGAGCAACCCAAGGAGATGTACTAGGATGAATGAAACTGATGTCCAACAACTCCTGTAGTTGGACCTTTAACTCCTGAAGTTCAATAGGAGCCATTCGATATGGGATTTTCGAAATGGGCTTTGTACCAGGTTCAAGGTCAAGAGCAAATTCAACTTCACGTTCTGGGGGTAGACCGGGAAGTTCTTCAAGAAATACGTCAGGAAATTTACTAACAACAGGAATATTATTCAAATCTGGCGTATTTTTCTTCAAATCCATAACATGGGCTAAGAAAGCTTGACATCCGTTTTTTAATAAACGAATGGCTTTATGGCTTGATATGACAGTGATTGATTTTAGCGGTTTAGTTGCTTGAATTCGCACAACAGGTTAGTTAGAAATATGAAAACTAACAACCTTACGAAAATAATCAATTTTGGCATGATGAGTGGTTAACCAATCAATCCCTAAAATCACATCAAATACAAGTATCTTTAAAGAGATAAGATCAATAGGTAATGTGATGGTGCCAACTTGGATCAAACAAGATTTATAAACAGTGGATGTAATGAAAGTTTCTCCTAATGGAGTCTCTATAGATAAGTCAAAGTCTAATTTCTCTGGAGTCAAGTTTAAACGTTGAGCACAAGGAGGAGAGATAAAAGAATGGGTTGAACAGGTATCTAGTAAGGTATAAACTTTGCAAGAGTTTATGATTAGCTTACCCATGATCACCTCGTTCGGTTTCCTTGCATTTTGGCCAGTCACAACAAACGCTCTTCCAAGAACCGCTGACTTTGACTTGTCTGGGACAGCCTTTTGAGTCACCATCCCCGCTGGACTTGGTTTTCCTACCGTACAATCTCGAGCGATATGTCCTTCCTTTCTACAATTATAACATACCTTTAACTGTTGTGAACAGTTTGGGCTGATGTGTCCCTCTTTTCCACATTTATAGCATACGACCGGTGATCGTTCACCTCCCTTAGAAACAGTTGATGCTGGTGCTGACGTCTTCACATTGTCATTGTTTTACCTTCTCTTTTTAAAATCTCCCCCCGACTCGCTTCTTCTATTATCATGGCCACAATTACCACCAGAGTGGTTACCACTTTTGTCCGTATTCTTTCCTCCCCGCTGGTTATCATTGCTCCGATGATTTCTGCCATCGGTATAACCCTGGTTATTGTCCCTTGGTTGAACGTACTCATTATCTTTCTCTAATAATTGAGCCATGTTGATAACATCTGAATATAGAGAAAATTTGTGAGAAATGAGGTATTGAAGAATGTCAGGTTTCAAACCTCTCAAAAACATCCGCGTCATACGTTCCTCATTCTCCACCAAATGAGGTGCAAACCTGGATAACTCTGTGAACTTAGCCTCATACTGGGACACAGTCATGTTGTTCTATTCCAGTCTGATAAACTCTACCTCCTTCATATGATGAATACTTTCAGGAAAGTACTTGTCATTGAACACTTTCTGAAATGTTTCCCAAGACATGTTGAGTGTGGCTGGCTGGGTACGCTTCACAGATTCCCACTAGTAATCTGCCTCACTACGGAACATAAGTAGCAAATGGAACCTTCTGTTCCTCCGTACATCCCAAGACATCAAATATCTTGGTAATTTGCTTGACCCATGTTTCTGCCTTAATCGGATCCGGCTTTCCCCAGAATTCTGGCTGTCCCAACTCCTTGAATTTCTTAGTACTGACCAGCTGTGCGTTGCCATTGTTTCTCCCTGTATTTTGAATAGTAGTCTCCCTCGTCTGGTTTTGCATAAACCGTAAAAAGTTTCTAAACATCTCATCGTTCATCGTCTTCTCAGTGGTGCTGTTTACAGGAGGACCATTTCCATCATGTTACATGTTCTCCTGGTTGGTGATTAAAGGTGTTTCCACGATCTCATTCACTCCATCATTAATATTTTTAGCTGCCATTTTTAAATACTACCACAAAACAAGAGTTAATTAAAGAAATTGATGTGCAACATAATAACCCTATACTCTGTCCAACCAATAAATAAGTTTAGGTAGGATACACTAGCAAAGGATTTACTTGTCTCCCCCTCCTAGTTTTATTCCCCTATCTCCGCCAGAGACCATATCCCTAAGCTCTGATACCAACTGTGATGCCCCCAAATTAGGTATACATCACCCATTTTGAGTCGCCAAAAAATATGGTACAGAAACAACCACAACTTTATTAATACAATTGTTGTGCAAAATACGACAACATATAAACTGTGAGTTTAAATACAAATATTGTCTTCTAGACAATATCCACACTCAAATAAGTCCTCAGTACAATTATTGATACATTAATTTACAAAAATAGCGAGGACCACAAAAACAACTTTCTAGAACCATCATTCCATACCCCGACTAGTACTCGTTACATTCTCGCCTCCTGAGAAGAAAAAAATGAAACAAAAAGGAAAAAGGTGAGCTTAACTAGCCCAGTAAAGAATATTATGACTAAGATAATATAGAAAAAATTATCGTTAGTCCTCAACAGGGAAAAAATTGATAGAATATAATAGACTACAAGTTTTAAATCAATATTCGCAGTGGAAATAACAATTCATTTAGAAGAGTTAAGTAGAGAATGAAATCTACTATCTTCTATGATTTTAAAGTCCATCATCAATATTTTATCCCTCTAACATCAATAAATATGCATCTTGAATCAAATATTCATCTTTGCACTATAGGCCAAAGATATTCATCAGTTGGTCATGTTCATCTCAATACATGTTCATCTTTGCACTACGGGCCAAAGATATTCATCAAGAAATTATTCATCTTTGCACTACAGGCCAAAGATATTCAATTATATCATCATTTAGGACTGAGGATGATGAAAAATATTTTAAAAAAAACAAATCCAGTGAGATAAAATAACAAATATTAAGGATTTGTACTTCGGTTTATCCATGTTCAAAAACACCCCATAATATACCATAGTGGAGTAAAATTCAAGAATGAAGATCAAAACATGGATACAATCAAAGATAGTAACAAAAATAGACATCTGAGACAAAGAAGAGAAAATTTCATTTTTCTATAAATAGTGTCGTATTCATGAATAGCGTTATATACGTGAATAGTGTCGTATACGTGAATAGTAACCCCGACACTAAAAGACAAGAATTTTACAAGAAAAATTTTACCAATATTCTGTCATAATGATATTGAAAGAAATAATATCATTAAAAAAAATAGCATCCCTTACCTCAAAATGACAGTACTTCTGACTGGAATACCGGATATAGTGCTGAAGGGAACTTGTATAGCAACACTCAAAGTATCAAAATACTTACAAGAATACGCTCGATAATATAGAGAGAGAAAACTTTAGTTTCTGGTGTGATTTTTAATTCTAACCTGAGCACCCTATTTATAGGAAAATGCTTAAAACACCAAAGCAGAAAATTTAATAAAATAATAATATTTATAAAAAAATTTCACACCCACCTCTTGACATCTGAAATCAGCTCATTTACCACACATGTGGGTCCACCAAAATGAAAAAAACATTTTTCTTAAAAAAATATTTAAAACTTCAAAAATCAATTATTTCGAAACTTCAATAATTCATAATAAATCGCCCTTTTATCAGAAAAATTCAAATCTTATGTCCATTCTATAGGAAATTCAGTTCTCTACAACTTTGTAAGTTTAAGATTTTCCAAATTCCAAGCAGAAATTGACCGAAATCCACATACGGACGATTTTACAGGCTATAATCAAATTTTAGTAAAAAATGGGGCCCACCAACATGTTTAACATGTTTTAACATTTATTGTAACAAAAATACTCTTCTTTCTCATTTATTCATATATCACACATTCATTATAAAAATATCACCATTATTATATTATTAAAATATAATAATATATTTAAATGAATTATTTTATCAGAAAAGATAAAATATCAATTTCAACAATTATCACTTCTCTAAAAATTCCTCCATTTATATCCACATAAATAAATATTTTCCTTATCTTATAAATCAATAATTAATTATTCACAAATAATATTACAGAACCACAATAATGACAATCAGACCATTCCAAGGAAAGAGGGGGCTTTCCGATAAGGATTTCTCCTAACTGGCACGCAATTAGATGACCTAACCCCTTTCCTCGACAGAACTTTCTAAACATTGCCAATAATTCTATCTAATAATATTATTCAAATAGTATGGATTATTGATCTGATAATGGGAAATACTGTGTAGTGACAATTATTGAAATAATAATAATATAAAATATCAATATATCAATTATTGAATCAATAAAATAAAATATGAAACAGTAATTATCACCATTATTATATTATTAAAATATAATAATATATTTAAATAAATTATTTTATCCAAAAAGATAAAATATCAATTTTCAACAATTGTCACTTTTCTAAAAATTCCTCCATTTATCTCCACATAAATAAATATTTTCCTTATCTTATAAATCAATAATTAATTATTCACAAATAATACTACAGAATTACTATAATGACAACCAGGCCGTTTTTAAGAAAGAGGGGGCTTTTCGATAAGGATTTCTCCTTACTAGCGCACAATTAGATGACCTAACCCCTTTCTTCGACAGAACTTTCTAAAAATTGCCAATAATGCTATCTAATAATATTATTCAAATAATATGTATTATTGATCTGATAATGGGAAATAATGTGTAGTGACAATTATTAAAACAACAATAATATAAAATATCAACGTAGCAATTATTGAATCAATAAAATAAAATACGAAACAGTAATTACTGTAAAAATTATTGAGTAGTGCCTTCTTACGTAAGAATTAATAATTGGTGCAATATCGTGTGCTCTCGTGCAACACCGCCAGACATCGTGTTTTAACCACGGGTATTCCAAAAGTGTTAATTGGTAACAACTACGTCGTTATTTATAAAAACTCATACTTGTCGTTTTTCTTCATCCAATCGCTCAGTTATGGGGCCCTACAAGGTCAAGCTGGCAGGTGCATGCGAATATTCCTAGCTAGTAAGAATATTCCTCGACCAAATGAATATTCCCCGACAATAATGAATATTTTATACCCACTTGCTTATTTAAGATATTTACGCATTTTACCCATAACTAACCACATTAATCAAATCAACCCTTACTATTTCAAAATAATAAATAGAGAAAATTCAATTTCATTTATAATAAGTTAGGGTCTTACACTGGGTCTTCCACCGGATAGGGAGATCGAATTTGTAATAGGCGTTTTGCCAGGAGCGACATCAGTTTCCAGGGCACCGTATCGTATGATGCTAGTGGAAATGAAGGAGTTGATGGTGCAGTTACAAGAACTGTTGGACAAGAAGTACATTCAACTGAGTGTTTCGTCGTGGGGAGCACCGGTACTATTTGTCAAGAAGAAGGATGGATCGTTAAGACTTTGTATCGACTATAGAGAGTTGAACAAGTTAACGATAAAGAATAAATACCCATTGCCCAGGATCGATGATCTTTTTAATTAGTTAAAAGGGGCTAAGTATTTCTCTAAAATAGATTTAAGGACGGGGTATCACCAATTGAAGGTTAAGAAGGAGGATGTACCAAAGACATCATTCAGGACTCGTTATTGTCATTACAAGTTTCTGGTAATGTCATTCGGGTTTACAAATGCACCATCTGCATTTATGGATATGATGAACAGAGTGTTCAAGCAATATTTGGACAAGTTCGTCGTGGTGTTTATCGATGATATTCTAGTCTTTTCTAAGACGTAAGAAGATCATGCTGAACACCTAAGATTAGTGTTAGAGACACTAAGGAAGGAGAAGTTGTATGCAAAGTTCACTTAGTGTGAATTTTGGTTAGAAAAGGTATAATTTTTAGGACATGTTATTGACCATGAGGGGATTTCAGTAGATCCAGCAAAGGTGGAAGCTGTGATGAATTGGGAACAACCAAAAACGCCGACTGAGGTGCGGAGTTTCTTAGGGTTAGCGGGATACTATCGGAGATTTATCCAGGATTTTTCGAGGATAGCTACTCCGTTAACTAACTTAACAAGGAAGACGGTGAAATACATATGGACTGATAAATGTGAAGACAGTTTTCAAGAACTGAAGAAGAGGTTGAGTGAAGCGCTTGTTTTGTCACTACCCGATGACACATGAAATTTCGTAGTTTATAGTGATGCTTCGCATAAAGGACTTGGTTGCATGCTCATGCAGCATGGCAAGGTCATTGCGTACGCATTAAGGCAGTTGAAGGATTATGAGAAAGTTTACCCTACTCATGATCTGGAACTGGTCGCAGTAGTTTTTGCCTTAAAGATATGGAGACATTATCTTTATGGGGAAAAATGTGAGATATATATGGACCACAAGAGGAGATAGCTGGAGTTGATAAAGGATTACGACCGTGAAATCCGGTATCTCCCTGGAAAAGCTAATGTAGTTGCCGACGCCTTAAGTAAGAAGGGTCGGGAGAATTTGTCTATGTTAACGGCTCAAACCGAGTTAATAACAGAGATGGCTAGAATGGAAATAGAAGTGAAGTTACCGAGTTAGTCAGGGCAAATACTGTTTGCAACAGAGATTCAATCTACCATCGTAGAAAGAGTCAAGGAGGTGCAGCTCAAAATTGATGAGTGTGACCAGATGAAGAAGAGGTTAACCAATGAAAAAGACATACAGTTTAGTCTTGATAATGAGGGATTCTTAAGATTTGAAGGAAGAATTTGGGTTCAAGAATGAGACAAAATTAAAGGAGCAGGTATTACAAGAGGCTCATAGTTCGAGGTTCTCGATTCATCCTGGGAGTACTAAGATGTATCAAGACCTTCGACAGAGTTTTTGGTCACCGAACATGAAGAGAGAGATAGCTGAGTATGTGAGTAGGTGCTTGACTTGTCAGAAAGTTAAGGCCGAACATCAACGACCAAGTGGCTTATTACAGTCATTGGAAATTCTGGAGTGGAAGTGAGAGCATATCACGATGGACTTTGTGGTGAGACTTCCAACTACAATGAAAGGGTTTGATGCAATTTGGGTAATAGTGGATCGGTTGACGAAGTCGGCTCACTTTTTGCCAATTAGGGTCAATTATAGCATGGACCTGATAGCTAAACTTTATGATAAGGAAATAATTTCCAGACATGGAGCACAAATATCAATTGTGTCAGATCGTGATCCACGATTCACATCAAACTTTTGGGGGAGTCTACAAGAGCAGTTGGGAACACAGTTAAAGCTGAGTACGGCATATCATCCACAAACTGATGGACAAAGCGAGAGAATAATTCAGACGTTAGAAGATATGTTAAGATCTTGCGTCATGGATTTCATGTGAGACCCCAGATTTTATAAATAAAGATTTAAATTTCTCGAAATATTTTTTTTTGAATATTAAGGTGTGGATTTGAGATAATGTTATAGTTGGGGGTAGTATTTGAAAATTTTGCAAAGTATGCAAGTTGTTATATAATATTCGATTGGTGGGGAATATTCTTTTTGTCGGGGAATATTAAATGCGACGACACAATCATTAGTGGACCCGAGCGGAAGAACCGTAAGTAGTTAGAAAAGCGACAAAAATATTTTATGAAAATAACGACGGAGGTTTTTTACTGGTTGATCTTTGTTGAACTACCCGGTAGTAAAAGTACTGAGAATCTGGCGTGGTTGTATAGTAGCACATGGTATTGATTATTGATGCTTACGTAAGAAGTCACACTCGGTTATCTTGCATTATTGCTACTGATAATTCTTTGCATCATATCCCTCATATTATTGATTCAATTATTGTCACGATTATCATTGTGCATAATATGTTATTTTATTAAATCAATAATTGAGACGACAAAGTTATTCACATTATTAAATTGCAATATTTACAATGTCTAGAAGTTACCACAAGGAGAGGTTTGGTCACCTAATTGCTTGCAATGATAGGGAGAAATCCTTATTGGAAAGCCCCCTCTTTCCTGGGAATGACCTGGTTGTTAAATATTGTGAGTTATGATATTAATGATGGATAAGTTCGTGTTGATTAAAGATGAATTTGATAGTTCCATTGTGTTGAAATTATTTGTGTTAAACATTTATTTCGATGGTAATTGATGTCTGGAGGTTATATTGTTCAATCGGGTATTCGGGGCAGTTTTTGTCGGAATTACTATTCACGAGTTACTATTCACGGGTTACTATTCACCGAAATTACTATTCACTCTAGTATTGTTCACTCGAGTATTTGGGACACTTTTTGTGTCGGAGTTACTATTCATGAGTTACTATTCATGAGTTACTATTCACGAGCTACTATTCATGTGCTAATTTTTCAGTCCGTTGGATGAAATTATAATAGTAAAATCAATAAGGATCGTTGATTTAAGATTTTAATAGTAACTTGTCCTTGGCATTACCAAGAGTTACCCTTCACAAATAGTAGTTGTCTCTTCGATATTACCAAGAGTCATTTTGACCCTTCATTAAGACCAAGAGCCACTTTCGGTTTTTCTATAAATGAAGCTCATTCTTCTTCATTTCTCACCAATTCACCAAAGCTTTAGAGCCATTATTATAGAGAGAAATTATAGAAAGAAGCTATAGAGAGAAAATCTATAGAGAGAAAGAAGAAGAGAAGTCTGCTTCCCTACTACTCCTATATCCAGTTTTTTCAAAGGTAAGGGATATTATTTGTTTTGTTGTATTCCGTAAGGGGTGTTATTCTTTCTTATTCATGAAGAGAATTTTTGTTATTCCATTCTTTATTATTCATTGGAATAACTCAGATGTCTGTGCATACCCTATACATAATCATATCATGGTTTACCCTATACTTGGTGACATTCTTCTATTATTACATTTGGAACATCCTCATTGCTGGACACAGGTGTTTTACAGGACTTTGGTTCCGCTCTTTATCATTCATTGGAATATCCTATCTCGTGTGTTTTACACCGGATCCGGTTCCATCTCTATTATTCATTGGAACATCACGTCGATTGTGAATTTCACGACACGGTTCTCATTATTATTATTACATTGGAATAACTTTATCATGCTAAATACCGCATGCATGGTGATTTCCTTTGTTATTCCATTCTTTATTATACCCGGTTAGTTAAAACATTGACTTCTATACTCCATGAAATTAGTAGAATATTCTTGATATTTGCGTTTCATCCAAAGTATCTTTTCATGGAAATATTCTTACGATCATTCTTGAATTTTACTCTACAAAGCGAAGATCATGTTAACAATTTGGGACGTTATTAGTTCTGAATAAATTAATTCGTGAACTTGTTTTATTGAATTATTATGTCATTGTCATCATCCTCATTTTATATTATGTTATCTTTGGCTTACGTGCATAGATGAACTTAGTATGATTATGACCAGGGATCACTCGGAATAATCATGGCTTGTTATAAATGATGTGATAAAAGTCCTCAAAAATTGTAATAATGCGATGATGAATAGTTTTTTGGTATGATTATGACCGGGGGTGATTCGGTATAGTCATGACCATTGATAATTTGATGAAAATCCTTGGACCGTGATACGAGGATGATTAGATATTGTGGTTTATTCATTAAACTGAGTCTTAGTGATAAAAATTTATGAAAACCTTTTAAAACCTAAAAGATAGTAGACTTTATTTTCTACTTCACTCTTTTAATGGATTGATATTTCTGCTTTGATTAAACCGGTTGTCTATTGTATTTTATCGGTTTAACATTGTTGAAGACTATTGATAATTTATTCTCGCATTATCTTAGTTATAATATTTTTCTTGGGCTAGTTGAGCTCACCCTTTCTTTCACCGTTCTCTTGAAATGAGAATATAGGTTGGGACGAGTCTGGGAAAAGAGTGATGGTCCCGAAGATAGCATTAGTAGTCCTCACTATTACATTAAATAGTGTGACAATAAATGTAATGAGGACTCCTTGAGTATGGATATTGTCTAAATGACAATATTCCTATTAGAACTCTCGGTTTATGTATTGTCTTATGTTGTTACCTGACGGATGTATAATTAAGTTTGTATTTGAATTTATGTACTATGTAAGTGGCGACCCAAGATGGGTGGCGTATACCTAATTTTGGGGGCGTCACGGTTGGTATCGAGCTTAGGGATATGATCCTGGTGAGATATGAGATAAGAACTAGGAGGAGAGGCGGGAATTCCTTCGCTAGTATGACCTACCTAAATTTATTTGGTATTTAATTGGTCGGTCAGAGTATAGGGATAATATGTGATATGTTAATTAACCCTTGTTTTGTGACAGTGTTTGAGAATGGCATCTGAAAATGTTGAGATAAGCAATGAAGCACATAAGAGTGTTGATTCAGCTCAAACAAAAGGTAACGACCAACAACACGATAATAATCATACTGGTGGCAACGGCTATCAGAATAATGATAACCATCGTGGGGGAAATTATCATGCCAAGAATGGTAACCACTTCGGTGGTAATCATGGCAAAGATAATAGAAGTGGAAATTACAAGAAGAGAAGGTCATTTAGCCCAATTTTGTTGTGCACCAAAGTCAAGTCTAGCTGGGATGGTGGCACCAAAGGTGGATATGGATAAAACAAAGTCGTTGGTTTTTGGAAGTGCATTTTTCATGACTTCTCAAAAAGCGAGTAAACCGAACGAAGTTAGCACGGGTTAGTTAATTATAAATTGCGAAGTCTATACCTTATAAGATACCGGTTCTACCCATTATTTTATCTCTCTTGCTTTGCGTCAAGCGTTTAAATTTGACTCAGGAGAAGTTAGACTTTGACTTATTGGTTGAAACTTCGTTAGTAGGAGCCTTCGTTACCGCTACTATTTTTTAAATCTTGTTTGATTCAAATAAACACTTTCACGTTACCTGTCGATCTTATCTTTTTGAAAATACTTGCCTTTAATGTGGTTTTAGGAATCAATTAGTTAACTACTCATCATGCTTTTCGTAAGGTTGTTAGCTTTTATATTCATAACCAACTTGTTGTGCGAATTCAAGTAACCAAACTACTAAAGTCAATTATTGTCATATCAAGCCATAAGTAAAGAGCCCCGAACCTTTCGTTGTTGACTTCCTTGTGTGAAATGCACCGAAGCCAGACTTTCTGTAGGCGACATCGTGAATGAAGATGGCAAGTTTATAGGTATCATTGTGAGGTGCTATCTAGGTTAAGGGATAGAAGTCACAGTTGGTATCAATGTGACGTACTATCCAAGTCTTGGATGAGAGTCATAGTTTTAAATGATATTTCTATTATTAATAAATTTCCTGGCGTATTCTTGAAGACTTCTTAGCCTACCCTAGAGCGTGAAATCGAATTTTGTATTGACCCCAGTACAAAACCCATTTCTTAAACCCTCAAATATTTCTTCAACTAAAATGAACAGTTTACGTGGTTTATGATGAAAGTCATAATAAAAGCATTGGACTAATGAAAATCATGGGTATACGTGGTATTAGTAAGTGTTATGATGAGTTATGTTGGTTAGTATGTGAAAACATGAAAGTTTCTTAAAAATCACAAGGAGTTAAAAACCAGATTTTGGTGAAAAACGTAACATGAAATTCAATTGACCAAATCTCCTATTATATTTTGAATTTTCGAGTGTGGTTAAGTCCTAGAGTTAGATCTATGAGTTACCTAACTAATCCAAGTGGAATCAATGAAAAAGGTGTTGTAGATTTTCGTGTGGACTGATTTTAGCAAAGGAGTCAAAACTTCAAAATGTCCAAAAAGCTGCTGCCATGTTTTTGTAAGGGCTGTTTCGGCCACTTAATTAGTGAGAAAACTTCAGGCCTTTTGGGACATAAAAGTATATGGTATAAAGAATATCGTGTCCAAAAATGAGCTCATTCCGGCTTAAAATGAGCAAGTTATGACCATTTCAATATTTAGGATTTTCTGACGAAAAATGCTATAATCGGAGTTCTACAACTCCGATGACCATGAAATTTAAACTGGAGGCTCACATTAACATGTGTAAGGTCCTGCCAAGATTTGGGAATTTCTGGAGTTAAACTTGAGGTAGCAAAATTTCTTAAGGAATTAATTAGAAATTTATTTTTGAAAAATAGTAAATAAATTTTAAAAATTTCGAGAAAAATATATTTTCATTATGGGACTATATTATGCTAAATCCCAGAAAAGAAATATTTTTGGAACTGATTTGATATTTTTCATAAAAATAGTTTGGTTACGAACATATGAGTTAAATATGTTATGTGAAGTAACAAAATTGGAAAATAGGATTTTATGGCTAGAGAATCTTATATAGAGTTTATGCATATTTTTTTGATGAGGGATTTGATCATTGGTGATGATATCTTATGAGTATGGCATTTTTGAATGATTAAATGCATTATATGGTAAAGCGTAAACAATTGAAATAAATTGTTTATAAATTTAAGAAGTGATTAAAATATTATTATAATATTAATGATATTAGATTATAAGATTATTAAGTGATTGATAACATGGGGATATTCTTGAATCCTGGATAAATTATATTATAAATATTTAATATTTATCCTTTATCTCATTTGATTGATTCTTTATATCATTTACATTATCCTCATGCTTATATTATGTTGAAAGTCATCTGTGGCTCACGTGCATAGATGGACTTGGTATGATTATGACCATGGATTGTTCGGTATAATCATGACCATAATTGAAAACACGATTATCTTCGCACGTAGTGCATGGATAATTTGTGGTCGCGTGATACTAATGAATACACGATTATCTTTGCACGTAGTGCATGGATAATTTGTGGTCGTGATACTAATGAATACACGATTATCTTTCGCACGTAGTGCATGGATAATTTGTGGTCGTGATACTAATGAATACACGATTATCTTTGGTAGTAGTGCATGGATAATTTGTGGTCGTGATACTAATGAATACACGATTATCTTTGGTAGTAGTGCATGGATAATTTGTGGTCGTGATACTAATGAATACACGATTATCTTTGGTAGTAGTGCATGGATAATTTGTGGTCGTGATACTAATGAATACACGATTATCTTTGGCACGTAGTGCATGGATAATTTGTGGTCGTGATACTAATGAATACACGATTATCTTTGGCACGTAGTGCATGGATAATTTTTGGTCGTGATACTAAAGAATATCTTTGGCCTGTAGTGCAGGGATGATTCGTTGATGTGGATTAATTATTGAGCTGAGTCTCAACAATGAAATATTAATTCATGGATGTGGTAAAAGTTATCTTTGGCCGTAGTGCATTGATGGACTTGGTATGATTATGACCAGGGATTATTCGGTATAATCATGGTAGTAGATTAAAAACACGAATATCCTTGGCGGTGAAGTGCATGGATAATTCGTGGTTGTGATATATTAATTAAGTGAGTCTCGATATTATTGGTTTTCTGATTATATATCTTTGGCTGTAGTGCAAAGATGAATTGTTAATGAATATCTTTGGTA
Source organism: Panax quinquefolius (assembly GCA_020205615.1). Lineage (NCBI taxonomy): Eukaryota > Viridiplantae > Streptophyta > Magnoliopsida > Apiales > Araliaceae > Panax > Panax quinquefolius. The sequence goes on from JAINUW010000575.1 coordinate 84,892, forward strand.
GGATTGCAAAGATGAATTTAATGTTTTCAACGATAAAGGTATTCAAGGTATCCTCACCTCCTTAACATACCAGTAGTGCGATCACGTAAATTTTGAGGCAAAATTCCATAAGAAGGGGAGGCTGTGAGACCCCAGATTTTATAAATAAAGATTTAAATTTCTCGAAATATTTTTTTGAATATTAAGGTGTGGATTTGAGATAATGTTATAGTTGGGGTAGTATTTGAAAATTTTTCAAAGTATGCAAGTTGTTATATAATATTCGATTGGTGGGGAATATTCTTTTTTTGTCGGGGAATATTAAATGCGACGACCACAATCATTGGTGGACCCACAATGAAGAAGCGTCGTAGTTAGAAAATGACAAAAATATTTTATGAAAATAACTACGGAGGTTTTACTGGTTGATCTTTGTTGAACTACCCGGTAGTAAAAACACGATGTCTGGCGTGGTTGCATAGTAGCACACGGTATTGATTATTGATGCCTACGTAAGAAGTCACTCGGTTATCTTGCATTATTGCTACGATAATTCTTTGCATCATATCTCTCATATTATTGATTCAATTATTGTCACGATGATCATATGCATAATATGTTATTTTATTAAATCAATAATTGAGGCGACAAAGTTATTCACATTATTAAATTGCAATATTTACAATGTCTAGAAGTTACATCGAGGAGAGGTTTGGTCACCTAATTGCGCTTACCGATAGGAGAAATCCTTATGGAAAGCCCCTCTTTCCAGGAATGACTTTGGTTGTTAAATATTGTGAGTTATGATATTAATGATGGATAAGTTCGTGTTGATTAAAGATGAATTTGATAGTTCCATTGTGTTGAAATTATTTGTGTTAAACATTTATTTCGATGGTAATTGATGTCTGGAGGTTATATTGTTCAATCGGGTATTCGGGGCAGTTTTTGTCGGAATTACTATTCACGAGTTACTATTCACGGGTTACTATTCACCGAAATTACTATTCACTCTAGTATTGTTCACTCGAGTATTTGGGACACTTTTTGTGTCAGAGTTACTATTCATGAGTTACTATTCACGAGTTACTATTCATGAGTTACTATTCACGAGCTACTATTCATGTGCTAATTTTTTCAGTCCGTTGGATGAAATTATAATAGTAAAATCAATAAGGATCATTGATTTAAGATTTTAATAGTAACTTGTCCCTTCGGTATTACCAAGAGTTAACCCTTCACAAATAGTAGTTGTCTCTTCGATATTACCAAGAGTCATTTTGACCCTTCATTAAGACCAAGAGCCACTTTCAGTTTTCTATAAATAGAAGCTCATTCTTCTTCATTTCTCACCAATTCACCAAAGCTTTAGAGCCATTATTATAGAGAGAAATTATAGAGAGAAGCTATAGAGAGAAAATCTATAGAGAGAAAGAAGAAGAGAAGTCTGCTTCCCTACTACTCCTATATCCGTTTCTTTCAAAGGTAAGGGATATTATTTGTTGCAACCGTAAGGGGTGTTATTCTTTCTTATTCATGAAGAGAACTTCATTATTCCATTCTTTATTATTCTATTGGAATAACTTTGTATACACCTGTGATACCCTATACTTGGTGAAATCCCTCTGTTATTCCATTCTTTATTATTCTGTTGGAATAACCTGTATACGCGGCATACCCTATACATAATCTGTATACGTGGTTTACCCTATACTTGGTGACATTCTTCTATTATTCTGTTGGAACATCCCATGCTCGTGTGTTTTACACGGCACTGGTTCCGTCTTTATCATTCATTGGAATATCCTATCATGTGTTTTACACCGGATCCGGTTCCATCTCTATTATTCATTGGAACATCCGTGCGTGTGTTTTACAATCAAACCGGGTTCCGTCTTTATTATTATTCATTGGAACATCCTATCGTGTGTTTTACAGGACTGGTTCCGTATTTATCATTCTCGTTGGAATATCCTATCGTGTGTTTTACACCGGATCCGGGTTCCATCTTTATTATTCTATTGGAACATCCCGCTTGGTGTGAATTTCACGACGACCGAGTTACGTTATTATTATTCATTGGAATAACTTTTATACATCGCGGCACCGCATGCGTGGTGATTTCTTTGTTATTCCATTCTTTATTATACCCGGTTGGTTAAAACTTTGACTTCTATACTCCATGAAATTAGTAGAATATTCTTGATATTTGCGTTTCAAATCGAGATCTTTTCATGGAAATATTCTTCTGATCATTCTTGAATTTTACTCTACAAATCAGTATCATGTTGACAATTTGGACGTTATTAATTCCTGAATAAATTAATTCGTGAACTTGTTTTATTGAATTATTATGTCATTGTCATCATCCTCATGTTATATTATGTTATCTTTGGCTTACGTGCATAGATGAACTTAGTATGATTATGACCAGGGATCATTCGGTATAATTATGGCTTGTTATAAATGATGTGATAAAAGTCCTCAGTGGCCTGTAATGCAGTGATGGATAGTTTTTGGTATGATTATGACCAGGGGTGATTCGGTATAGTCATGACCATTGATAATTTGATGAAAATCCTTGGCCGTGGTAGTGCGGGGATGATTAGATATTGTGGTTTATTCATTAAAGCTGAGTCTTAGTGATAAAAATTTATGAAAACCTTTTAAAACCTAAAAGATAGTAGACTTTATTTTCTACTTCACTCTTTTAATGGATTGATATTCATTGCAGATTAAACTGGTTGTCTATTGTATTTTATCGGTTTAACATTGTTGAAGACTATTGATAATTTATTACGCATTATCTTAGTTATAATATTTCTTCTTTGGGCTAGTTGAGCTCACCCTTTCTTTCACCTTTTCTCTTGTGAAATGAGAATATAAATTTGGGACGAGTCGGGGAAAAGAGTGATGGTCCGAAGATAGCATTAGTAGTCCTCACTATTACGTTAAATAAATAGTGTGACAATAAATGTAATGAGGACTCCTTGAGTATGGATATTGTCTAAATGACAATATTCCTATTAGAACTCTCAGTTTATGTATTGTCGTATGTTACACGACAGATGTATAATTAAGTTTGTATTTGAATTTATGTACCATATAAGTGGCGACCCAAGATGGGTGACGTATACCTAATTTTGGGGGCGTCACATTTCAAGGGTAGTTGGGATGATCATCTACCATTAGTAGAGTTGTATATAACAATAGTTATCATGCAAGCATAGGTATGCCACCTTACGAAGCTTTGTATGGAAGGAAGTGCAGAACACCATTGTATTGGGATGAAGTAGGGGAACGCCGAATGTTAGGGCCAGAATTGGTGCAGCAAACCGGAGATATGGTGAAGTTAATACGAATGCGTCTCATAGCAGCTCAAGACAGACAAAAGAAGTATGCGGACTTGCATTGAGAAAATAGAGAATTTGAAGTAGGCTCCTACGTATTTCTAAAGGTATCTCCTTGGAAAGGAAAGATACGCTTTGGAAAGAAAGAAAGTTAAAACGGGTTGGTGAGGTAGCTTATATGGTAGCGTTACCTCTAGACCTAGAACGATTACATAACGTGTTTCATGTATTGGTATTGCGTCCTTATAAGCCAGATTATAAACACGTGATAGAATATGAGCGTATTCATATTGAGAATGACTTAACGTACAAAGAGATGCCAATTCAATTTGTCGATAGAAAAAGAACAAGTTTTGCGGAACAAAGTTATACCTTCCATGAAGGTGTTATGGAAGAACCACGATGCAGAAGAAGCAATGTGGGAATTGGAGGAAAAGATACAGAAGGATTACCCTTAGTTGTTTGCGTAATGTGAGACGAGATTCTGGGGACAGAATCTTTATAAGGGTTAAGAATGTAACGACCGAGAAATTCGGATCCTTTGTAAAATAATATTATTTAATAAAAATAATGAATAAAATTATATTATTTGTTATTATTATGTGTTAGTAAGAAGAATGTCATTCTATAACCTAGAAACGTCGGAACGTCGTAGTATTTTAACTACGTGAAGGAATTAAAGTGTTTGAATTTCCAAGACGAAAATAAAATTTTCTGAAAAACACTATTCATCGGCTTCCACTCGGAAATAATTTTTGAATTTCTGAGAAATACGTAACGTTATAATAATTCACGTATGGAAAATGTAATATTTTGCACGCGGACTTAGTTCGAGAACGTTAGGAATATCAAGTGTTAAGAAGATAATGTAAAGATCGTATGATACGTATGTATTGTGCGAGGTATTATATACGAGTATGATACGAAGTATTATGCGAGTATATGGGAATGATGGTATTCCATATATTATGAATTAATATACAAGTTAGAATACGAGAACTATATGTATAATATATGTGATAAGGTTTTTAATTAAATGGCATGGACTAGTAGGATTGTGTAAACAATTGAATAGTCCAGTAAGAATTAAAGTGCAAGCCCAAGTGTTTATTAATGCAAGCCTAAAGTTAAGTTAAGTTAATTAGACCTAAGCCTAGATAATGGTCCAATGGGTTAAGCTTGATCCATGGAGCAACCCATGTTGATGTGGTTTAATCTTGGTGACCAAGAACTTTGAGTGATGACCAAGAACTTTAAATAATGACCAAACAAAGGATATGTTTTGTGATGGCCAAGTATTTTATTTGGTGGGCAAGTTAACTTAGCATCTAGGAAATGAATAGTATGGAGGTGGGTTGTTGTATTGTCTAATATGCCCTCACTTTGGTTTTCCTATAAATAGAAAGCTAGGATTTTCATTTGTTGCTTGTTATTTTTCATCCAACAACTTTCCTTACAAAACAACTTAAGTGTTAGAGAGAATAAGTCAAGAATAAGTCAAACTTCCATTGTTAGATTTTCAAGAAGAAGAAAGCTAGTCATCAAAGGTAAATGATCTTATGATCTTATATCTTCCATCTCTATCATTGTAGGGTGATAAGAGAAGTGTAGCTTAATGAACATGTATGCTAAGAACACATAAGAATTGAATAATCAATGGACTTAAGCCGAATAAGTTATGAATAAGTAAGTTAAACCTAAATAAGTTATGAACTTATGATGAACATATATGGACTTGTCATATGTTTACCATAAGAAGTTAGTATGATTGATAAGATGTAAGAATGTTGCTTAAAGGACTTAAACATAACTTATGAATAATAGGTGAATTTTGAGTCATGAAGGAAATTATAATTTATTAAGTCATGAACTTATGAAGAATAAGCCAAAACATAACTTGAAAATTAGTTGTTATAACATGTAAGTTGAAATGTCTATAGGATGAATTGAATTCATTTAGAACGATGGTCAAAACCTAAGTAAAAAAGTTTTGCCGGAATTCACACGATTGGACGATAATCGTCGAATTCGTGAAATTCTCAGAATGTAAGTTGTATTTTGTATTTGAACTCAAAAACTTTGGTTTTCAATGGAGATAAGTCATATTTGGCATTATAGAGTTGCAAACTCAAAAATGACCGAATTCTGACTTAGAACGAAGAAACGAGCGTTAAACGTTCTTGAACATTTATCTTTTTTGTTAAAAATGAACCAATAGGTGAATTTTGAGTTAACGAAGTCAAATAGATAAAATTCTTACATGAACATGTAGAGTATGTGATTTGTGAGCTAATAGCTTTTGAACGAGCCAATTCAAACTTAAAATGATAAAATTTGGTGTCAGTTCGTTATAAAAATCAAAGTTGTCAATTATCTGGTGCATAGAGCTGGCGCCGCGGCGCCAACCCAAGGCATATTGATGGCGCCGCAAAGACCGGATCTGATGTACGCATGACATATTGCAGAGTCACGTCATGCAAGTGCGGCTAAGAAAGTTAAGTGTGGCGCCACAAAGGTCTTTGGACTCGACAATCACCATCGAAACTCATGCCAATAACGCGAAGTTTTATAAGGACGATGGCGTTATAAATGCAAACCTTATGGAATGTATAGTAAGGAAGGTTTATCAGTATAAAATGAATGGTAACTGATTAGTAAAGAAGTGAAGCTTAATTATTATATTGTTAAAGATTTATTAAACCTTAAGAATGAGACATAAAGGTTTAAGATAAGTAATCAAACATGAACGTAAGAACGATACAAACTATATCAAAAAGCCAAAACCAATAAATAACAAATCTAAATCATGTTTAGATTTAGAAGAAGGGTAAGATTTGTTAGGAATTATATATGTTCATTCATAACCTAATGTGTTATGTGATGTGATTATCTACTGTAGAGACTTAAGGATTTAAAGTGCACGCGCTATAACTGTAGCAGACGTTGAAGGCAAGTATTCTAACTCTTGTTTCAGTTCATTCTGGACAAGCTTTATAATTCATGTATTCTTACGCATGAAATATGGTATGATGAAGTCAAAGACAACCCTTTTCGGCTAAACTTATATTATGTTTCTATCAAAGCATGGTCAATATTGTACCAAGTTATATTGGTGTGGTTTTCAAATGAAGACTGAGTATGCTAAAATGTTATGTCGTCAAACGACAGGCACGTGAGGTTGCCACAACTTAAACGTACATACGTTTAATGAATGTAGTGTTGATCAACATAGAGTACTATAGGCTGATCACCTAGACGTGCTCGTAAGAAATGTCGTACTTACAGACATAGTGCCGTGATGTCCTTTTTAAATAAAGTATGAAATTCTCAAGGTCTTGGATCGGAATTGATGTTTTACTAAATATTGTTGTTGTAAAACATATTGAATGAAAAGAAGTGCTATTTTGAATTATCGATAGTACTTCATAACTATTGTTCAGTTATTGAAGATATATGAATCCTATTTCTCAAGCATGCTGTTTATTGGAATTGTTGTACTTGCTGAGCTAGTCATGCTTGCTCTTGCTTGAACCATATGAACGCAGCTAAGATCGAACGGATAGAAGGATCTGGAAAGGATAGGGGCAAGACAAAGACAAACCCGTAGAGTACTTATTTAATAGTATAGGTTTAATGTTGTACTATATTTGATAATATGTCAAGAACAAATGTAATGGTTATAAAGAACATGAGGAATGTTAATATTATTCTGAATATATAGAAGACATATTCATTCTTTTGAGGCTTTTTAATTGAATTTATGTGTGAATGGTAGTACCGTGTAGCACCATCTGTCGGGTTGGAAGATACCCGGATATGGGGGTGTCACAAGTTACACTCTGAAACGTGCGTATCCATCTCTCCCTACAGACGCACGACTCTTCTCTTCTCCAAACTGTTCCATTTCAAATTCGTAACTCCTCACCCCCACTATATACGCATTCCATTCTCCTATCCATATTCAAACTTCTCTTCTTATCTGCTATTCAAACACAGAGAAACTAGGGTTTCTTTAGAGGGAGAGGGAAATAGTATGTTTGGGGGAGTTTAGCGTACGTATTTTCTTAGTCCAATTCTTCTTTTTAATTTAGAGTTCTTCTCTTCATCAAGTGTAATGGGACCAAAACGTGCTCATTCTCGCACACCATAGTCGTCTTCTGCAAGTAGCCAGAGTGGAGACACTGTGGATTTTTCCAAATTTGTTAATCTTGAAGCCTAGATGGAATACTACAGAATAGTGGCTAAATCAATTGTCAAAGAGCTTGGTTTCAAGCTAGAGGCACAAGATGGGCAATTGAAAGAAATGATCAGAGAAAGATATTGGCATGGAGTTTGTTCTACACCCATGGCAGCACCCATGGCCATTGTACAGGAATTTTATGCAAATGCAAAGGAGACAATGAGTGGATTTTCTTATGTCAGAGGTGTTTAACTAGACTATCGCCCAAAGGAAATTCGTGGCATGTTCAATTTACCCGACCCTCCAACTGGACGTACAAATTGGGTCAAGGTGGAACGACTCGAGACAAACTTAGATGAGGTCATAACTGATTTGTATATACTGGGTACACAATGGACTTAAAAAACCAGGCACTAATCAGCCCATGAATTTTTAGGCTTCAACTCTCAACCGTTATTCCAAGGTTTGAAATCTATTTATCTGTGCAAAACTTATGCCATCACCCCATCAACATGAGATTACAACTGAGTGAGCAATCATTCTGTGGGGGATTATTACTGGAAAATACATTAATGTTGGTCATATCCTTAATCAGAATGTGTTACGTTACATGCGGGGGAGCACTACAGGGAGTATACCATATGCCTCGATTGTTGCTCATTTATGTGCTCGAGCAGGAGTTAAGTGGGCTGATGAACTGATGCAATAACCGAGTCAAGATATCACTCACGCCACGATAGCAAAATTCAAAGATTGGGTAGGAGGTACCCCACACCCAAAGAGTAAGGGTTTCATCCTTCGACCCCCATCATCTATGCCATCACCGCAGCTCTCAATGACAAATGAAGTAGGTACTTCAACTCAAGTTAATGCTTCTACTGATGATCGACATCTCTGATGGTTGGAGAGGAAGGTTGATGCTATATACGATAATTTTATAACATTTGCTACTGGATTGACGAGATCTTTAGCCGAAGCTTTCGCACAACAGGGAACCATGCTGGAATGGTCACAATTTGGGACAGCCGCACCATTTCCATTGCCGGATTCACCACCCAAAGAGGGTGGTACAACTGATCACTAGGGGAGTTCCATTAAACCCTTCACCTTCATTCATTGGGACAATGGATATTTTAAGTTTGGGGGTATTGAGTGTAGTATAGTTGCATGTAGTTAATTGTTAATTTGCATCATTGTTGCAGGATTAGTTTAATTTTTGCATAATTATTTGTTTGGTATGTGTTTAGTTAATAATTGCAGAATTTTTTTGCTTTTTACTAATTTTTATATGTTTTAGTTATGTGTTTAGTTGCATGTCCCAAGTATCTATCTTTATGGAATTTTTAATTTAGCCAATGATGAATATGAATTTGATGGATTTTCGAATTTAGTGGATAACATGAGCTTAGCTATAATATTTTATATGATGTGAGTCATTCTTGTTGTTCAAGATGCTTTCAGTTAGCACGAAGTTGTTCATACATACTTGTTGGTATAAGAATAACATGTTTTTAATGCTTAGTAGAAAATGTTGTTTTTAAAAATAGAATTGTGTAGAAAGTGGACTTAGGCTGCGAAAACACTGATAATCAAACTTTGGGAACACATAGGTATGCTTACTATATTTTAAAAAAAAAGAAAAAAAAAAAGAGAAAAGTATTATTGAAACCTTCCGAAGTTGAATTATTAAAGCTTGTGGTTGAGCGGGATTGAGCGTAAAATACACTCGCTAAAAAATAAAAAAAAAATAAACACCGCGAGAAAGTGCGAGAATCGCCCTCGTGAGTAAAAATAAAGCAGATTAAACCCATTGTTTAACCTTAGTTTGTATTGATGTGTTGGAGTAGTTTTTGTTGCATTAATATACATGATTTTTGACTTAGACTTCAATTTTTTGTCTTTAGCAGTATAACATGTATAGTCTTTGCCTTGGTCAAGCGTATTTGTGAACACAACACACACACACACATCATCATCTTTATAGTGAGTATGGCTTATTTGAGTGTATGATATTATGTCTGTAGTTCGGGTTAAAACTTTATTCTTAAATCCGGATAATTCTATGAGGCATACTTGATTGGAATTGTATTTTGGTTGGAAAACTTGGGACTCATTTGCATCATAGTATAGTTTGCATATCATGTAGTTGCATTGCATTGTTTATTTTCATATGCATTGCTTGAGTGCAAGCAATAATTCAAGTTTGAGGGTGTTTTAAAAGTAGGTTTTATACCTACTTATTGGTCATTAACTCACAAGAATTATGCTCAACTTAAGTAGTTTTATTATGTTTTATTTGCATTTTATGTTTGTTTTGCAGTAAACATAGTTGGAACCCCTCCTAGTAACATAAGGAATGAATTAGCATGGAAAAGCATGGTTTGGCATGGTGGAATGAAGCTAGCAAAAACATGGCAAGGTGAACATGAGCAGATCAGTGGAGGAGTGAAGTTTAGAAGAGAAGGAATAAAGAACAAGCAACAACAAACAAAAAGCAGCAGCAACAAGAAAACATAAGACAGGATACAGTAGCAGCGCGGCCGCGCTGCTATCCAAGCTTTAAATGGTGTGTCCGCGCCATAAGAGTATAGAGACAGATTTTTACCATCAGGCGGTTCAAGGCCCATCAACAAAGGGATTTTGGCGCCATGCCATACACACCTCTGCAGACACTTCCATTAGCGCCGCACTTCCATTTTCTATTATAATTTTTACATGCCACAGCCTTCTCTGATCGGCTTTTGTTGACTTTTTGTAATTTGAAATTTGAGGGCATTAGGCTCAATTGAATGATATGGTTGGCACCAAACGTAGTTTTTGGGAGTCTTTTTATTAGTTTTCATGAGATAATTAGGGTTCTTAAGTTTTAACTACGCTAGAGAGGTTTTGATCATTGGATGATACAATTTAACTCCTCTCTTTATCAAGATTATTGAATAATTATTAGTTTTCATTTCTGGAGATTGTTGGTGCATTGGAACAAGCTTGGAACATATTCTCCAATAGGATTAACAGATTTGCCCTACCATTTTTATTACTTCTTTTTATTGCAGTATTTAATTCCATGTGTTGCTTCAATCCCATTGTAACAACCCGATATTTTCTATACAAATAAATTAGAAATTTTGCGTATAAATTTTTTATTTTTTATATTTAAATTATGGGGATTATGTGCCAAGATAATGTGTGTATGTATTTATGTGATATATTTATTACATGAATGATTTTAAATAATTTCATTTTAGAAGTATTGATTGTTATAAACTATATTATTATAATAATTAATTTTATAGTAGAAATGTTTTTATTAATTATTTTCCATGAAAGTATAATTATATATTATTTATATAATATATGAAATAATTTTAGAATTATTATAATAATTATTTTATTATATGAATTACATTTGATTATTAAGTTAATTATTTTTAACTTAATTAATAATGTTAAGTATGATAGATAAATTAGATATGGAATCCAAACCCTAATGTTTGGATTTTGATCAAGGGATGAGAATAATAAAATAATATTAATTATATTTTGATTGTTCAATGCTATAAATATGTACTATATATTTGGACCAATAAGGGTTGGTCAATTATGGTGTTATGTGACAAACCCTTGTATTACTGTGTGAAATCCTAATTACAAGTTTTAGAAACTAATTTTATTTTATTTTAAACCCTAAATGAAAGCTTCGTAACCTAATTATACATTAGGTGAGGCAATTAAATAACCTAAGGATTATGATAATAAGGAAATGTTAGTATTTAATATGTATACTTACTCAAGTGGATAATCTTGTTATTTCAAGTGACTAATAATTTTAAACCTATTTCTAGTAAACCTAATTAGGTTATGAGCTAAAGTCACATGTATAAGTAATTAAATTTCATAAGATTGGGAATGGAAACCCTAAATAAACAATTTGGGTAGCATATATTAAAATTGTTAGACTATGTTCATTACATGGCCCAAAACAATTAAAGGAGAAGCCTAAAATAAATAAAATGCAAACCAATACTTAGCCCACTTGATTAAGGGTATTTTAGACTTTTGATTAATCAAATTTGTGCATTAAAATAAAAGCAAAATGGAGGAGATAATGGGGCAAGGGGGACCGGCCAATTAGGCCATTTTAGGCAACAAATTATGCTAATCAAGTTCCTTAAATAGTAAGTCTTACACACAAGTACATGTGTGTCAATCTCTCATTGGTTGCAAATCTATTAAGCACCTTTAATCACATAATTAGGCTTAATTGGAAGAGATAAGGTGAAGCCTTTTATCAATGGGATAATAAAAGTATGGGGGATAATAGTTAATACCCATTCATTTGCTAGATCATTTTCATTTCTCTTATTCTCCTTCTTTTTTTTTCTCCCAAGCTAGCAACATACGAGAGAAAGAGAGAGAGAGAGAGAGAGAGAGAGAGAGTTTCGGTTTTGTGAGAGAGGGAGAGGTGTGCTAGTTGCTTAATTCACCCTAAGATTATACATTACTTTGGAAGATCAAGAAGGATAGCAAATAAAAACTAGGTGAGGTTCTCATCCATTCTTTTTCTTATTCTTCTTCTATTTTGTGTTATAGCATGATTTGTTGGAGTTATGGATTAATACTCAAGATACCCTAGTTCTACATATTATCATGTATGGAACTAAGTATCTTGAGTGTTAGATCAAAGGCTTAGAGGAGGAAAATGAGCATATGTTCTCCAAGGGGTGAAACCCTTGTTTTTCTTCCACTAAATCTTGTATAACTCAAGTTTTACAACTTGGATTTGTGATCCGTCGAAGGGGGGGGGGGGGTGCTAAATACATGAGTTATCTAGTAAAGCCAAGTCGTAAAACAAAAATCTAGCAAGTATTGAAGCCATGGGGATTGTTTTCCCCAAAACAGTCCACATAGTATATTGAGGTTTTGAAACCCTAAAATAGTTATTGTTCCCATTTTTCTTGAGGCTATTTCGGTCAGTTGAAAGTCTTTTAAAAATCTGGAAAAAATCACAGAGGTACCTTATTAGAATGTTATTATGATTATGAGCTAAAGTCATAGAGGTACTCTTATCAAGTTTTAAGGAAGAGGTAATAAAACACTTATGTGCTTATGTGCTTACAACTTATGTGCTCGTGAGTGTCGAGTAGTAATGATTAGTATTAAAACATAAACTTTGGTTGACATGATGTCTAATATAGGAGGATCCAGTCTAGCTAGGGTAGAGGAGCCTCGAGATTTTCAGGTATCTTGGGAACAATTACTGCCACAGGAAGCAACAGTCCTGTTGGTCACAGTAGTTGAGAAGGAGAGAGTACCTGATGAGGATGATGAGATATAGACAGATGAGGAGGATTCCATGGAGCTGCCACAGACGGATGAAGAGGACGAGGAGGAAAGGATTCCACTTAACTCGATAGCTGGCCGTATATACGATGAGGTGCATGACCATAATGTGGAACTTCAAGATACAATCGAGGAATTGCAAGAGATAGTAGCTGAGCAACAGGCCTTGATGGCAAAGAAGGTCGACGAGATCCAGGATCGAGAAGAACGACTGAACAATGTTGAAGAGAAGCTGATTCACACTGAAGAAGAAAACGAGCAAATGAGAGCAGAGATTGCAGAGTTCAAGAGCAAGTTGAGAGAAGAATCTGCAAAAAGGGCAAGAGCCGAAGACGCGTACAGTGAAGCTTATCAACAAGCTGGAATAGCGGAGAGGGACGCAAAAACAAAGAGAAAGAAGATGGAAGAGATGGATAACGTGTTCAACATCGCGATCAATCGAGCTCAAGATCGGGTCATGGGTTACCCAATTCAGTTTGAGATGCTTCCATCGTACATACTAGATCGTCGAACCATGTTCTGAATTATGGAAGAAGAGCGTCGTAAGGCTTTGCAGTATCTTAATAGGACATCGTAGGGAGTGTACTTGATTTATGATTTATATTACGATAAATAATATGTAAATCCCAAGTGTTATGCAACTTAGGAGATATGATGATGATGTCCTGAAATTTTAGTAGTTCAGGAAAATAATGTAAATAGCAGTGATGCTATGGATATGATGTTTTCAAAGAATTAAGAATGAATAAAAGTTATTATCTTCTTTTATCCAAAGTGTTATGTGTTATTTGGTGATTACTTTTATGGGGGCAAGTTGAGTAGAAATTACTTGAAAAGAGTTGATTAATAATCTAATGAGTGTATTTTTAACAGAAAATGCCTCCAAGACGTCAACCACCCCGTCAGAGAACCGCTGAAGGAACCAACAATGATAATGCTGAATCTAACCCCATTCAGCAGCTGGTGATCATACAGACAGGTGCACTATAGAATCAACCGCAGAACCAACAACAAAATCAAGCTATAATGTTTAAGGACTTCAAGGCGGTTGGACCACCAGAATTCCGTGGGTCCATGAACCTGATTGAGGCACAGACTTGGGTCATGGAGATGGAGAAAGTGTTCAATGTTACGGGAGTAGGAGAAGATCAGAAGACTGCTTTGGCAACATTAATGTTGAAAGCAGAGGCTAGTTATTGGTGGCAGGCCAATAAAACTCGAGGAGGACCAGGTGTTATGGCTTAGGATAGGTTCAAGGAGATTTTCTTCGAGACCTATTTCCCAGAGAGTTCGAAGAGTCAGCTAGAAGTGCAGTTTTTAGAACTAAAGCAGGGAACGATGACGGTGTCAGAGTATGCTTCGAAATTCAACGATTTGGCGAGGTTTGCGCCATACCAAGTCAGCACAGATGAACGCAAGGTGAGGAGGTTTGAACAAGAACTGAAGCCCTGGTTGTTTAGTAGGGTTTCCTTGTTCCAGTTGAAGACATTTGCAGCCATAATGGAAAAGGCAATTCTCACTAAAGGTGGCAGCGAGGTGGTAACCAAGTTCAATCAGGAACAGAAAAAGAAGAAGAATGAAGTGGAGGTGAAGAATGGAGGTGGTGGTAGTGGGAATGGTAATAATAATCTGAAAAGAAAGTGGAATGGAAATGTGGGTGCTGGGAATAAACAAGGTAACCAGAAGAATAAGAAGTTTGAAGCATGTGCTACATGCGGGAAGTTTCACAAGGGTGTGTGCTTAATGGGGAAATGTGTATGCTTTAACTGTGGCCAGGAGGGTCACATCGCCCCAAATTGCAATCAACCCAAGAAGAATGTTTGCTACACTTGCGGGTCCAAGGATCACTTTGCTCGTGAGTGCCCCAAGAAGAAAGCCAGCGAAACAACGGGAAGCAAGGGAGGAAGCAGTGGAGGTACATGGGCCATTACCGGACCAACGACATCAACCAAAACCCACAACCGTAACCTTTAACACGTATGCAAGATCTTTGTACAATCAAAGGATGTGGTGTCAGGTATTATCCCAATCAATGATATTGATGCTTATGTATTATTTAATTCGGGTGCTACTTGCTCATTTATATCTGATGAATTTGCTATGAGATTAGGATTGCATAATGAAGATTTAAATTTTTCTTTAAGCATAGAAATTGTGAATAAGGAAGTAATTCCTGTTAGGTTCGTATACAAGAACTGTAGGGTGAACATTAAGGGAAATATTTTGATGGTAGATTTAATTCCGATTAGGCTTGGAGAGTTTGATGTTATTTTGGGAATGGATTGGTTGCTCAATTGTGGAGTAATAATTGACTGCCAAAAGAAATGTGTAAACCTTATGACTCCGTCAAAGGTAGTTTTCAATGGTAGTAAATTGCCTAGACAAATGAGATGTCTGACGATTATGTAGGCCAAGAAGTTATTGAGTCAAGGCTGTGTGGGTTATTTAGCTTACATAGTCGATACTCAGAAGAAGGGTGCGAAGCTAGAAGAAATACCGGTGGTTAGGGAATTTGGGGACATGTTTCTGAAGGATTTGTCAGGACTTCCGCCTGACAGAGCAATCGAGTTCGTGATCGACTTAGCGCCAGGAACCGCTCCGATATCAAAGGCCCCGTACAGAATGGCTCAGGTAGAGATGAAGGAATTGATGGTACAACTGCAGGAGCTGTTGGACAAGAAATACATTCAGCCGAGTATGTCACCGTGGGGAGCAAGGTGTTATTCAGAAGAAGAAGGATGGGTCAATGCGTCTTTGCATTGATTATAGGGAGTTAAACAAAGTCACTATTAAGAATATATACCCATTGCCGAGAATAGATGATTTGTTTGACCAGTTGAAGGGTGCTAGATATTTCTCAAAGATAGATTTGAGAAGTGGGTATCATCAACTGAAAGTAAGGAAGGAGAATCTACCGAAGACGGCATTCCGAACTCGGTATGGACATTACAAATTTTTGGTGATGTCTTTTGGTTTGACAAACGCCCCTGCAGCGTTCTTGGATTTGATGAACATGGTGTTTAAACCATTTTTAGACAAGTTTGTGGTGGTGTTTATTGACGATATTCCGATGTACTCTAGAACTCAAGAAGAACACGTGGAACACTTACGTCTAACGCTGGAGACGCTAAGAAAGAAAAAGTTGTATGCGAAATTCTCTAAATGTGAATTCTGGTTAGAACGTGTACAATTTCTTGGGCACGTAATTGACAAGGATGGAATTTCAGTGGATCCATCAAAGGTCAAAGCTGTGATAAATTGGGAGCAACCAAGAACTCCATCAGAAGTAAGAAGTTTCTAGGGATTGGCAGGGTATTACAGACGGTTTATCTAGGATTTCTCCAAGATTGCCACTTCGTTGACAAATTTGACGAGAAAAACTGTAAAATTTGTTTGGACAGAGAAGTGTGAAGGAATTTTCCAGGAATTGAAAAAGAAGCTAAGTATGGCACCTGTGTTATCATTACCAGATAATTCAGGAAATTTTGTGGTGTACAGTGATGCTTCACACAAAGGATTAGGATGTGTCCTTATGCAGAACGGAAAAGTCATCGCATATGCATCAAGGCAATTGAAGGACTACGAAAAATGGTATCCGACTCATGATTTAGAGTTGGCGGCGGTTGTGTTTGCTTTAAAAATATGGAGACACTATCTCTATGGAGAGAAATGTGAGATTTACACAGACCATAAGAGTTTGAAGTACATTTTCACTCAGAAAGACCTGAACATGTGTCAAAGGAGATGGATGGAATTGATAAAGGATTATGATTGTGAGATCTTTTATCATCCAGGCAAAGAAAACGTGGTTGCAGATGCCTTGAGTAGGAAAGGCAGAGAAAAGTTGATGCTGTTAACTGATAAGGAGGAGCTTATTACAACAATGTCAAGGTTAGAGTTGAAAATCAAATTTCCAAAAGAATCCGATGAAAAATTATACCAGATGGAAGCCAGTCCAACTTTGGTGGACAAAGTGAAGAACGCTCAACTGCAGGATGAGGAATAAAGAAAAATAAGAGAAAGTGTGGTCGAGGGAAAAGAAGTTAAATACAAGGTTGATCTGAGATGGAATCTTTGAGATTTGAGGGACGAACTGGGTTCCAAAGCGAGTATCAGATATTAAAGAAGACATCCTGACAGAAGCTCATAGCTCGAGATATTCGATTCATCCAGGAAGTACGAAGATGTATCAAGATTTGTGACGACATTTTTGGTGGCCAAATATGAAAAGAGATGATGCAGAATGCGTTGCAAAGTGCTTAACATGTCAGAGAGTCAAGGCTGAGCATCAAAGGCCAAGCGGATTACTTCAACCGTTAGAGATACCGGAATGGAAATGGGAACATATCACAATGGATTTTTTGGTAGGTCTCCCAATGACTCAGAAATGATACGATGCGATATGGGTGATAGTGGACAGATTGACAAAATCCGCACACTTTTTGCAAATAAAGATTAGATTCAAACTTGATCAGCTGGCAAAGTTATATGTTAAAGAGATC
Organism: Panax quinquefolius; assembly: GCA_020205615.1. Lineage (NCBI taxonomy): Eukaryota > Viridiplantae > Streptophyta > Magnoliopsida > Apiales > Araliaceae > Panax > Panax quinquefolius. The sequence continues at coordinate 102,243 of JAINUW010000575.1, forward strand.
GTGACGAGATATGGAGTTCTAGTTTCAATTGTGTCAGATAGAGGTCCGAGGTTCACATCAAACTTCTGGAAGAGACTACAAGAATGCATGGGAACACAGTTGCGAATGAGTACGGCATATCATCCGCAAACAGATGGCCAAAGCGAACGAACGATTCAGACATTGGAAGATATGTTAAGAGCATACGTCATGGATTTTAAAGGAAGCTGGGATGAACAATTACCGTTGGTGGAATTTGCCTACAAGAATAGTTACCACGCAAGCATCGGCATGCCGCCTTACAAAGCATTATCGTATTTACGGAGGTGCGAGAACACCACCACTCTTTGGGATGAAGTCGGTGTGAACGCCAACTGTTAGGACAGAATCGGTACAACAAAGCTGCCGAGGTTGTCAAACTCATCAGAATAAGATTGATAGCTGCTCAAGATAGACAAAAGAAATATGCTGATCAATACAGACAAGATCGTGCATTTGACATAGGAAATTATGTTTTCCTAAAAGTTTCACATTGGAAGGGAAAAATTTGATTTGGTAAAAGGGGAAACTAAGCCCGTGGTTTATTGGACCCTTCGAAGTGCTGCGAAATGTTGGAGAGGTGGCTTACGAGGTAGCTCTACCTCCAGAATTGCAAAACATTCATAATGTTTTTCACGTTTCGGTGTTATGACCATATAAGTCCGATTACAAGCATGAGATCGAGTCCGAACCATTGCAATTTGAGAAAGACTTATCCTATGAAGAGGTTCCTATCCAGATAGTCGACAGGAAAGAATAAGTGCTCATAAATAAAGTGATACCTTCTGTGAAGGTAATATAGAGGAACCACAATGTCGAAGAGGCTACGTGGGAACTCGAAGCTGAAATGATGAAGAATTATCCTGAGTTATTTGTTTAATCTATGTCTTCGATTCTGGGACAAAATCTTTGTAAGTAGGGGAGAATGTGACGAATGAATTATTTGAATTGTGATTCTGAGGACAGAATCCTTCTAAGGAGGGAATGATGTAACATTCTAGAATTTTTAATTGTTATATTAAATATTTATTGAATTATTTAAGTATTTAATGGATGTGTTTATTTTTAAATAAATAATTGTTCAAATTTGATTCAATTTGGTTAACTATTTATTAAATAAATAATTAAGGAAATTAATTATTTTATGCTAATTTAATTTAATTATTAAGTTAGAGAGTTTTGATTAATTGAATTGTTATTCTTTTTATTTGAATTTGTACTTAAAAGGATGTGTTAGTTGATTAAATAAAGTTATAATTATATAAAAATTATAATTTTGTGGTATTGATTTATGTGATGAAGTAATTTAATAAATTATTATTATAATTAATTTAATTTATTAAAAGTATGACAAATAATCTTTTATAAGTAGTTATTAAAATAACTTAAAGGAGTTTTAATTCAGTTTTGCCAAACAAGGCCTAATGCCTATTAAGTCTTTAATCTAATTGTGTTTTACCAAACAAGACATAAGGATTAATTGATTATTGTTTTAGTGGTTAGCCAAACAAGCCTTATGACTCTTGGTTTTTAAAATAAAAAATAACTGATGTCAGTTAAGTTAGTATTATATTATATAATTAATATATATTATATCTTATATGCGTTATATTCTAAGACGTAAGAATAGAAGAGAGAGGTAAGAGAGAAGAAAAGAAAAACTCAGAGGAAGAAGAAGAAGAGAAGAAAAAAAAGTGGGAGAATCCTAGAGAATTGGGAGTGAAGAGGAGAAAAGCTTGACAATCAAAGAGATAGTATCATCATCTTCATCAAGGTATCATCCTATTTTTTTTTGTTTTAAAAGTTTAGTTTTTCTCTTCCCTAATTCTATGTAGAATCCTTGTGTAAGGATAAATTATTGTTGTTATGTGGCTTAATATGATATACTAATGATGTTAAAACTATTTTCATAAGTTATAGTCAATGAATTGATGATATGTATGTAATTTATGAAGAAAAATATTTTTCTGAGAGTTTTTGTGAATATATATTGTTTGGTTTAAGGTAGAAATTAAGGGTTAATTAGTTGTTTAGTTGATAAATTGATTATTGAATGTGGTAGAGTATGTATAAACATTGATAAAGTGCTTTGAATTAACTATTTATGTTGGAAAACAAAATCACAGTGTTTATTTTCATTAAAAACATAAAAAAGTGAGTTTTTATCAAAAACAGTGAAATTATATGATTTAAATTAGTTGTTTATATTGTTTTATGAGTAGAAACATGTTTAAAATCTTTGAACTATATTTATATGAAGTCTCTATAGGAATTACATGCTAATTAGGCTGTTAGAAAGGAACTTGTAGGCCAAAATTGGCTTTTGTTAATCATATGTTGTCAAGTCGTTAATCGAAGATATGATTTAGCATGCCACATTATGCCCAACAGATTCAATTGTCATCGCAGAGCCGACGCCACACCGCAGCGTGGCTTCGTAGCTTAACTCTCGTGTCGCAGCCATCATCACCATGTGCAAATACCGCACCATAGTATAAACTCGTATGCCACAAATGCATGAAAGTTAGTAAAATGGCCTGATAGTCTACTTTTTGTACTCAAAATTTGAAGGAATTGTTATGTGATAATAGTAGGACTGTAAAAATGTTGATTTCAGTATTTTTATACTATGAATGAGCCTGTTATTAACAATTAAATTGTTTTGTAACCTGATTATGTGATTAAAAATCCAATTTTTACATGATGATCGTACTTAGTTATTTTTGTAAGGTGGTAATGACTAATTATGTCATGATGACATATGTTTATAGGATATTGTGATTTGAATTATTCGATTTAGCCCACGAGCAAGGAAAGTTCTCTAATCTATTTTCTTGTTGAAGCAATTATTGTTTCCAATTCGATTCCAATATAACGGTGCAAGATTTCTGAACTTTATTTTTATTGAGCAAGTTATTCTTGTATTTAACTTGTTGTTTAGCATGCACAATTATACATACTAATGTTGAACAGTTTTATCGTTCAAATTGCTACGCATGCTTAGTATTCGATTTTAAATAACCTCGGCTTAACATTGTTCAAGCAAGGTGTGTTATAGTTATTCAAGGTGTATGCTATTAGATTATTCCTAAAGCATGATTTTAATTTACCATGACGATTCAATTACGAGTAATCTATAGTATGATGTTATTAGTATTAATTCAACTAGTCCTCTAGTTGATGATCGTTGAACTTCAAATTACCCTTGAAAGCTTATCCAAACCAAACTCTCTTTGGTGCGGACGTGTACTCTAAATACTAAGATGAACAAACCTATTATTAGGGGATAACTTACGCGTAGCATTAAATGTTTGTGCACAATACATGGTACGAAGGGCTGATCCCCCTAAGTACGAGGAGTCCTTATAGCCTTATGACTGTTAAAGTTGGAGTTGAAAGATTACTCGCAACTGTGGACATAGTTCATGGTCTTATGACCCACAGTTATGTTTATTCCATACTTTGGATTTTAGTTCCTGATTATCAATGTTAGAGTACTATCTAGTTTTGACGAGCCTATTCATTGGCAGTTATTATTGTTATTCTTCTGTTGATTTATTATTTTATCCAGTGAACAATTGTTTTGCTCACTCTTGCATATTTATAAACTCATTGCAGCTAAAGTGGACAAGGTAGGTGAACCTTCAACTAGCAAAGGAAAGGGAAAATTGTACAAGTGATGCTGATTTGTACTTTTATTATTGTGATGATCATAGACTTCTTAATAATGGTGTTATGTAATAATTTTAATTCCGCATTTGAATGATTGTATTTAAAGGTTAGACAACCTGGGAGATTTTTATTATGTAACCCTTTAATGGGAAAGGTTTTCATTATTCAATTTGATTATGATTGGGTAGTTAGATATGAATGTTTGATTAAGTGAACACCAAATCCTGTGGGAATGAAGTACTTGGGTTTGGGGGTGTCACAGTTATGGATTAATACTCAAGATACCTTATTTCTACATATTATCATGTATAGAACTAAGTATCTTGAGTGTTAGATCAAAGGCTTAGAGGAAGAAAATGAGCATATGTTCTCCCACTACAAGAAAAAGGTCTATCAGCGACCAAATATATCAGCGACCGCATATCCGGTCGCTGATAGTCTTACTAGCGACCGATATCAGCGACCAGCCTATAATCCAGTCGCTAAGTGATATCCGCGACCACAGTCGGTCGCTGATCGGTCGCTAGAACAAATTTCCCACCCAAAAATTGGCAGGAAATGTTGGCGCGTAGTTTTTTTGCGACCCATTGTAATCAGCGACCGCATGCGGTCGCTGATAAGTCCATGTCATTAAAAATCAGCGATCGCTATGCGGTCGCTGATCATCCTAAATGAAATCAGTATCAGGCATTCGCTCGACACAGAACATAGAAGGAAAAAAAAGAGGGAGCTGCGAAATAGAGAGAAGAGGGAGAAAGGGGGGAGAGGAAGAGGAGTTCGGTCGTCGCCGCCGCCACCTGCCACCGGCCACCTACCACCTGCCTAAGGAGATCAAAATTTTCAAACGAGTGAGTTTGATTGAATCTTCTAAACAGGTATTTATCTTCATTCATTGTAATTTCTTGAATCGTGCTTGAAATTGTATGTGAATTCTTTGGATTTGGCGATTGTGTGCATGAATACACCGTGTATTGGGTAATTCGTTTAGTCACCTATCAAATTGGGTAATTTATTTTTGTTTTAAAATAGGTTTTTGTCATCAAATCTGGTAACCCTAATCTGGGTATTGGGTAATTCGTTTAGATTTTTGTTGTAATTTGTTTTTAGTATCACAATTACTCCACACAAATAGAATTTGATTATTATTGCTTGCTTATAATTGTTGTGTGCTAGTGAACTATTATGGCAAAAGTCCACAAAGAAATTATCTCATTTAGAAAACAAAATGGAATGTAATAATTGAAATTTAAATATAGTCATATATATATATATTGGTTAGATTAGATTAAATCTTTCGGTATGTATTTATATTGGTTAGATTAGATTAAATATTATTAAATTCTTCAAGTAGTTGTTCGATTTGATTGGGTTTCCAAATTTTACAATTTTATTTGTTGAATGTGGTGTGTAAGTGCTTTTTATTGGAAATTTGTATTTCTCTTGGTTTGTGTCTTGGGTGCCTAGAAATGTCCATATATGCATGTCGTCGTGCATGTGGCTAGTCCATATTGTAGGGGAGACTCTGGCGAATTTTTTTGAAGTATTATAAGTATAAGTTTGAAAAATGTTCATAAGTATTATAAGTATAAGTTTGTAGTTGAATTTTTTTTACCTCTTTTATTGTGAACATTTTTAGGTTTAAAATATATAATAACTTTTGGTTATAGGAAGGCTATGCCCATTATTGAAATAAAATGAGAAATTGAATTGTTTGAATATGCGAGTAGCTTAGTTTTAGTAATTCTCAGTAAATTGGGTTCTGTTTATATAGAGAACCTGGGTGCTGCTTATTAATTGGATATAAATATATTGGTGATCCACTAGAGCCTATTAAATAACGTTGAAGGCGATGAAATTTGGGATTGGGGTCATGAGGCCACGCCAAGCTTAGCCAAGCCTCACGGGGCCAAGCCAAGCTTGGTTGTCAGCATGGTAAGCTATTGGCGGGTTGTTAAGCCAAAATAGGCAGTGCTAGGGAACTGTTAGTGTAACAAAGAAGGTAACTAGACACACTTGGTTAATAAAGAGACTGTTTTGGCTATAACAGAAAAACAAGGGTATTTAACACTTATGTATACAAGAATAAAGCTATAAAATGTTATAGAAGCTATAAATTGCTTAACCAAGTTGTGACTATCCCAAAACATAAAAGATTATAAAAAGGGACCGTGAGGGGTATAATCTTAAAACATGTTAATAGAAAATGGAGAGTCGAGAGCCGGGGGTGAAAAAGACCGCCGCCACCAACAGAGCTCGTGTGTATCCGATGGTGAAAAGGCTAAAGGAACATACAAGGCGGCGAAGATTTCACGATTAAAAGATATCACTTTCGAGATGCGTATTTACAAGTTTTAATATGTTTACAATCATGAATTGTAGAAAATATCCCATTTTACTTAGTAATATTATATTTGTTTTTTGTATAGAGTCTCGGTCTCAAGGTCACCCTATCCATTGGTTTGGATGTGTACGTGGCCACCCGTGATGGTTCCGCCTAAGGCTATCCAGATAAGCGGTAATAAGTTTTAACAACCCTGATCTTGTTTATTAATACTTACAAAATATTATTTTAACTATTTAAGTGTTAACATGATGACAGGATACTTATAAACATTTATTGAATGAGCGATATCCTCGAAGGCACTCCACGTCCGCCTATTGATCAAGAGTTGTGGGAGAGGCGTACATTGTGAAGAAGAACTACATTAAAGGTCAAAGACAACGACGACGCCCATTCTTGATGGCTCGAGCTGACTCACGGTACCCGATCTTCACGATCATCGAGTCATCCGGTTGTTCATATCTACCGATGTGTAGAGAGCTATATGCCAAGATCAAAATCTTCTAAAGATATTTCAAGGCACTGGGGCTCTTGATCCCGAGGAGTTAGTTGAAGCGATAGCAAGACAGAAGAGCAGAGAGGACGCATGGGGATGGCGACGAGGTATAAAATCAATTTGTTGTATGTATTGTCGTAATATATACCAAAGATCAACATATTTATTATATTTGTAACTTGTTTTATTATTTTGTTAATTACTGTGGTGATCAAGGAGGGATGACGCTTGATAATAACCTTGTACTTGTATATTCATTATTTGGATGTTTGTATATATGTTACTTAAGCAAGTTTTGAAATGTTATTATATTTATTCAAATCATATTGGCTTTTAAAGGTTTATATACTAGTTTGGTGTATGTGTTGGTGGACGATGGATGTTTATATTGTTTTGTATGTTGTTTATCTTGGTGTGTATGTGTTGGGATAAAGCGGTAGAAAAGCAGTACTGAGTTTTGGGAATTACGCAAAATAGCAAAAATCGGGTTGTAATTTTTTTTCATATCGTACGATGCGATGCATTGAACGTTATTAGCGACGCATGACAAGATCGTGATCGTCATGATCGTTGATAATGATCGGCCGACACGTGGACCACGTCGACTTTTGGCCTGGACCATCCGATTTCATTTCAAATGACCGGATTTGTCATTTTGATTCGCTTCATAGCGGCCGCAGATATCTTGTCGCTAATAGTGGTGTTGATGTGCATCCCAATGATCAGATTTTATATGACGATTATCGATCGCGACTTGGTCAGTCAGAGATAGCTATCTCGTGACCGAAAGTCTTGTCATTGATAAAGCGTCGCCGAGAAGCCTTTTGTTGTAGTGTCCAAGGGTTGAAACCCTTGTTTTTCTTCCACTAAATCTTGTATAACTCAAGTTTTACAACTTGGATTTGTGATCCGTCGAAGGGGGGGGGGGGGTGCTAGATACATGAGTTATCTAGTAAACCCAAGTGGTAGAATACAAATCTAGCAAGTATTGAAGCCATGGGGACTGTTTTCCCCAGAATAGTCCACATAGTATTTTGAGGTTTTGAAACCCTAAAATAACTACTATTCCCGTTTTTCTTGAGGCTGTTTCGGTTAGTTGTAAGTCTTTTAAAAATTTGGGAAAAATCACAGAGGTACTTTAAGAAGTTATCTACGTGTAGGAAAAAGAACAGACGCGTTTCTATTTATAAGTTGTACGTAATGGCTATTTTCGTAAAGGACTCCTAAATATTAACACTCGAATTTCTCACTGTGTATACACTGGACAATTCCGAAATTTTTACAGTAGGTTCATATATGTTATGAGAGTATACCCTAAAAATATCAAGTTTTTCTGAGCAAAACTCGATTTATGAAAAATGAAGCAAGATCCGAGTATTTTGGGCATTTTAAAAATAGTAAATCATTTCCTAAAATTCCAGAAAAATTTGGAAATTATTGTTGGGTCATATACTGTCCAAATCCAGAAAAGATGAATTTTTTGAATTAGTTTGGTATTTTTCCTAAAAATGATTAAGTTATGATGAAAAAAGAAATAAATAGTTAAATGATGTCTTAAATAAGAAAATGTGATTTTAATGCTTGAATACTCCTAATATATAATATGATGACTATTTTAGGGTATTTTGGTAATTTATAATAAGAAATATTATTTATGACCTTTTATGGATATTAAATAAATGGTTTTATAAAGGTGAACAATTAAAATAAATTGTTTATTGATCTAATAAATTATTAAATTGTTATTATGATATTAATAATATTAGAATATGATATTGTTAAGTAAATAAAATATTAAGATTAAAACTTCATTAAAAATTATTAAATGGTTAATCATATTTGATTTAAAATATTAATAAATGATTAATTTATTATTAAATGATTACTAATATTAGATTAAAATATTATTAAAAGATTAATAATATTAAATTAAAGTATTATTAAATGATTAAAATATTATTAAGTAAATAATAATATTCGAGATTAACTAAAATATTATTAATGTAATAACATTAGTAAAAGAATAAAATATTATTAAATGATTAATAATATTAGTAAATATATAAAATATTAATACGATTGGTAAATGACTAAAAGTATTATTAATTGATTAATGATACTAAAGCATACGTAAGATATTATTAAAGTAATAATATTAATACATGATTAAAATATTATTAAGAGGATTAATAATATTAGTAAAGTATTAAAATATTATTAAGATGTTAGTAATATTAGTAAGCGAATAAAAGTGTTATTAGTGAACTAGTTATACTAAGAGGGAATTAAATATTATCAAGATTAATAATATTAAGTGAATTAAATATTTTATGTTATACTTAATGACGTTTAATATTTTAAAAATAGTACATTAATATTTTAATATTAATGGTAATTGTTTAAAAATGTTTTTAAAAAATCATTTAAGGGTAATATAAATGTTTTAAAATATTTTGAGTTATTATAAATAACTTTAATCTTTTGGCAATGGTTTCATTAATAGTTTAATAATAATTAAATGATAATAGAATAATTTGATATTGAATCATTTAATAATGATTTCGGTGTTTGAAAATTCATGATAAATTAATAAATGTTTATTAAGTTATTTAAAATAATATGACTGATATTTACAGATATTGAGTTACAGAATAGAGTTTTAGACTCGATAATTACCCGATAAAGCTGTCAGTACACCGACATATTTGAAAAATTGATCTGGACTTAGATATTTTGATTGTATTAATGATTGTTTGTGATGCAATAACTGTTGAACGTGTATGATAATGTGATTAGGTTATGTGATGACTGCAAAATGCAGTACTATATGTTATAGTATATTGTTCAAATAGAGCGAATGGTCTGATTAATGTTAGGTCGTGATATAAAAGATAAAACTAAGTTGCGTATTGTAAGCAGCGCATCAGGCAAGTATCCTACCTTTGCATTTCCTTTATGCAATGGACATGAGTAAGAATGTTTCAGAATTATATTATTCTTGCATGATTATTAACCCTATATTATATACGCTCATTGATTATCAACATGTTAGTATATGGTAATTCAGATATATATTCTGTTCGATAATTTTTATAAATGGTTATACAAGTATCCCCACTTGGATAATCATTGCATTTAATCACATGTTGATACACCTTTGTTAATTACTCGTATATATATATATGTTGAATTATAGATTATTGTTGAATAAGATAAAACCTACCTATTATCCAACCGAATTACTTTGGTTTGGAACTCTGACAGGTATGAACATCCCATTCATGGGAAAATTTTTATGTGCCCAAGGCAGCCAGAGTGAACGATAATATTGTTCTTGTAATGTAGTATTGATCAATACAGGGTACAACGGGTTGATCACCATCCGTGCCCGTAAGTTATGACGGTTTGCGGATTAAGTTCTGCTAAATCTATTCGAAAATAAAAATAATGTTCATAGTATGTCCCATTATTCCTATATATAGTCAGTACGTAGTTTTAAAATTTGAAAGAAGGTTGTTATGTTAATATTATTTGTTCAGATTACTTCACAACTATTGATTTGTTGTAGAAGGATAATATAAAGAAAACATTTAAATTCTTCCGGCTTATATATATATATATATATATATATATATATATAATTGCTATTACTTGTTGGGCACTCAAATGCTCATCCTTGCTTAATTTAAATGTTTTCAGCTAAGTGTGAACAAGTAGAAGGCTCGGCTAATAATAAAGGGAAAGGAAAGGTTGCATAATGAATTCAATGCCATTTTATGTAATAGTTATCTTTATTAAGATAAGTATGATATATATTACCTATCACGTATTGTGAGGAATGTATTAAAGGTTGCGTACTTGGGATTTAGACTTTGATAAATATGTAAATTAAGTTGGTATCTATATTATTGTTATTATTATTAGTATTATTCCACTCATAGAAATGGTATCGTAAAGCACCGAGTTCGGGTTTTAAGTACCTGGATTTGGGGGCTTTATACCCATAATGGCTTTTGGTTCAGAAATGAACTAAACTCCATTATGGGATTCAAATGGATTTTGATATGTAGCCTAAATTTATATATCTGATTGTATTGTTGTATATTGATCATTGGATTACCCATTATGATTGAGCCTAATGAATGAATGTTTGATCACCATTCACATTATGTACTTGTATGGAATTAAAAAATGAAATATGAGTATGGATTAAATTATAATGGCATATGTTCATGAGGCTGATTTGTTTAATCTTTGTGATTCGTGGACCGGATAGACATATACTGTTTCACCGTGTGTAGTCATGAACAGAGCCTGCACTTTAATTCATAATTGCTGTAATTTCACACATACATATAATGATTTTGGTAATAATGTCGCTTACATGATGTCGACGTTGGGATTTTTGAGTATCCCTTTTTGTTACTTGTTCTTTGGTGTTCTCATGTTAATGTGAGATTTGTTTGAAAAAATAAGTGAAAAAGGTCCGACATGTATAATGTCGACGATTGACTTTAAGAGTCACCAGTTGGTGTATTTAACTAGTTGCACCAACGAAATCGAAAAGGCTAGCACATTGACCCGGTGATTTGAAACTGCTAAACGGGTCTGTGAAACCGAGATTCATTAAGGGTTCGGGGGCTTGATTATGCGGAGGGAAGGTGTTAGGCACCCCCCGACATCCGTGTTAACACGGTGACCGCCACTTTTCAAAGAAATTGTTATATGGATGTGTGTGTGTGTGTGTGTGGATCAATGTGTAATTATTTGAAAGTAGTGCGAGGCCTCGTTCGCGCTTATATACACAAGGTTTGAATTTTATAGGAAAATTTAGTTTTAACCAAGATATAGCAATGAAGTTTTGTAAAAGAGGTTTTTCAAACCCTGTGCTCAATTGGAATTGAGACCTTTTCATACTTCCATTTTATTGTTAAATGTTCGGCTTGTTTGCTTTTATTTTCGAGATGCGAAGCATCCTCGAGAAAATAATATACAGCAGTGCCGAACTCCTTATGGTCATGACAACCATCCAAGGAAACTCAGACACTGTAAAATAATGTACAAGCTTCTTACAGCTAAAAAATGTCCATCGTGGGAACCGAATCTAGGTTCAGTAGACTGAACCTGTGATCACATGATTCTTAGGCTCACATGAGACTGCAATTTGTATGGAAAGTAGTAAGCAGTTATATATATATATATATATATATAAGAGATAAATATATATATATATATATATATATATATATATGTACATGATCAACCACTACAAAGCAACTCCATGGGGATCGAAATGTAAATAAAGCGAAAGAATGCTATCAATCGCCATAAGTAAACTCGTGCAGACAAAAATGTAAATAAAGTCGTAAAAAAGCGATCAACCGCCACTTAAGTGAACTCCAGGAAGGACGAAATGTAAAAAAAGCTGTACAAAGCCACGGAGGAAACTCCAGGCCTGACAGGAATGTAAATATATATATATATATATATATATATATATTTGTGTAAATATATATATAAAAGTAGTAAACGCACCGGATGTAAATTCGGGCTCATCAGATATGTCCGACAACAATTATATATATGTATATATATAAAAGTGAGTAAACGCACCAGATGTAAAAGCTAGGCTCATCAGATATGTCCGCTCGAACTTGCAGAACTTCAATCCGAGCATCCAAACGAAGTATATCTGCACTTTGTCGGATCGCTTGTGTCAAGAGTTACGTAATGACATGGATTAGAGGTTTTACGAAGTCAGGAAGAGGGGTCTATGCCCATGGTCTTCAAGCTTCAAATTCTATCCAAAGTACTGCCACACATAATAGTCACTCGGGATTGTCAATCCTCGGCTCTTGTGGGTCATTGTTGTATGTATGTATGAAGTGTTGAGACGACGTGCCATTGTTTGAAGGAACAAGATGACGTTTGACTCCTTGCCGGGGTTATCCCCGATTTGAGTTGAAAGTAGAAGTTGCTCAGGGTTACAGCTGAGATTGGACTACTTGTTGGTATGCCGCGATATCATCTTGTTGACGTCAACAGATGACGTTGTGACTCCTCACCAGGGTTATCACCGATTTAAGCGGAAAGCAGACGTTGCTCAGGGTTACATCTGGGATTGGACTGCTTGTTTGTATGCCTCACTGTCATCTGGATTGAAGCTGATCACACATGTTTGAAACAAGCATTTCAGGGGTTATCGCCGGAACTACAATGGCATCCCTTGGGGCTATCACCAAGGATGGGGTTGTTACTCCCAGTGTTGTCTCTGGGACTGGAACTGAATGTCGCGGTGTTATCGCCGAGACAGGATTGTCCTCTCTGGTGTTGTTGCCGGTCTTTTAATCTGCATATCTCGGGGTTATCTCCGAGATTGGAATGACACTCCCGGTGTGTGTTCCGAGTTGAGATGATGTTCCCGGTTTGTGTTCCAAGTTGGAGATGAACTTCTGGTAGTATCCGACATTGACGTAAGTTGTCTTTCAGGGTTATCTCCAAAAGACAAATCTACCCTCCTACAATGTTAGGAATAGGAGTGCAGAAAATTTTGAGTGTCTACAGATGCCCCTCTTTATCATATTCATGTAATACAAGGCATGGATAGGATAAAGAATCCTAGACACTTGAAATGCAAGCAAGATAAACATGATGCTATATTCAGCAACATGATGCAAATGTATTATGCATGAATGATTGTCATGTAATCCTGTTGGGATGACAATCAATGATGGCTTGGACATACGATCCAAGTCTCCAAGGATGTGGACGTTGGGACTACCACCAAAGTCTCGAATCCTAGACTGGCTTATACTCCATAGAGGTACCTCTTGTGTGGAAGAGATCTGTGGGGATAAGGCTTTATTTGTTTTAAGGATGTGTATAACATGTTCCCTCATACTTTCGGAATTACTGCCAACAATTTATTGTTATTAGGGTCGCCTGATCTTCGTTGATGTGTGTATCACCGAATAAATCCATACTGGATGCATTGTCAAGGCTGCTTGACCTTCATTAATGTATGTGTTAATGGTAGCATTACGTTGTAGCCCTTGCTGGGGAAGGTTGCTTCAATGGGTTTACTTTCCATCGGTTGACATGGTGTCAAGGCTGCTCGACCTTCATTGATGTGTGTATCAATGGTTGCATTGCGTTGTAACCCTCGCTGGGATACATGGATGCTTGAAAGATGTGCGTTGTGACCCCCGCCGGGGATACATAGATGTTTGAAAGTTGTGCGTTGTGACCCCCGCCGGGGATACGTAGATGTTTGATAACTTCGACGTTGTAACCCCCGCCGGAGAGGTTTAATATTTTGTGGTTTCGCGTTGTAACCCCCGTCGGGGATTGTTTAGGGTTATAACCCTGCAAATGATGGCATCGGACCTTTGTGGGGTATTGCCGAGCATGGTTTATGAAAGCTGAGCTCATTGGTATAGTATACCCTACATTTAGGTGAATACCATTGAGACGATGGGTGTTTAACTCTGACCGACAAGAAATTAGGATTTCAGGCTATTCCGCTCAATCGCATAGCATTTTTATTCCTGATTTGGCATTTTCAACTTGTGAGACCTCCTTTACAACTCTAACTGGAGCGAGTCGGAGGTGTGGGACCCATGTAGGGGGGCCACAGGTGTACCTGCAGGAGTCGCAGGTTGACCTGCGGCTAGCCGTGCCTATGTATAAGTGGCTGGTCACTTTCATAAGTCATTTTCAAGTTGAGCAGCGAAGGATATCCGAGAGCTCTTCTTCAGATCTGCTGAGTTCGGGCAACTTTCTGCATATTTTGTCACCGTACAAGCGTTCTTCACTGTCCTGGTAACACATACATGTATTTTTTCTAATTTCTGTCTGTTGGAAAATGACTTATCGCATGAAATGCATTTAGACACATAGTAGTGAATATGAATGCTGATATGACTTGATAAAAAATATTTAACATAGTAAATGTTAGTATTAAACCGCGTTGAACATAATGATGTGAAAAAATTAACTTTTGAAGCAGTCAAATTGGCACCTTTTACTGTCTTTTCCCATGTATGGGTTAAGAGTGTTGACTGACAGCAGATGTTTGCTTTTGTGTTGGCAGTTTTGGGCCTATGAGAGGCTTCCTTGTTTGCGTCCTGTGAGCATGTTAGGTTTAGACACCTATCCACGAGGACGGAGATGGCATCATTCCACACTGGCGGAGGTTCCTGTTGCTGAGAGTTTCACTCATTGTCGCCTATAGCTGGAGCTATTGATAGCTGATGTCATCACATGGATTCCCTACTCTGGAGAGCATTTGGGAGTTGGATTTGAGGATGGGTACCAGACTGGAGTAGAGTACGTCATTTCCACCTGCAGGATTCCTCTCTTCACAGATGGAGGATGGGAGCTCTATTTAGGAGAGCGTGCTATCAGGAGCACCACAGGAGAGATTCAGATGCCGATCCCCGCCTCCCGCCAGCGTTATCGGCCTGCTTTTCGCGATCACCGTCATTGACATCCCATTGATGGGGATTAACGGCTTTACATTGTCAGAGGGCCCCTGTTCTCGTGGAGATGTTCCAGCATTGGTGGATCCCTCTTACGATTGGAGCTCGCAACCCGCCATACGCTTTATGGGGATATGGTTCCAAGATCCGTGATGATGACGGATTGGCTAGCTTGTGTTAGAGATCCGACTCATGTGGCATAGATTGACAGATTGACGCGGCAGTTGGACCGGTCACATCTTTTCATTCGGCATTTGGGCAGAGATCCCGCAGAGGTAGATACTTTTGATCCTTTCAGCTCTGGCGCTGGTCCCTCGGATGACCCATATGGTTTTGCCAGCGCAGATCATCCTTTGTATAGGCCTGACATCCCTGTAGATAGAGATCCAGTGACTCAGGAGGAGTTACATCATGTGGACATCGACACCATTGACTTTTTTTGAGGTATTTCTTTTGATAGGCCTTTGTTAGCCACTGGGTAGCTTCACCCCATTTCCTTGTATTTTAGCTGTACAAAGATGTATTAGATGATGATATACTTAGGAATGTACGCATAATTTTCTATTCCCTATATCATATTGCCATCTATTGTATCATGCATGTCATTATTATGCATATGTATGTATGTCTAGAGATACTCAGCATTGACCCCTAGATGGTCTTATGACACGGCCCATACAGATGTCTTCTTCGATAGTTAGCCATATTGATCATACCGGACCATTTGCGGTGGTAGCTGGTATGCGCTCATGTTATGATAGTATATCACCATCAGACATGGTGATCGTAGATGATTTGCTGCAACACACTATGACCTTAGTGATGTTTCAGGTTCCTCCAGGATTTATAGAGGGCATGCTAGAGAACTGGGTACCGGACAGACAGGTATTCCGTTTTGGGACCCATGAGTTGACTCCTAATTTGGAGGAGTATGCACGGTTGACGATGCTACCACTGGACAGACCTTGCGTGCACATGGTGACGGGAGACATGAGTAGATAGCTCATGACTCTCACAGGCTTGAGGCGTAGAGTGGTGCAAGATGAGATCACATCCGGCCATGTTATATCCCAGCGTTTCCTGTTTGACAGGTTTGGCTCTGAGGACAGTTATGCTCAACATTTCGGGGATTTCACCACACCAGAGGATCATTGGCGTTCAGCTAGAGTAGATGTACTGCTTCTATATGTATTATCATACGTATATATTCCGCGGTACATGAATGAGATAGATATCGGCGTCATTATGGCAGTGAGAGCTCTCAGGGAGGGTCATACCATTGTACCGATGATCATCGCAGAGACCTTGAGGTCGGCTACATACTGCTACACTTATCCAGCAGGAGTGTTCACAGGTAGCTCGGTCATGCTGTATGTGTGGTTCATGTCACACTTGAGACTGATTGGCACACTTAGACATCATGGATTTTGTTTCACCCATGAGATAGCCATGTCATACTCCTTTTAGCCTGCGGGGTGTACAAATGATGTATCTTGGTCTGCTTTCTTGGCAGAGATTGGAGATCCATTTGATATATTATCGTGTTTAGGACTTAGGTCACCCTACAGCTTCATTACTCATGCTCTAGGCATGGATTATCTCCCTCTGGCTGGTTTGAGGGGCATGATTACTTACCATCCACTGGCCGTGATTTGTCAGTTTGACCAGTTCTAGGATTTTCATCTGTATGAGGGGGCAGTGAGTCAACGCTTCACGTCACACCGTTTGTCAGTGGAGGAAAGATCCAGGTTGTATGCCTGTTGGGATCAGCGAGAGCTGGCTGAGTTTTCTGTCAGTCATCCAGGTTGTTCTGCAGAGTATTCTACATGGATGGAGCGAGAGATCGCATCGGGCCATGATAAAGATCCACAAAGGTGGGATTGATTCTAACGATGAGGAGCCTATAGAGGAGGCTGTCATTCCCATCGATGATTTGACTGCTGGGCTGCCAGCATTTGTGATGGATTCTCCCACCCCGAATGCCACTGTTACTCAGTATTCGGCACAACATTTGGAGCAGAGCTTACATCTGATGACTTATGACATAGATCAGGTTAGGGCTACGATGTTGACAGCTCTTGATGAGAGAGATACTGCTCTGTTAGAGAGGGATGAGGATAGATCAGTCAGGGATGCATTGATAGTTGAGCGGGATGCCGCCTTATCTGCTAGGGATGTGGCCATTGCAGACAACACTTCAGTGAGATCCTAGATGATGGTCAGTCTGGCCGACATGAGTGCTTACATTGATGAGCATTATGTCACCATGCAGTTAGCCTCTGATCTGCTAGCTCGTGTAGATACCCTTGGGCAGGAGCTTGCAACATTACCTCCGTCTTATAAGAGGGATGCTATCTTAGATCTGATAGTCCGCATACATACAGATCTGTAGATAGCTTTGTATTTTCCTACACAGACTAGCTTAGCCATTTTGTCATGTACAACACATATATATATATATATATATATATATATATCAAATAGTATTATGTATGGCAGGGAAATATATATTTGATTCACTTCCCTTTTAGTTATGCCTTGATACTTGCTTGATATTTGACTGTTTCTCCAGGGCCTTTGATCTTGATGCATTCTGAACTTATCCTTGATAGATAGACATTGAGATGTCGTAAGGTCTCTCAAAATGGATCATTAATTTCTGAAAATCCCTACCATCTTTGGTGTCTTGGGACTGGTATCCGTATGAAAAAAAAATGGAGAGGAGGGTGGTTTCTTCCTCTCTGAGATTGACCGCACCACAGATGGTTGTCAGCACTTCTATTTGTGAGAAGCCTTGTTAATTCCATCTCTTATGGGTTGGTATTGCTCTTTGAGGCACGATCGCAGCTTAGATGGTCACCGAATCTTCTATTTGTGAGAAAAGGTTGGATAATTCCATCCCTTTAATCTGAAACCGATGAAGTGGGGAAATTTGATGGTTGATCCCAGTACCGTGTGACAAGTATGTTTGTTCTGGTAGGGGTTAGATTGCACCATGAATGGCTACCTACGTACTCCTATTGAAGAGGAGATCAAGTCTGTGTAGTTTAAACCTAGTGTAGGAGGTTCAACGCTAAATGCAGAAGGCAGATGGGTGTAGAAGTATTTTTGTTGTTTTAGTGAGGAAAAGGGAAGAAATGTTTTTGTTGTTTTTCTTTATTGCGACCGGGCCATATAGAATATGGTTGCCTACGTACCCCCGGGTATCAGGGAGATCAAGTTGACGTAGTTCGCCCCTCAGGATGAATCGCAGCTGAAGAGAAGCGTAAATCCCATGTGCAGGCTATACTACGGGGAGAAGAAAGTTTAATCCCATAGAGGGGATAAACTTCCAGTGTGGAAAAAGTTTAATCCTATCTTGAGGATAAACTACAGGGGTGGAATGTTTAATCTCGTCTTCAGGAGAAGTAGGTGTGAAAAGTTTAATCTCGTCTTCAGGAGAAGCAGGTGTGAAAAGTTTAATCTCATCTTCAGGAGAAGTAGGGGTGAAAAGTTTGAAATGAAGTGAAACCAGGCTGCTGGTTTGAAGTGTATGTTTCCCTGAGGGGCAGAAGAGTTTGTAAAAAGGAGAGAGGGTTCAAAACCAGAATGACTAGTGATTGGATGATCAAAGCCAGGATGTTTTTTTGATGGTAACTTCAGAAATAATATCATTTCATGGTGTTCGAGTTGATAAGATGTGGAAATTCATCGCCATCCATTTTCTACAATCTGAGAGCACCTCCTATCAATACTTCTTTGACAATAAACGGGCCTTCCCAGTTAGGAGTGAATTTTCCCTTAGATTGATCTTGGTTGTCAATGATCTTCTTCAAAACCAAGTCATGTTGTTTGAATTGCCGTAGTCAGACTTTTCTGTTTTAGGATCATTCGATCCTTTGCTGATATAACTGACCATGGAAGATAGTCGCGGTTCGCCTTTCATCTATCAGAGACAATTGGTGATACCTGTCTTGTTCCCATTGGTCTTCATCCAACTGAGCATTCATCAATACTCTAAGGAATTCCATTTCCACTTCTATGGGGAAACTGCTTCCATCCCATAGACTAAGGAGTAGGGGGTTTCCCCAGTGGAAGCACGCATTGAAGTTCTATAGGCTAATAAAGTTAGGGGCAAGAAGTCAGGCCATCCTTTGTGATTGGCGGACATTTTTTGCATGATCTTCTTGATGTTTTTATTAGCCACTTCAACAGCACCATTCATCTTTCGTCGGTAGATGATAGAGTTAAGATGTTTGATGTGGAATTTTCTGCATAATTCCTCCATCATGTTGTTGTTGAGGTTTTTAGCATTGTCTGACACAATGACCTCTGGTTGTCCATATCGACAAACAACATTATTTCTGATGAAAGCAACGATGACTTCTTTAGTAACCCTGGGAAAGGAAGCTGCTTCAACCCATTTAGTGAAGTAGTCGATCATGGTGAATATGAATTGATGTCCATTACTGGCTTTGGTCTCGATGGGCCCGATCACGTCCATTCCCCACATTGAAAAGGGCCATGGCGAACTCATATTATGGAGTTCCCTTGGAGGGGCGTGGATAGCATTCCCATGGATCTGACATTGATAGCACCTCCGGACGTGATCATCACAGTCGGCTTTGAGTGTAAGCTAATAATGTCCCGTTCTGAGAATTTTCTTGACAAGTAGGGGTCCGCTCATGTGAGGGCCGCGTACTACACCATGGATCCCATCCATGAGCCACTGAGCTTGGTCTTTGTCCAGACATCTAAGGAGACCTAATCCTGCATCTCTTTTGTAGAGTGCATCTCCGCTCAGGTAGAATTTCATAGCAAGTCGATGAATCCGCCTCTTCTCAGTTAGGCTCGCCTCAGTGGGTGTAGATCCATCTCGCAGATATTCCTTAATATGCTGATACCAAGGATTATGGATGGGAGGCAACTCATCCAATACTTCTCCAATGTAATTCCCATAGACTAGGGCTTTCTGCATAGCAATCGTGATGCTTGGCATGTTTTCCTTGTCATGTATATAAACCAAGGAGGCCAACGTTGCTAATGCATCTGCAAAGTCATTCCTATTACGAGGAATGTGTAGAAAGGAGATTTCTTCAAACTCCAAAGCCATCTGTAGAACTTGCCGATGGTAAGGCAGTAAATGTAATTCTTTGGTTTGATAGATTCGTGGATTGCTTGATTACCAATTCGTAATCTCCAAAGATGCGATTAAATCACCGATACCCATTGAGCAGGCAAGTTTGAGTCCCATGATACAACCTTCATACTCAGCTGTGTTGTTGGTGTTGACAAACTGCAATTTGACGGCGACGGATATCGCTTCCCCGCATCTGGGATATTAAAGCGGCCTCGCCCAGAGCCTTATGTGTTAACAGCCCCATTAAAATACATTTTCCACTCACGACATGTATCGTATTGATGTTGTAACCGAACTGTCATTACCCCTTCATCGGGAAAGTACGTTTCTAAGGGTTTGTAATCCCCTCGAGCGGTCTGGTGGCGATTGATCCGCAATTCCTTGACCTTTGACAGACTTTTGTGTCACATAGACGATGTCAAATTGCTGTAGGATCAACTGCCATCTGGACAGTCGATAATTCAGTATGGGTTTGTTGAACACAAACTTGAGAGGATCCACGCGGGATATGAGATGGGTTGTGTGACCATGGAGATAATGCTGTAATCTCATGGAAGCCCATGCTAAAGCACAACAAGTCTTCTCGATCAGAGTGTACTTGTGTTCACTGATGCTAAATCTTTTGCTGAGGTAATAAATAGCTCGTTCTTGGCCTCTATTGTCTTTTTGCCCCATCATACAGCCCATAGCATTGTCATTGATGGACAAGTACATGAACAGGGGAACATCATCCCTGGGAGGTACCAAAACAGGAGCATTGAACAGTTGATCCTTGATTGTGAGGAAGGCTTTCTAACACTCATCATTCCATTTCATGGAGGAGTTCTTCCTTAACAATTTGAAGATAGGCTCACAGGTTGCTGTGAGTTGAGAAATGAATCGGCTAATGAAGTTGATCCTTCCCAAAAATCCCAGTATTTCCTTCTCTGTCTGAGGAATGGGCATTTCCTTGATGGCCTGGATTTTGGTAGGATCCAGTTCAATCCCTTTGTGGCTGACTAGGAAGCCTTGCAATTTGCCTGACTTAACACCAAAGGTGCACTTAGCGGGATTCAATTTTAAGTTGTAGTTACGCTACCTGTTGAACAGCTTTTTGAGATGGTCTAAATGGTCATCCTCCTTCCGGGATTTGACAATGATGTCATCCACATAGATCTCTATCTCCTTGTGCATTAAATCGTGGAAAAGAGCCATCATAGCTCGCTGGTAGGTTTCCCTGGCATTGATGAGGTCGATTGACAACCGTCTGTAGCAAAAGGTTCCCCAAGGTGTGATGAAAGCAGTTTTCTCACGATCTTCCTCAGCAACCATAATTTGATGGTACCCCGCAAAGAAATCAACAAAGGAGTACATGCCATATTGAGCAGTATTGTCAATGAGAATGTGGATAAATGGCACGAGAAAGCTATCTTTAAGGCAAGCTTTGTTCAAATCCCGATAATCCACGCAAACTCACACCTTTCCTCCTGGTTTAGGTATGGGAACAATGTTGGATATCCACTCTGGATATGTAGACACCATGATGATGCCAGCTTGAAATTGTTTCACAATTTCTTCTTTGACTTTTAAACTCCACTCAAGTTTTAATCGCCTGAGCTTTTGCCTAACTGGCTTGAATCCTTCTTTAATGGGAAGGCGATGAAGAACAATGTCAGTGGACAATCCCACCATGTCTTCATGAGACCATGCAAACACATCTTGGAATTGGGTTAACAGTGTAACCATGTCATTCCGCTGAGTTGTGGTAAGGTCTAAACCAATCTGGATAAGCTTAGGGTTGTCTAAGGTTCCGAGATTGAAATGAGTGGTTTGATCAAGATTGGGTTTAGGTTTGTCGGTGACCAATTCCTTAATCGCTTGAGGTGTCTCAATGTCCTCTTGGATGTCCATCAAGTCTAAGTCCAACTTTGCATCAAAGTTACAGCCTTTGTGGAGAGAAGGCACCTCATCAGCAACTACAGGCACATCTAAATTCAGAGTCCTGAAACAAAAATATGCTTTCACTTAATATATGCAACTGTTCGATCATACAAAAGTGTTAGCATGTACGTGATAAAATAACTGCTAGTGCTGTAAAGGAAAGCAAACAATTAAAGTTATCTACATGGTAGAAGGATTTTCTGCCCATTTTACCCTCGTAGACCAATGTATGGAGTGCTGCTCCAATTATCGAGGGAAAAGTCCTGATGGACTGCAGTGATAGAAGGATCGTCGATGTCCTCCTTTTCCTGAATGATAACTATGACATTTGGGCAATCATCATCTGGGGTGTATCTGTTGGTGTGTTCATCATGAACAATGACACGAATGCTTGCCATCATCAAGGCAAGGTCATGTTTACGTTTCCGTTCCTTTTCTTCCGCTTTAGGATCAGGAATCAGTACCTCTTTAGCTTTGATTGACACTAGTTTCAGAAATAGCATAGCCACATCATGGGTTAGCACCTTTATTGGAGACTGCATCAACTCATGCGGTAAAGGTATAGAAAATCGCCGTGCGGCGGAAGTTTGAGGAACTTGCTTATGCTTATGAGGATTCCTGTGAGTGGAACTAGCAGAATAGCCTAGCCCGGCTGTCCCAATTTAATTGGACATTTGGATAGGATGCTTAATACCCTATTGATTCTTACCAAGCCCTTGTCCAGGTTGATAACCCAATAACATCATTTCTTGAGTGGCTGATATAACCTCATCAGAAATCTTGGGTACGGGAAGTGGCGCTCCAATAGAATGGTATCGTGTGTTACTCACTTCCAAAGTATGGAAACTGGCTGGCTCAACTTCTGAATTGAAGCTGATAATTGGTAGAGTTCCTGATCTAGGACATTCCGGCTCAGCATTGACAGTGACTAGACTGTTGTTGATGATGTATTTGAGTTATTGATGTAAGGTGGAGGGAACAGCTCCAACCATGTGTATCCATGGTCTCCCTAATAGCAGGTTGCATCTTGAATCTATCTTGAGGACGTGGAAGGATACGTTGAATATATTAGGACCAATCTCAATTAGCAATTCAATCTTTCCAACGGAATTTCGCCGAGATCCATCAAAAGCTCAGATGATCGTATGGCTACTTTGGATTCGCTTGAGATTGATATTCATCTTCACCAAGGTGGCATAAGGATAGATATTCAGAGATGAACCTCCATCTATCAATACTCCAGCTAGCATGTACCCAAAAGACAACACTATGATGTGCAGTGGTTTGCAATGACCGGTTCCTTCGAGAGGTATGTCGTCATCAGTGAAGGATATCACATTGCTATTGAAAATGTGATCAACCAAATGTTGAAATTTTTCTACATTCACTGATTTTGGTAGGTAGGATTCTTCCAAAACCTTTAGCAAGATCTTCCGATGCTCCTCGGAAGAGAAAACCAGGTCCAGAATTGAAATCTGGTGTGGATATTCTCGCAAGCTTAAAACCACTTTGGCTTCGTTATGACCCATAGTACGGAGAAATTTTTCAATCTTCTCCATGGGCAACTTCCCCTTTGCTTCGCAAATAGGCTTGATACCCCATTGAGGAAGGTACAGTTGATTTTCTTTCGACACTGTAGCAGTAGTATGAGATGTGGATCCTTCATCTTTTCCATAATTCCATGGAACTTTGTGTAAGCTGACAACAGGATGTTGTAGTCTACAAGGTAAAGGAATTGACTCTGGTGCGGCCACTTTCAAAGGATTGTCAGCTCCTTTGAGATGAATTGGTTGTATGGGAAATACTTTGACAGTCTCATCATCCACTTCGGATATAACTGCTACTGATCCCTTCCATTGGGTAGGGCATGCGTTCCCACCCTTAAGTTGCACAGTGTAATCATCCTCTATTTGCAGGACACCGCTATCAATAAGTTTCTGAATGAGATGGCGGAGTGCCCAACATTCTTCTATGCCGTGACCGCGAGAATGTGAATGATATTAACACATTTCATCAGGATTGAACCGCCCTGAGCGGGGATTGATTGGAGGTAGAAGAAATGTGATTCTTCCTTCGTTGATCAACATTTGAAGTATCTCCTCCATAGATTGGCCCAAATAGGTGAATTCCCCTTTATTGGCGAAATCCCGACGGGCTTTAGCACTTGCTCGCTTTGCAACCTTATCCTCCATATATTCACTTTCTGAAGGTGTTGATGAAGCATTCATAACAAATGGAAGGAGATAGGTATGCTCCTGCCTGATTAATTGGCGTGTGACTTGATGATGGTGGGTCACTAGTTCTTCCAATTGCTCAATTTTTTTGTAAAGAGCTTTCATCTTTCATTCCATGGTAAACTGGAACTTTGCATAATCCCATTTGTCAACACCGTCTTTGATGGGTTGGGATGATTCATTAGTAGAATTAGAACCATGTCCAATGCTCCCCAACTGATCATGTTGACCTCTTCTTCTTTGTGTTAAGGAAGAGGGTTGTCTTGCACGTGAGGTTGATCGGGTTTAGTGACCATGATCTCACCATTGTCTATTAGATCTTGAATCTTATGCTTTAAGACCCAACAATCTTGAGTATTATGTCCGGGTGCCCCGGCATGGTAAGCACACTTCCGAGTAGCATTAAAACCCCTCCCATTAGGGTTGGCTGGTGGAAGAAGATGTGTAATTTTCTTCTGAGCAGTCAGAAGGGCAAGAATATTCTCGAGCGAGTCCCCTAAGGGTGTGAACGTTCGAGGTCGCTTTACTTCTCCACTTTTAGGTAATGGAGGGTTTGAAGATTGTGCTGGAAAAGGGGAGTAGTTTCTCCTCTGCATAGGCATGCTTGGATTGCCTTTTTGTCCTTGTAGTATCAACGAAACGTCCTCCTCTTTCTTTTTATGGACCCTTCGGGGGTAGTTTCCATAAGAATCGGACTGGATGTGCTCAGCAACAGCTTTAAGAGCGGCTAGGTCTTGAATTTTACCGGACTTCAATCCCATTTCAGCCATTTCGCCGTGTTTGATCATTTTAGAAAATGGTTTGCCAATACCAGCTAGAACTCTTTCATAGAAAGGTGCTTCCTGTATATCTATGAAATTCATGACCATTTCTGATTCTGTCATGGAAGGAATAACTTGAGCAGCAAGGCGCCTCCACCTTTGAGCATACTCTCTGAATGACTCATTAGAGTGTTTCTTGACCTTGGTAATTTGGTACTGCTTAGGAGCCATCTGAGATTGAAAACTGTATTGAGTGAGGAAGGCGTGGGCAAGCTCTTCCCAACTATGGATCTTAGAGTTGTCTAATCTGGTATACCATGAATGGGCTTCTCGGTAAACTTTTTTCAAAACAAATTTGCATTCGAGCTTTTCATTCTCAGCATAAGACCCAAGTTCTCTAATGAACACTTTTAAATGTGTATAAGGATCCCCTAATCCGTCGTATTTCTCAAAATCAGGGGTCTTAAATTTCTCCGGATAATGAACACCAGGGAATATGAAAAGGTCTGTATATGAAACAGTGCCTTTAGTTCCAATCCATTTAAGAACACGAATGGTTTCCACCATTTGAAGGACTTTCTTCCTGATGTCACCGTTGTCTAGATCTCTTTGGAGATGGGTGCCTTCAGGGTCTTTGTTGGTTGTATCCAACTGATGTTCTGGAATTGTTTTTTCCAGACCTTCAACTCCTTGTGTAGAGGGCTCTGTATGTGTAGGTATCTTCGTACTCTGAGTTACTGGTGTAATTCTTTTAGTAAAACAGCCAAGTCTGTAATTTGTTTACTCAATCCGTCAAATTCTTTCAGGAAACAGGATTAGACTATTCGGAAGAAGACATGATTGGCTGTAAGCTTGTGGCCTTTTTGGATTTTGAGCGGGTAACAGGCCCAATTGCTTCCCTACAAAAGACTTACGTAGTTTAGTCTTAGGGTAATGTAAATGTTATCATAACATGTTCGTTTTAGGAATTTGTCCTGCAAAACCGGTTTGTTAATTGATAACATGTCATGCACATATATTCTTCATATTTTCCAATACATATGGATGAACATGGAATAAAATTACAAGTAAATGCTTTTACAAGTAATTGAAAATGGAAAGCATGAAGAGACTTTCCTCCGCGTTTGGTTTATCAGAGGCTGACCTATCTTAGGGTTACTCTCGCGGCTTTTCGGCATGAAGGTTCCCAGATCATCGCAATCTACTCGACGGGAAGTTAATCCGGTCTTTCAACTGGAGCGAATCTGAGTGGTGCCTTTCCTGAGCCCGGGGAATTATTCTTCCCACGGGTCCAAAGAATCAAACACGACAGATAACCTCTCGGTGGAGGGACCACACAACATACATTCATATATAACGTGTCTCACCGCTTATGCAAAATGATGACATGTCGCGAAGCACTAATATCACTGAGATAGATATTTAGCAAAGGCGAAGAATTAAGATGCATTCGTACACATTCATCAGAAATGTAAATGCAACATTCAAACACAAGCATATAACAATTTTGAAAAGCTTGAAATAGCGACTTAAGCCCTCTTACTAGAGTCCCCAGCAGAGTCGCCACCTGTCGACGTCGGGATTTTTGAGTGTCCCTTTTCGTTACTTATTCTATGGTGTTCTCATGTTAATGTGAGATATGTTTAAAAAAACAAGTGAAAAAGGTCCGACATGTATAATGTCGACGATTGACTTTAAGAGTCGCCAGTTGGTGTATTTAACTGGTTGCACCAACGCAACCGAAAAGGTTAACACATTGACCTAGTGATTTGACACTGCTAAACGGGTCTGTGTAACCAAGATTCATTAAGGGTTCGGAGGCTTGATTATGCGAAGGGAAGGTGTTAGGCACCCCCCGACATCCGTGTTGCCACGATGACCGCCACTTTTTAAGAAACTATTATATGAATGTGTGTGTGTGTGTATGTGTGTGGATCAATGTGCAATTATTTGGAAGTAGTGCGAGGACTCGTTCTACACAAGGTTTGAATTTTATAGGAAAATTCAGTTTTAACCAAGATATAGTAATGAAGTTTTGTAAAAGTGGTTTTTCAAACCATGTGCTCAATAGGAATTGAGACCTTTTCATACTTCCATTTTATTGTTAAATGTTCGGCTTGTTTTCTTTTATTTTCGAGATGCGAAGCATCCTCGAGAAAATAATATACAGCAGTGTCGAACTCCTTATGGGCATGACAACCATCCAAGGAAACTTAGACATTGTAAAATAATGTACAAGCTTCTTACAGCTAAAAAATGTCCATCATGGGAACCGAATCTTTGTTCAGTAGACTGAACCTGTGATCACATGATTCCTAGGCTCACATGAGATTGCAATTTGTATGGAAAACAGTAAGCAGTTATATATATATATATATATATATATATATATATATATATAAAGGATATATATATATATATATATATATATATATATTTATATATGTACATGATCAACCACCACAAAGCAACTCCATGGGGGATCAAAAATGTAAATAAAGCAGTAAATGCTATCAACTGCCACGAAGTAAACTCTAGGCAGGACAAAAATGTAAATAAAGCTGTAAAAAGTGATCAACTGTCACGAAGTGAACTCCACGTAGGACGAAATGTAAAAAAAGCTGTAAAAAGCCACGGAGGAAACTCCAGGCCTGACAGGAATGTAAATATATATATATACAAATATATATATATATAAGCAGTAAACGCACCGGATGTAAATCCGGGCTCATCGGATATGTCCGATAGCAATTATATATATGTATATATATAAAAGTGAGTAAACACACCAGATGTAAAATCCAGGCTCATCAGATATGTCTGACAACAGTTATATATATAAATATATATATATACAAAAGCAATTAAATGTTTCGGATGTAAAATCTGTGCTCAATGAATGTAGTCCACCAAAGTTTATATATATAAGTATATATATATATATATATATATATATATATAAGCATGTAAAAACGCTCCAGACCGAAGTCTAGGCTCAATCGAGGCATAACTCGATAATGTTAGTCCATATATACGAAATATATACATATATTAGTATATATATACAAACAGAAATGAAAACCACGGACCGAAGTCCGGGCAAACACACTCACACTACTATCAACGTGTATAACAGTGTGTGATATATGAGAAAAAGGCTTTATAGAATATAAGAAAGCTACTTTGAATAATGCCAAAGTAGACTTCTTAGACTTTAAATGGATAAACACTCAGCTCCCGCCGGATAAAAAGTAGCTATATGTGAGCTAACTAGTGTTTAAAGAAGAGGAAACACTCAAAAGATGTGTATGCAGAGTAAAATGGATAGGGCTTCCTCACCTTTTTCCTTCTCTCTCTCTCTTCAAATGCTGACCCCTCAGCCTATATTTATAGACTGATGGCCGCAGGTACACCTACGGCAGCCACAGTTGTACCTACGGCTGGTCGTGGTGGATCCGAGCCTCGCGGGTCCTGTTGTCTCATAGTACGTGCAGTCGTGCACTGAAATGTCTGTTCGAACTTGCAGAACTTCAATCCGAGCATCCAAACAAAGTATATCTATACTTCTTCGGATCGCTTGTGTCGAGAGTTACGTAATTACATGGACTAGAGGTTGTACGAAGTTAGGAAGAGGGGTCTATGCCCATGGTCTTCAAGCTTCAAATTCTATCCAAAGTACTGCCACACGTAATAGTCACTCGGGATTGTCAATCCTCGGCTCTTGTGGGACATTGTTGTATGTATGTATGAAGTGTTGAGATGACGTGCCATTGTTTGAAGGAACAAGATGAAGTTGGACTCCTTGTCGGGGTTATCGTCGGGTTGAGTTAAAAGTAGACGTTGCTCAGGGTTACAGCTGAGATTGGACTACTTGTTAGTATGCAGCGATATCATCTTGTTGACGTGGATAGATGACGTTGTGACTCCTCACCGGGGTTATCACCGGTTTAAGCAGAAAGTAGACGTTGCTTAGGGTTACATCTGAGATTGGACTGCTAGTTTGTATGCCTCACTGTCATATGGATTGAAGCTGATCGCACATATTTGAAACAAGCATTTCCGGGGTTATCGCCGGAACTGCAATGGCATCCCTTGGGGCTATGACCAAGGATGGGGTTGCTACACCCAGTGTTGTCTCTGGGACTGGAACTGAATGTCGCGGTGTAATAGCCGAGACAGGATTGTCCTCTCTGGTGTTATTGCCGGTCTTTTGATCTGCATATCTCGGGGTTATCTCCGAGATTGCAAATGACACTCCCGGTGTATGTTCCGAGTTAAGATGATGTTCCCAGTTTGTATTCTGGGTTGGAGATAAACTTCCGGTAGTATCCGGTATGGATGTAAGTTATCTTTCAGGGTTATCTCCAAAAGATAAATCTACCCTCCTACAATGTTAGGAATAGGAGTGCAGAAAATTTTGAGTGTCTACACATGATTTCTATCAAATATGAAGGTTATGTGAACTGGTCATAGTTCATTGAAAAAATGTTATGCCCACTATTGTGCTTTTGTCTAGTTTTCCATGATAAATAATTTAAAAATTACATGATGGTTACAGTTTAGATGAAATATTAAATGAAATTAGAATCCCATTATTCTCCAATTTGTTTACATCACTTAGTTATTATAATTTTTATTTCAGGAATTAATTTAGAATCAATTTTAATTGTGAGTTGGCAGTCTAAGCATATGAAAATAATGATATAGTTGTTGCATGATAATTTAGATTTAACACCTTTCTTCGTGGATCAATACTCTTCTTACTCTGTACTACTTGTTGACCCATGTATACTTGCATGAGTTACAGTCCTTTTTGTTTGACTAGAAAGGAGGCAACATAATCATTTAACTCAATGATCTTTTTATCATTCTCTTTACGATTATAGCCTTAGGTACTCATACCTAAGGTTTATAACCTATCAGCTCTGATACCACTTTATAACGCCCCGAAATCCGGTCTATCTTTATACCTGGATTCTATACATCACGGTCCCACTTCTTTCTAAACATACATCATTATATACTGAAATATAACAACATACATTCTCAATTCTCAGGTTCTAATTCCTTATAACCTCGTTCATTACGAATAATGATAATTACATTATTCTTTCATCTTACAGGAGTGACTTTCATCCGCCACCAAGGATACATAATTGTTTATTTAAAGCAAGTGTGAGCATTCAATTGCCCAGCAAGTTATAACAGTTGAACAAACAACTTTAAGAATTCAAACGTTACTTTAAAACTTCAATAACCGAACAAAGGTTATGAAGCAGCTTGAATAATAGGAATAATCTCGATTCCTATCATTTTAAAACATTAGTCACATTCACTTTTAAAATACTTTCATTCTTCTACCTTTTGCATACACATTTTGTCTGGCTAGAATCAATAGCACAGACTTAACAATAATAGTTTATGTATAAATAGAATATTCTCTTATTGAACAGTTCAATCACCAAACAGTTCATCTCATAGAAACACTGAAGTGTTAAAATTGTGGCACAAGGCCTCATACGATCTACCACATTGTACAAATATCGCACATTCGCACATAGACAAAACTTCTAAAGTTTAACATCTGAGAAGTTTAAGAAACTAGCATTCATTTAGAATATGAATGAAGTTAGGAAACTTGCCTTACTCATAGCTACAACTTACGTTGAACTTCTCATTCCAATCCCTATAACACATAAGGAAATAACACATACACCAATTAGTCATATATTTGACTTACGCATTGGTTTACTTAAATTTACTTTTTAGGGTTTGCGTTCTTGCTAACTAAGTTTATGCAACCAACTTTCATTACCGGTTTACGGCTTCATGACATACGGAGATGTCTTACTCATACGTTCATCATCTTTGATGATTTGCATTCTTATCTTCTTCTTATAACTCTTCTAGGACTCAGCACACATCGCTTCTTTGCTAGTAGTCCATATGGTACTCTGAGTGGTTTCCCACAAACAACCAACAAACAAGTTCCCGTCTCATCTACACTTCAATCACAGTGAGTTAGATCGGTTGCTAGTTTTGTATATACCTTCGCTCTCTGAAGGAATTGTTTAGCCTATCTCCAATATGTCAAACATTAAAGGTTACGACTGTACTACAACCTAAACTCATCTTAACTTATCCGAACTATTAAACTATAATGTTTGTTAAGTCAATTTCGTATTCCTTATGGCGTTCTGGCAACTAATTTCCATACCTCGGGATTCATTCATTATCGTCTAAGTCATATAGTCTTTTGTATACTCAGAATGATCATTCAAGTTAATCATTAACTCGGCTTCTTTACGTTACGCATATTTATCTTTATTTCAGCTTCTTCACCGTTCATGGTTTAGTTATTGGTCTTCATTATCATACGGGCAAACCATATATAGGGTGTAGGTCCTGTCCGTGTAATATTTGCGTACACTCCACCTTCATGTCGGTTAAAGTGTTTAACGCTTACATTTCATTCTAACATTCTCCATTCGACTCACATTCGGCTTTCCTTAATCTTATTACCATTCGATAAAGCTTTCTTAACACCATTCATTATTCTTTCTTAATGTCAAAGACATACGGTTCATTATATGCTAAGACCGATCATTCATTGCAACAACGTTGCGTTTACATTCTTTGTCTTTTAATCTCGTTTAATCTTTCCATTCAACCTTCACTTAAGGTTTAAATCACTTGTTTTAGTGTTACATTAGTTAAACATTATGTTCTTTATCTTCCCTTACGTTTCCCCCAAGAGTTGAGCAGTTAAAAACTCCTCTTTGGGCCTTGCCTTGCATCGGCGCTACGGCGTCGGTCCCCTTCCTTTCCTCGTATTGCCATTTCACCCTTCGTGTTATAACTCACGTTGCGGCGTGAGTTTGCGATTTAATTCCCACGTCAAAGCGCCGCAAAGATAACTTATAAGGCATGGTCAAGGCTGCGGTGCCAAGCCCTGTTTCTTGAAAAAAATTCTAAGTGTTTGATCATTCTGAGACGCTTACTTCTCGATCTCATAACTTATTCGTTATAACTTAGAACGAGGTCGTTCCAAAGCCATTCTCTTCCTTATCTAACGTACTTCAATCCCTCTTAGATAGAACTTCGTTCTGAATCCGTTAACATGCCATTCGGTTGGCTTAATCTTCATCCTTCGTTCATTTTACGTTATTAATGTTCTTCGTTCGTTCGTCCGTAATTAGGTCATTCGAACTTGGAATTCGTTCGTTCATGAGTCCATGACTTATGTTTTCTATGTTCTCTTACTTTATTATAAAACCCTATACCTTCAATTTCATTTACACAATTTCTAATTCTCATTCGTCTTTTACGAAATTTTTGCCATAACTTCGTTATAGCTAAGTTTTAATTCGTTCTTCATGAATGTTTCTACCATTCCTAACCAAACAATAAGCAACTAACTTATACGTGTTGGTTTTAAACTTGTCCATCAACAACAATTATACTGCGATGGTTTTAAATTTGTCCATCAACAACGTTCTTCGCGTTCTTCGTTCGTTCTTCATTTTTAATCGATATTTTGATTACGATTTCACTTTTTCTTGGAATTTGATGTTATAAAACACCATTCCTTACTTATTTCACCGAATTGTTCATATGATTTATTAAGATCGCTCAAATTTATTACGAATCTTATATTTCCTTAAGAATTTTATAACATAAACTTCAAATTCTTATTTTCTTCATTTTCTCATGATTTTAATCATATGAAATCATTCCTAACATCCTTTACTCTTATTCTCATTAAGCTATATTTTAAACATAGAAATTTCAAGAAAAATTATGTAAAAATTAGGTTTCGAATTACCTTTCATCTTTAATCTCCTTCCGTCGGACAAAGTTTGCTCACGAGCCAACTTTTCCTCCTCTTTTTCCTCTTCTTCCTCATCTAAAATCTCTCTGTCTCTCTCTCTCAAATGTTGGAGGATTTTCAAAATCTCAAATAAATGAAATCTAAGCTTCCTTTTATAGATTTTCCAAGCTAGGGGAAAAATAGTCATTTCGCCCCTCTAGTTACTATTCACACCTCCTTACTATTCCAGCTCCTTAATATTCACGAAACATCCCTTTGAAGTTTCGTGGTTCCGTCTTTCGGGTTTTCATCCGATAATTTTAAAAATTGCGATTCTCGAAATCCAAATATTTTTGGATATTTCATCTTTCGTTTACAGTTTAACTTTTACGTATTCCTCGGATCTCCGAAAAAGTGAAAAACACTTTTTGATATTAATTGTTTTCCTTCACGTTTTACCCTAACATAGTTAAACGAATGAAGAGTACATAACAGTACTTTTCGTCACTTTTATTTCGTCTGATTTTTGCGCGTTTTTTGAGAAAAACTTTTATCGACTTACTTAACTTTTCACGATTTATTATCGTCAAATCTTTTGACGGAATGTCATTTCAACATACCGAACTCTCGAAAAGGCTTTGGATATTCAAACCATAACCCTTAGGGTTTCGTCGGGTGAATAGTGCATATTTCATCTTTTTTCCCAGAAATATTTTGTTCTCTTAAAAATTTTATTTTCATCTTGAAAATTCTTACTCATTCAGTCTAGCTCGTAGCCAGAATCCTACTGATTTATAATCATCCTAGGTTCTAGAACGATTAATAAACACATAGCACATAATATTATTATTAAAAAATCATTTTATTAATAACTAATTCTTTAAATCTTAATTTTTGAACAATCCGGATTCTCCAGGTTGTTACACTTTCCCCCTTATAAAAATTCCATCTTCGAAATTTCTTCAAACCACACCCATTCCCGGGTAATCAAATTTGCCTAATATAAATTTTATCATTCACCTCTAATTCTTGTAAACGTCGACTTTTATTCATTACATAACTTGTTCAAATAACCATATAAAATCTTCACATTTTGTATTACATTACATCACAATCTGTTATTGTAGGCCATGTTATGTTTTAACACCTTTATCATGCATGCCAATGTAGATTAGGTCTTTATTATATTAGTCTACAAATAATCAGAACTCACTGCCTAGGCTCAAGGCAAGGTAAAATGCAATTTGCTTGCCTTTAAGCCTTATACCCAGTAGCAATTTGCTATTTGGTGTAGAAACTCTAAGGCCTTACGATCATGCAATTGCATTTATTTTCACTTTATGGTACTGCAAGCAGTTAATTACACAGACATGCAGATGTAAACTTAGGTTTGCATTTCTGTTTATAAGACACCCAATTTCCACAGAAATTCACAAAGCCTAACAACTGAAACTTTCTAATAACATCAATAAACATGCAATTCATCATTCTAACTATATTACATTATATATACTTAACTTTTATGGATCAAAACCACACTTTTTCCCAATTTCTTCATTTTTAACACTTTTAGCTAATTTGATTGCCACAACTTCGTTTCTTAACCAATTGACATGATTCAAATTACGTTGTTTTCGTTTCTTGATGTACTAACACAATCTAACATCAGTTTAAAGATTATACCAAATATTGGACATCAAATTTTGTACTTAAACAAGCTATATTACATGAACAAACACTATTATTCTAATTCTATTTTTCAAACCTAATTTTCCATGAATTTGATACTCTAAAATCATTTGAAAACAACATATAACGGATTATGACCCTTCTACAACACAATTATCAATTAATCTAGCAAATCATCCACCCAATTCTCCCTTTTTCCTAAGAAACTCAAGAACATAACACACAACTTTCATAAATTTTGTAACGCCCCGAAATCCGGTCTATTTTCACATCTGAATTCCATATGTCACGATCCCATCTTCTTCCAAACATACATCATTATATAGCTAAATATAACAACATACATCCTCAACTCCCAGGTTCTAAAACCTTATAACCTCTTCCATTACAAATAATGATAATTACATTATTCTTGACATCTTGTACAAGTGACTTTTATCCGCCACCAAGGATACATAATCATTCATTAAACTATTCTATAGTTTAATTCTATAATTCTATATTATAAGTCTTCGCTTGATCTTCACGCTCATTCATATAATGAATGGCACTTCTTCTGGATACCGATCAACTTGATCTTTACGGGATCCTTAAGTTCTTTCTAACATCGTTCGTTGAAAATATTTTTATTTTGAGCAAGTGTGAGCATTCAATTGCCCAGTAAGTCATAACAGTTAAACAAACAACTTTAAGAATTCAAACATTCTTTTAAGACCTTAATAACCGAACAAAGGTTATAAAGAAGCTTGAATAATAGGAATAATCTCGATTCCTATCATTTTAAAACATTAGTCACATTCACTTTGAAATACTTTCATTCTCTACTGTATTTAATACACATTCTGTCTAGCTAGAATCAATAGCACAGACTTAACAATAACGGTTCATGTATAAACAGAACATGCTTATATTAAACAATTCAATCACAGAACAGTTCATATCATAGAAACACCGAAGTGTTCACATTATGGCTCAAGGCCTCATACATTCTACCACCTTGTACAAATATCACAAATTTACACATAGACAGAACTTCTCAAGTTTAACATTTGAGAAGTTTTAGAAACTAGCATTCATTTAAAATATGAATGAAGTTAGGAAACTTGCCTTACGCACAACTACAACTTATAGTTTACGCTGAACTGCTCATTCCAATTCCTATGTTGCACATAAGGAAATAACACATACACCAATTAGTCATATACTTAACTTTACGCATCGGTTTACTTAACTTTAGTTTTTAGGGTTCGCGTTCTTATAATCTAAGTTTACGCGACCAACTTTCTTTACCGGTTAACGGCTTCATGACATACAGAGATGTCTTACTCAATACATTCATCATCTTTGATGATTTACATTCTTATCTTCTTCTTATAACTCTCCTAGGACTAAGCACACATCGTATCTCTACTAGTAGTCCATATGGTACTATGAGTGGTTTCCCACAAAAAACCAACAAACAAGTTCCCGTCTCATCTACACTGCCCACACAGTGAGTTAGATCGGTTGTCAGTTTCGTATATACCTTCGCTCTCTGAAGGATTTGTTTAGCCCAGCTCCCATATGTCAACCATCAAAGGTTACAATCGTACTACAACCTAACTTATCTTTACTTATCCGAACCATTAAACTATAATGTTCGTTAAGTCAATTTCTTATTCCTTATTGCTTTCTGGCAAATAAATGCCATACCTCAGGATTTTTTCTTATCATCCAAGTCATACAGTCTTTTGTATACTCAGAACAATCATTCTATATTCATTCTATGCATTTATAGCATTAAGCATTTTACTTTACCTTTTTCTTATCTTACAACGTTCGGTTCATTTGACTCGAAACGTCATCCAAGTTATATACATTAACTCGGGTTCTTTACGTTATACGTACTTGACTTTAATTCAGCTTCGTCACCGTTCACAAGTTTAATCATTGGTCTTCATTATCCTATGGTCAACCATACACGGGGTGTAGGTTCTACCCATTTAATATTCGCGTACACTCAACCTTTACATCGGTTCAAGTGTTCAACGCTTACATTTTATTCTAACATTCTCATCTGACTCACATTTGGCTTTCATTATTCTTCTTACCGTTCTCTATGGCTTTCTTGGAAATTCATATCTTACTTATTACTTTCGTCAACATCTAAGTCATACAACCAATGTATACTTAGTGTGAAAACCCAAATTTTTATAAGTTATTAAAATAGAAATTTAATAATAAAATTCTTATTATGAGATGTTTTGAGTTTGAGTATGTGTATATACGTGCTATATATTTTAAAATATGTGATCTGGTGTGAAGAATATATATATATATATATATATATATATATATACATATATATATATATATATATATATATATATATTCATATATCGGGAAAATGAGCTTTAATAGTTAAGTTAAGTATTCAAGGAATTAAATGAATTTTGTAATTAATTTTAAATATTTATTGAATTAAATAAAATTTTAATTAATTTATTTATTGAGATAAATAAATAATTGATGAATTGTGGTGAATTAATTTAGTAACTAAATTGATTAGTGTTAATTAAATCGAGTGATGATAATTTTATCTCAAGGATTTAATTTAAGGAAATAATTAAATTAAATCAATTTCTTAATATTTAAGAAAATAATTAAATTAAATGAATTGTTTAATTTAAAGGAAATAAATAAATTAAATAAAGTTATGTGTCTAATTTATTAATTAAATTAGATATATAATTATGTATTATTCATAAATATAGTTATAATAGAAATTATTTTAATTACCATTACAAGTTATTTAAATTAATTGACCTAAAGTTATTTAATTAACTAAAGGGGTGACATGAAACTATATAATATAAGATTATTTAAATAATTTAGTTTGGGGAAATTTTTGGTTAGCCAAACAAGGCCTTCTGGCCTTTGTTTTTTTTTTTCAACTGACATCTTTTATTTTTTTAAAATTGATGAGTACGTGGGGTGAGGGAGGTCAATTATTTTTTTTTCTACGCTTCTTATTTTCTCCTAAGGCTAGATTATAGAACTACAAGAGAGAAACACAGAGATTAGAGATAGCTTGGCAAGAAGAATTATAGTGATTTTGAGAAGAAGGGTTTTTGGGGAAAAAGGATTTCTCTCAATTTTGCTAGCCAACAATCAAACAAATAAGGTATAATCAATTCTAATTTTTAACTCTTGTTTTCTTAAAATTTCTATTGATAGTGGAGTTAGATTGATACACATATATGTATCTATGATTTATAATCTGTTATCTATCATATATAAGTGATATTTGATGATTAAATATATGAAATTGGGTTGTAGTAGAAAGAGTTCATATAATAGTGTTTATGATGTTGGATATGGCTTAGAAAGTACCAAATTGTGTTCCCTATATGTGTTGTAATCTACAAATTGATGTTAGAATATGTTTATATGTGAAGAAACGAAAACAACATAGTTTAAATCGTGTCAATTGATTAAGAAACGAAGTTGTGGCGATCGAATTCGCTAGAGATGTTAAAACATGAAAATAGAGTATGAACATGTATTTTGGGTCAAATTTTAGGTTGGTTAATATTTTTATAAATTGTTAGAATTCTAGTATATTGTAGTTCTATGAATTACAAATCCATAGAATCGAAAATGGACTAATTTGGAAGTGTATAACTCAAGTTATGAAGATTAGTAGCAGAAAAGGGTCAAAAATCGTAAAATACTGTAATCTGGGCGAAGCCTTGCGTGGGCGCGCTGCCCAACGCTGCTAGATGGCTGTGGCGCCGGAAAAGGGTGGGCGCCGCGCCCATGTATGTGTGCTAATCAGGATCTGCTTTGACCTATTTTGGTAAAACGGTCATAACATTTTCATACGAACTCCGATTAAGGTGATTAAAGATGATCCGGAACAAGAACGAATAGACCTACAACTTTTCTTCTTTATGGTTTTTAATTTGAGGTCGGGAACAGTAGTCAAAATGTTCATCTTTGTGACTGAAGCGTATTCGAAGGCAATCGGAGGGCGTCGGACATGCACATACACAAGTATAGTGATTTCGACGATAATAGATGTTGTTCTAAGTTATAGAACATGAATATTATGAAATATAATGAAGCTTAACATAAATAAATAATATATTAGATAAGTTGAATATGCATACCAAGCACACACAAGAGAGACAAATTGGGCGTGTGATGAATAAACGTCGAAACGCCGTGATAAGTGATAATGAACGTAAAAAGTGTTTTAAATTAGATGAAATGAATATTATAAGATATTGAATAGTGTTAACATAAAACCAATAAGTAGTCCTAATAAGACTTAAACATTTGAATGAACTTCAAATATGAAATACAGTGAGATATAAGTTGAAAGTTAACACAATCAAATTGAACATTGTGTATTTATGATAGGAAGGGTTATGAGACGTAGAGTAAAGTTTAAATTACAACTACTATGCTTTGCTATGTGACTAATAGTTGATGTGTATGATTATATAATTGTGTAGGGCGCGTGAAGTGCATATAACTGTAAGCTGTTAAACTCTTATTGGTAAACAAGGATCAAGGCAAGTCTTTCAGTTCCTATTTGCTATGTGAACTTCATTATTTTAAGTCTTTATTGCGAAGATCATAAGGTTTTATATATATGTTGAGTGTATGAAATGTTAAAGTCAACTTATGACTACGTTGATTGATTAAAGCATGTTAATTGAGTAAGGAACTCAATCTTTATACTTGTTATATAAACTGTGACATGTATGTTATGTTAGTCCAATGTTTATGAGATATATGTTGAACGTGTTATTATGTGCTACGTGATGCATGAAAACTGTTAGATTTGCTGGGTTGTCGAGCTCAACCTTGCAAATAACCATTTTTGCAGGTTAAGGATTGAAGGTAACACTATGTGCTACTTGAATGACGTGGATCAGAAATAATACACGAATATTAATATTTTAGCTAAAGTTGCTATTTCTTTATACCATGATTAAGATTCATGAGATGTACTAAATGTTTTATAATGTATAGTTCTATGTTGAGTTGTAAAGCTAAAGTTAGAGTTATCTGATATGTAAAGGTTATCAGATTGAAATGTAAAATTTTATATAATAATAGTGATAAAGTGAATCATAAAATAAGATTGATTCAAAGACATGTAGATGATAAAGGTTTTGATTCAGGGAATTAAAGTAAGAAGACATGTTTTAATTATTCCGCATTTTATAAAGTTTAACATCGAATAATGATGTAAAATCAGAAGTTAGACGTATTATTAACGACCAAAGTTAATAATTAAATTGTGTGAATTTTGGGGTCGTTACAGTTGATATCAAAGCTGTAGGTTATAAACCTTAGGTAGGAGTACCATAGGCTATAACCTTAGAGAAGGAAGGTGAAGATAATGAAAGAATAAGCTCAAGTAGAGTTTGAATAATAAGAAGTAATTTAAGAAATTTATAAAGAAAGGATTAAAACATGCGTGAGAGGATTCAAAGAAGAATCTCGCTGAGTTATAAGGAGTATGAATGTGGGGTTACCCAACTCCAATAATAAGGATGTAAGGTGATAATAAAATAGACAATGTCTATAAGAAGAGAATGATAAATAAGTTAAGAATAAAAAAAAAGAAGTTATATCTAAGTGTGGTACAATCGTACTCTTTAATAGTTAATGTATGGTATCTGCGATAAACGATTCCTTCATGGAGCGGAGGTATATACGAACTAGCAACTTAGAACCTAGTTTG
Source organism: Panax quinquefolius (assembly GCA_020205615.1). Classification (NCBI taxonomy): domain Eukaryota; kingdom Viridiplantae; phylum Streptophyta; class Magnoliopsida; order Apiales; family Araliaceae; genus Panax; species Panax quinquefolius. The sequence continues at coordinate 142,523 of JAINUW010000575.1, forward strand.
TTGGTTGTTTGTGGGAAACCACTCAGCGTACCATATTGAAACTGTTAGAGACTCGATGTGTACCAAGTATAGAAAATGGATACGTATGATGAAAAAGAAAAGAAAGAGGACCGTAAAACAAAATGATCACGAGTTAAGAAAAAGAATTTTAAGGGAGATGATTATAGAATAAGATCACGACGTGATCAGTTTATGTTATAAAAGAAAGATGGTCTGTAATGTTTGAATAATAATAGCTTGATGCTATGAAGATGATGTACTATGAAATAGTACGAGATAACTCATGAGGAGTTATATATAATGTGATATGAGGAATTCGTATCGAGCAAGGAGCAAGTTAAGAGTAAGATAGAGTTAGGTGGGATTTCAATTGAGGACTCATGTGATGGTTGAGTTGTACAAATATTTGTGTGGGCGAGGGTTTTGTGCTTGCACTCAGTTTATCACATTGATAATCATTGGAATTTTGGTGTCACGCTATCAATGTGTATGTGGCGGAAAGGTGATGCTTTTCCCATCTGTATATTTGATAGTTAGAAACTATTAAGATTAGTCAGATATTATTAGGATTAGGTGCGGTTCTTAAAACTAATTCATATGGTAAGTTCGTGACTCACAATAATATGGTATGTTTTGAACCCTCAAATGAATGGGACGCCTTTATGGTCTGACTAGATAAGTTCTTAAACTCATATTATTGTGGCAAGTTCCCGAACTTCCAATGTGCGGTAAGTTTGATGAACTATATTGGGTAGAAAACGGTTATAGTATAAAGAGCATTAATGAAGTTGAAGATTGATAGAATGGTTAACTAATGAAGTAATGGAGTAATGATTGAAGTTGATCGATACCTGGATATTCTAAATCTACTAGCTATGCTAGACTTTCGAAATTTATTTACTTCGTGCTGATGTTTGCATTTCTATTGCAACCAATGAGTTTTAAAAATAATAGCGTTATTTGTATGTCTATGTTAATTACTTCGGCTACACAAAAATGATTTGAAATATATCAAAATGTATTTTTTTTATATAATCAATGTATCATGGAACCTGTGATACCCCAAGAATTTAGACAATTTAATAAAACCTTAAAAGATTGAATAGAAGTTAAATAATAAACCTAGACAGAAAATAAGTGTATGTATTTGACATTTTTGGGAATGAATTTTGTGAATTAAAAAACTCTTGGTGAAAGTTTACAGGGTTAAGAGTATTTGTGTATATGGCAATATATGTGTGTACATTATGTGGTTAAGGGTCAAGGGTTGACCGGATAAACTATAGCAGTCACAAACCCTAATAATATTTTAGAACCTCGACGTTCAGTTAGAAAACCCTAACGATTGATAAGAAACCCTATTACCAGCTTTGGAAACCCTAATTTCAGTTCCACAAATCGAAAACCCTAATTCGGAATATTAAAATCGTAATTGGGAAGCTTGAAGATAAGTATAGAATTTCTATGTTATTAATTGTAAGTATAATTAGGGATAACCCTAATTGATTAATTAGAAAGCCCTAATTTCTAATGCTGGAAACCCTAATGTATAATTAGGGAAGACCTAATTGGTAATTCAGTAATTTTAATTAGAAAACATTAATCCTATTTAAAAGCCCAAATGTGATTAGGGAACTTTAATATAATTAGGAGATCCTAATTATAAATTAGAAACCTTAATCTCTATTTTAAAACCTAATAATTAGTAAATACTAGAATATAAATTTGTGTAACCTTAGGGTTAAACCCCAAGGGTTAAAACCTAATGATTGTGAGAAGTTACTAAGTTGCCATTCACTTTATAAGTCAAAAGACCAAACTACCCTTCTTAATATTTGAATGAGGTGGAGTGTAGATCTAACCCTACTTGTGGTTGGTGAGCAACCCTAGGCTAGCCATGTGGTCTAGAAAGAAACTTTAATCAGCCAACAACTGATCACATGATCAGCCATTGCATTTTATCATTTTATATATAGATCAAAGAGAGGAAAAGTCACCAAACTAAGCTCATTTGCATCCTTACACTCAACCAAAATTTTCTCTCTCCTTAGCTACGAAAATATTAAGTGAATCAGTTACTAGTATGAGCATTAGCAAGCCAAGAACAGACCACAAAGATCAGATTCAAGATCAAAGCAGGAATGAGGTATAAACCCTAAATTTTGTAAATCATATGATTTTATGTTAGTTGTTATTTAGATTGGTACTAGAGGGTGTTATTTAGTGATCTGGGTTGTTAGATCCCAGATCCATAACAATCAAATGCTCAAAATTGAGTTTTTAGGAACTGACCATGAACCATAATTTGTGCTCTGACAGCCTAATGCCAGAGCCCATAGATTCTTATGTGTTAGTTGTTTGTTGTGTTTAAAGTTATAGATCTATTCTATGTTGTAAGGGCTTTGATCTAGAACTTGAATTAAGCCCAGATCATGTCTAGATTTCATGTTATAAGCAGTCAAACTTAGTTGACCGAGCATGACCAAGAGTTTCTGGGTAACCCAGAAAGCTCTTTATCAGTGTCTGACAATGTTTTTCAAGGCAAAAATCAGACAAATTTGAAGTAGTTTGATGATGTTGTTGTAACCAAATTGTAGTCTGTTATATGGACTATAGATACATGCCTTTAGATTCCTTAAATCACAAATAGATTGAACATAGTGGAGTGTCAAAGTAGACTGTTCGAGCACAAAGTCCATTTCTGGAAAACCTAGAAAATTCCCAGATTTCCAGAATTTCTAACAGGCACTTTTGAAGCCTTTGATCTTGCTAACCTTTAATAATTAGTCCATGCTGTTGTTTTGATATTGTAATATGACATAAGAAATCCACATTTATACCTTTACATTGTCCAGATCATGACCAGGATCGAATTTAACCATGGTCAAAGCACGTTGACTGTTTTGCCTTATGAAGGTTTGTGGAAAACCCAGAACCTTCAAGAGCCTTATTTCTGACATGGTTTGACCATGCTAGATCTTTCTCGTGTGATGATGTTATAATGATATAATGTTATATCATTGTACCCTGACATGTATGCTACACGATTTTACCATTAGAACACATTAAGTAAGCCTAGAACTTATAAATTCAAGGGCTCAAAGTGAGAGACCTGATGATCGCTGCATTCTTCATTACGGAAACCCGAAATGAAGAACAACCTCTGACATGTATTTCTGTAGCTTAGATCTTGATGATTTGTTATGCTTTTGCCATGGAACTTGTTTAGGGTTGTATTACTACATTAGTACTACAACATTAACACTTTAGACAACCCAGAAAACACTATGATCATTGATCAAATGTTGGTCAAACTAGGCCCCTGCAAATTAACTTTGTAGGTTCTAGGTTTATGAAAAACACCTATAGCGACGGTTCTGTCGCTATAGGGCCCTTTAGTGACGATTTATTTATGGAAATTAATTATTTTATTTATTAAATAGATAAAAATAGTTTTTAATTATTAAAAATACATAATAAATTCCTAAAAATTAGTTTAAAGCCTGAAAATTAGTTTTTAATTATTTTGAGTATATTTCATTAATATTTAATATTTTTGGAATATAAATGGTAATTAATTTAATTAATTATATTATTAAATAAATTACTTAGAAATGATTTTAATACTTTAAAAATCATGAAAAATTATATTATGGTATAAAAAAAATATATTAAGTTATTTTAAATGACTTTTGATATTTTGTGATGAATTTCATTAATAAATTATTAGTAATGGTAATTAATTTATTTAATGAATATATTAGATAAATTATGGAAAAATAGAATTAATGCTTTAAAAATTATATGAAAATATAAAAATATTTTAAGTTATAAAATATAACTTTTGATATTTTGCCATGAAAATATTTATATTTTAATATTAATAGCAAGTATCGGATAATAGATTTAAAGGTTTATAAATTATATAAATGAGAAATTAAAGTATTAAAATATTTTGTGATATTATAAATATATTATAATATTATGTTATGATTTTCATTGATATTTAATATCAAATTAATATTAATGATTAATGAATTATGGGGTATTTAAATTATATAAATATGTTATTAATGATTGAAAAATCATGATGATTAGTAATAATTACTTGAAAATTATTATGAGCCTATGGAAAATTATTTTGACTGATTAATAAATTATCTAAGATAATTGTTAAGTGTTTAGACAAAGTTTAATGGAACTTAAACTCGATATTTGTCTGACTAGACCGTATGGATGATAGAATTGTGTCAGTTTCAACTCGGACTGAAATAGTCTGACTTGATGCTAAGTTTTATGTGTTGTATAGACTGATAGTGTTATGTCTTATGTGTTATGTGTTTAAGTTATTCTATGTATATATATATATATATATATATATATATATATATATATATATAACATTATTATCTTTGTGATGATATTATTCTAATATTTGGAGATCGGTATTATCTATTTTAGGTCTTGGATAAAGCTAAGTTTTATTTCATAACGGTAATCAACGATACATGCAAGTTTTTCTTAACTCTACTAAGAGTTGTTTCATTTAGATATGCTTATGGTTAATCATTGCTGATTGCCATGTAGAATTATACTATGTACATATTGTATGTATAAGTCAGGTATAAAAGGCTGGTCACCTTCATTACCATTCGGTTCAGATATATTTGTTCATGTTTAATACTTGTTCAGTCAAAGGTTTGTTCGTGCTAATTCACAACTACATTGTTGAATTATAGCCAACTTATTATTCAGACTCTTTCAATCATGATATATCCTTAAATAAAATTTAAACTTGCTGGGCAATTTTCATGCTCACCCTTGCTATATCATGATAAAACATTGCAGATTAAGGCGAATGCGTCGGATTCAAAGGAAAGGTTAAAGACAGTTCCAATTTTAGTTTACATGTGCATATAGATTGGTAACAATAATGTATGATAAAATCTTTGTATGCCAGATAGGATAATGAATTGTGTATAAGTTATGGTTACTCGACCTTGGGGATAGTGTATAATATTTAATGTATAAATAATTTATGTTTATATCTTCTGTAATAGTTATAGAAATAGTGCACTAGATCCGTGGTGATTTAGGACCCGGATTTGGGGGCGCTATAGAACCTGGTGCAGAGATGATAAAAACGATGGAGTCATCACTGCAGTATTACTTAGTGTTGGATGTGATCTAAGGATTGTCAGCCCACTATGGTATGATGTAGTATGATAAAATCACCAAATGACGGAATCCTCAAACGGACTGTAAATACAGTGCGGTATCACGACGTCATAAAAAAAGAAAAAGATTTTTGAGATTTCTTTAAGATATGAGAATATATATATATATATATATATGTATATGTATATTTTGATTGATGTCCAAATTGTTGTAGAAGTCTATGCTATTTGATTCAGCTAGACGAATATTAAAAGATGTTCATGGAATTCAAGCGTTCTTTGTCAAACTATGCCAAACCAAATTATTTTGGTGCGAATTTAGATGTTGAAAAGCTGAGATGACCAACTCTTTTATAGGGGATTACGCGAAAGCATTTAGATGTTTGTGCACAATGCATTGTACGAAGGGTTGATCACCCTAGGTACGAGGAGTCCCTATAGTCTTATGACTGTTAAAGTTTAAGTTGAAAGATTACTTATAACTTTGGACATAGGCATAGCATTTAAATGTTTGTGCACAATACATCGTACAAAGGGCTTAACACCCTAAGTACGGGAGTCCCTATAGTCTAATGGCTGTTAAGGTTTAAGTTGAAAGAGTACTTATAACCATGAACGTAGTTCAAGGTCTTATGACCCTCAACATGATTTGGAATCTTTTAAATTCCTGTTATTCATATCGCTTCCCAATTATTGAGCAATTATGGAAGAATATTATTATTCTTAAAGGTGAAAGTGGAAAGGATGAGGAAATTAAGTAAAACATAATAATTTTAAGAAAGAATTGAAACTCCAGAAAGAGGAGAAATGTGAAACTCTTAGAAGAGGAAGAGGTGAGGAATATGATGATCTTAGAAAGATCCTTAGAAAAATAATTTGGTTGCAGAACCTAATGAATAAATAGATATCAACATAAAATCTATTTTGATAAATGGAATGAATGAATAAAGTATTAACGCAAAAATCTATTTTGATAAATTGAATGAATAAAGATTAATAAATAAAATTTCGAGGACGAAATTCTTAGAAGAAAGGGTGAATGTAATATCTCGAGTGTTTATGTTAACGATCCTTACAAAAGGAAATGAACGGGTTAAAGAATATATAATATTTGATATATGACTGTGTTTAATTGAAGGTTAAGTAATAAAACCTAAAAGTTGTTGAAGAAATGAATGAAGTATATATATACTTTTCGCTAAGTTAACGTGTTGAAGTTATTCAACGATAATTGTGAAAGAGATTATGTGAAAACCTTAGTAAGGTGGAGTTTCGGTGATTCCGAGGACGGAATCCTTATAAGGAGGGAAGGATGTGACAACTCGAATTTTTAAAAGTTATTAAAATAGGAATTTAATAATTAAAATTCTTATTATGAGATGTTTTGAGTTTAAGTATGTGTATATACGTGCTATATATTTTGAAATATGTGATCTGGTGTGAAGAGTTATATATATATTCATATATTGGGAAAGTGAGGTTTAATAGTTAAGTTAACTATTGAAGGAATTAAATAAATTTTGTAATTAATTTTAAATATTTATTGAATTAAATAAATATTTTAATTAATTTAGTTATTAAGATAAATAAATAATTGATGAATTGTGGTGAATTAATTTAGTAACTAAATTGATTAGTGTTAATTAAATTGAGTGATGATAATTTTATCTCGTAGGATTTAATTTAAGGAAATAATTAAATTAAATCAATTGCTTAATATTTAAGAAAATAATTAAATTAAATGAATTATTTAATTTAAAGGAAATAAATAAATTAAATAAAGTTATGTGTACAATTTATTAATTAAATTAGATATATAATTATGTGTTATTCATAAATATAATTATAATAGAAATTATTTTAATTACCATTATAAGTTATTTAAATTAATTGAGCTAAAGTTATTTAATTAACTAAAGGTGTGACATGAAACTATATAATATAAGATTATTTAAATAATTTAGTTTGGGGAAATTTTTGGTTAGCCAAACAAGGCCTTATGGCCTTTGATTTTTTTTTTTCAACTGACGTCTTTTATTTTTCTAAAAACTGATGAGTACGTGGGGTAAGGGAGGTCAGTTATTTTTTTTTCTACGCTTCTTATTTTCTGCTAAGGCTAGATTATAGAACTATAAGAGAGAAACACGGAGATTAGAGAAAGAGAGCTTGGTTAGTAGAATTACAATGATTTTGAGAAGAAGGGTTTTTGGGGAAAAAGGATTTCTCTCAATTTTGCTAGCCAACAATCAAACAAATAAGGTATAATCAATTCTAATTTTTAACTCTTGTTTTCTTAAAATTTTTATTGATAGTGGAGTTAGATTGATACACATATATGTATCTATGATTTATAATCTATTATCTATCATGTGTAAGTGATATTTGCTAATTAAAAACATGAAATTGGGTTGTAGTAGAAAGATTTCATATGACAGTGTTTATATTGTTTGATATGGCTTAGAAAGTACCAAATTTTGTGCCCTATATGTGTTGTAATCTGCAAATTGAAGTTAGAATATGTTTATATGTGAAGAAACGAAAATAACATAGTTTAAATCGTGTCAATTGATTAAGAACGAAGTCGTGGCGATCGAATTCCCTAGAGATGTTAAAACATGAGAATAAAGTATGAACATGTGTTTTGGGTCAAATTTTAGGTTGGTTAATGTTTTTATAAATTGTTAGAAATCTAGTATGTTGTAGTTCTATGAATTGTGAATCCATAGAATTGAAAACGGACTAATTTGGATGTGTATAACTCAAGTTATGAAGATTAATAGGATAGAAGGGTCAAAAATCGCAAAACACTATAATCTGAGTGAAGCCTAGTCTTGGTATGCGCGCCTAGAGAGCTTGAACGCGCTACAAATATTGCTAGATGGTATGTAGCCATGAAAAGGGGTGTGCCACACCCGTATGTGCTACTTGTGACTACTTTGACCTGTTTTGGTAAAATGGTCATAACGTTTTCATACGAACTCTGATTCAGGTGATTCAAGATGATCCGAAACGAGGATGAATAGTAATACAACTTTTATTCTTTAAGTTTTTCAATTTGAGGTCGGGAACAGTAATCAAAATGGTCATCTTTGTGACTGATGCGTATTCGGAGGCAATCGGAGGGCGTCAGACATGCACATACACATAGTGATGTCGACGATAATAGATGTTGTTCTAAGTTATAGAACATGAATATTATGAAGTATAATGTTGCTTAATATTAATAAATGATATATTAGATAAGTTAATATGCATACTAAGCACACACAAGAAAGATAAATTGGGCGTGTGACGAATAAACGTTGAAACGCCGTCATAAGTGATAATGAATGTAAAAAGTATTTTAAATCAAATCAAATGAATATTATAAGATAGTGAATAATGTTAATATAAAACCAATAAGTAGTCCTAGCAAGACTTAAACATTTGAATGAACTTCAAATATGAAATACAGTGAGATATAAGTTGAAAGTTAACACAATAAAATTGAACATTGTGTATTTATGATACGAAGGGTTATGAGACGTAGAGTAAAGTTTACATTACAACTACTATGCGTTGCTATGTGACTAATAGTTGATGTGTATGATTATATAATTGTGTAGGGCACGTGAAGTTCAGATAACTGTAAGCTATTAAACTGTTACTGGTAAACAAGGATCAAGGCAAGTCTTTCAGTTCATATTTGCTATGTGAATTTGATTGTTTTAAGTCTTTTTGTGAAGAGCATGAGGTGTTATATATATATATTGAGTGTACGAAATGTTAAAGTCAACTTATGACTACGTTGATTGATTAAAGCATGCTGATTGAGTAAAGGACTCAATCTTTATACTTGTTATAGAACTGTAACATGTATATTATGTTAGTCCAATGTTTGTGAGATATATATTGAGCATGTTATTATGTGCTACGTGATGCATGAAAACTGTTAGATTTGCTGGGCTGTCAAGCTCAACCTTGCAAATAACCATTTTTGTAGGTTAAGGATTGAAGGTAACACTATGTGCTACTTGAATGACGTGGATCAGAAATATTACACGAAGATTAATATTTTAGCTAAAGTTGTTATTTCTTTATACCATGATTAAGATTCATGAGATGTACTAAATGTTTTATGATGTATAGTTTTATGTTAAGTTGTAAAGCTAAAGTTAGAGTTATCTGATATGTAAAGGTTATCGGATTAAAATGTAAAATTTTATATAATAATAGTGATAAAGTGAATCATAAAATAAGATTGATTAAAAGACATGTAGATGATAAAGGTTTTGATTCAGGGAATTAAAGTAAGAAGACATAAAAGTTTTAATTATTCCATATTTTATAAAGTTTAACACCGAATAATGATTTCAAATCAGAAGTTAGACGTATTATTAACGACCGAAATTAATAATTAAATTGTGTGAATTTGGGGGTTAGAACATTCGCTCAACGTGAATATAATTCAAGAGAATCGTTTACGTATACAACGTTTACTTTGTTCATCCCTTAATCTTTCATTCAACCTTTAACTAAGGTTTTAATCCCTTTCATTCATTACTATCACCTGAACCCCATGTTCAATATTTGTTCTTAATGTCAAAGCCATACGGTTCCTCGTATGCTAAAACTGATCATTCATCGCAACATATTTGCGTTCATAGCGTTTATACGCTTTACATTCATCTCTCAATACCATCTCATAACATCAAAATGTTATACATTACGCTCGTTACTCAACGTTTAAGGAATCACAATCATAGCAATCCCCCACGTTTGTTTATTGCGACTACGACCCCTGGACATCGGTTCTGTAACCCTCTTAAATTCTCTGTCTTTTAATATCGTTTAATCTTTTCGTTCAACCTTTACTGAAGGTTTAATTCACTTGACTAAGTGTTACATTAGTTGAACTACATGTTCATATTTCTTTCTTGCACATCCACCAGTAATTGAGCACTTAAAAACTCATTACTGGCTTTTTTTTCACCAGCGCCGCGGCACCGGGCCCTTTCTTTTACCTCGCGCTGTAGCGCCACTCTGCAGTGTCAAACTGCCGAGGCTAGCGCTGCGATGCAACTCTCTTCTCTATTTCTCGTGCCACGGTGCCACTCAGCAGTAGCTGATGGCCTGGGTCTCGCGCTGCAGCGCCGCCTCCCAAGGCTTGACTGGCGCTCCGACGTCGAGCACAAAACCTAGAAATTTTTTCTAAGTCTTAGAAATTACTTAAGACGCTTACTTCCCGATTCCATAACTTATTCGTTATAACTCGGAACGAGGTAATTCTAAAGCCATCCTCTTCCTTATCTTACATACTTCTATTACCCACGGACAAAACTTTGTTCTGAATCCGTTAACATGCCATTCAATCGGCTTAATCTTCGCTCTTTGTTCATTTTACTTTATTAACGTTCTCCGTTCGTTCGTCCGTAATTCGGTCATCTGAATTTAGAATTCAGTCGTTCTTGAGTCCACAACTCACGTTTTATACATTCTCTTACATTCTTATGAAACCCTACATATTCGGGTTCATTTACATACTTTCTATTTCTCGTTCATCTTTTATGAATTTTTGCCATAACTTCGTTATAGCTTAGTTTTAATCCGTTCTTCATGAACGTTTCTAACGTTCCTAACCAAGCAATTAACAACTAACTTATACCCGATGGTTTTAAACTTGTCCATTAACAACAATTATCCTACGATGGTTTTAAATTTGTCCATCAACAACGTTCTTCGCGTTCTTCGCATGTTCTTCGCGTTCTTCGTTCGTTTTACATTTTTAATCGATATTTTGATTACAATTTTACTTTTTCTTGGAATTTGATGTTATAGAACACCATTCCTTACTTATTTCACCTACTCATTCATATAATCCACAAGGATCGTTCTAATTCATTATGAATCGTACACTTCCTTAAGAAATTTATAAACTAAATTTCTACTTTGTTATTTCTTCTTTTCACATGATTTCAACCATATGAAATCATTTCTAACATCTTTTACTCCTTATTCTCATTAAGCTATATTTTTAACATATTAAAGAAAAATTATCTAGAAGTTAGGTATTCGGATTACCTTTCTTCTTTAATCTCCTTCCATCGGACAAAGTTTGCTCATGAGCAATCTTTTCTTCCTTCTTCTCCTTCTCATCCGATCCTTCTCTCTCTCTCAAGTGTTATAGGATTTTTCCAAAATCCTAAACAAATTAATTAAGCTTCCTATTTATAGAAAACCAAGGTTAGGGGCATTTTAGTCATTTCACCCCAACCTCCTTACTATTCACACCTCCTCAATAAACCTCCTTACTATTCACGAAGCTTCCCTTGGAAGCTTCGTGCTTCCGTCTTGCAGAATTCGTCGGACAGTTTGAAAACTGCGATTCTCGGAATCAAAATATTTTTGGATAATTCGTCTTTCCTTTACCGATTAACTTTTACGTATTCTTTGGATTTCCGAAAAACTAAAAAACACTTTTCACCATTAAGCGTTTTCTTTCATGTTTTCCCCTAACGTAGATAAACGAATAAAAAGTACATAATAGTACTTTTCATCGTTTTTATTTTGTCCGATTTCTGCACGTTTTTTGAGAAAAACTTTTATCGGCTTACTTAACTTTTCATGATATATTATCGTTAAATATTTCGACAGAATGTCATTTCAACCTACCGAACTCTTGGAAAGGCTTAGGTTATTCAAACCCTAACCCTTAGTGTTTCATCGGGTGAATAGTGCTTATTTCGTCTTTTTTCCCAAAAATATTTTGTTCCCGGAAAATTTTTATTTTCATCTTGAAAATTCTTACTTGTTCAGTCCAGCTCGTAGCCAGAATCCTCCCGATTAATAATCATTCTAGGTTATAGAATGATTAATAAACACATAGCACAGGATAGTATAAATAAAAATTCATTTTATTAATAACTAATTCTTTAACTTAAATTCTGGACAATCCGGTTTTACTCGGGTTGTCACACTTCCCTCCTTATAAAAATTTCGTCCTCGGAATTTCTTAAAACCACACCCATACCCGGGTGCCTACAACCTTTAGCAAAGGTTTAATCTTAATTCATCCTTCTCACAAGGATTATCTGTTGACATAATCGTCATTAGTTAAACCTCACGCTTAACTATACTTTCAATCCTTCGGGTCCTCACATTCACCTCTTCTTCACAGAATTTTGCCCTCGAAATTTTAGCTTACCCTTCTTCTGAACTTCTCTTCAAAGAAGTTCTTATCTTTCAAACATTCCCTACCCTTCATAATTTATCAAGAATCATGAAGTAAAGGAATAGATAGGAATATAAAGATTCCTTTAAAACATTTCATTCTTTTGCTGAGGGGTCAAATTGACCATGAACTCTTACTAGGTTTAACAACATTTCACTGTTAACCCTTCTTACACGGTCAGTTTACAATCATAAAGAAGGTAAACTACCTCTTCCATACTTAGGAGATCAACCCATCGTATAACCCCATTTTGGAGTATGTTCACCTTAGACTTAATCATTTGATTCCTTACCAAAATAATTTGGTTCGGCATAACTCTTCAAAGAAAGCTCGATTTTCTTTTAATCTTGACATACCATTTGTCTTAGCCAAATCAAGTAGCTTAGACCATACCAATAAATTGGACATCAACTTGAAACATTCGTCTAGTAAAATAAATTGACATCGACTACTTCTTTAAATTCTTTTACAATACATCAAAACGTTTTATGACGTCATGATACCGTACTTTTCACAGTGCGTTGAGGACTTCGTCAGTTTATGACTTCATCATTATACATCATGCCATAGTTGGTTGTTGATCCTAAGATCACATCCAACGCCAGTTTCAATTGCATTTGTAACGTCCGAGAAAATCGGATTTTTATGATAATTAAATTTTTATTTGATTATGTGGGTTAAATGAATTTAATTGATTTATTTTGTGAGTAAGCTATTTGAAGGTCGTTCTATGACCTAGAATGTGCTAATATGGTTAGTAATCTGGCTACGTGTTAGAATTAATTGTTTAGAATTTCCAAGACGAAAATAAATGTTTTCCGGGAAATTCCCGTAAAAACACAATTCATTCGTTTCTGCTTGGGAAATTATTTTGAAATTTTGAGAAACTCGTAATGATAGAATATTAAGATGAGATGAAATATCTAATAATATTTTATTTATGGCTAACGAATTTTTCACCTGCGGACTTAAAACCTAAGGGTTGAGTAGAATGATTTTCGAGAAGGAAATGAGACGCGTAGAGGGATTGCGTTAATAATAAATCGTGTTATACAACTATGATACTATTTAGTATCTATGTATAATACGAAGATTTAATACGAAGTACAATTCATTTATCGTATGAGTATTATACGGGAAGAATACATGAATTATACGTGTAGAATACGATTGGTATTATGGAACTTAAGTTAAGACTTATAATAATCCAATTAGATTTGGATTATGCCAAGTCCAAACAATTGAATAGGTAAGCCCAATGACTTAAGTGGTTAAGCCCAAACTAAAGCCCAATGCTAGAATGATTAAGCCTGATCCAAGAAAACCAAACCGTGGATCAAACCAGTGGGTCTCCGAATGGGTAAAACCCATGGGGCAACCCATGGGGATGACCCATGGGCATGGGGGGTCGGCCACTTGGGGTGCAAGCTAAGAAACCTACTTGATCACCAAGTATTTTACTTGGTGATAAAGTAGGTAATAGTAAGGAGGTAGGGGAATAATGACCTTTTTGCCCTCCATTTCAATTGCTTATAAATAGAAAGCAAGAGTTGGTCATTTTAGGGTTTTTCAAGTTGTCTAACATATATTTTGAGAGAGAGAAAGAGCTAGACTCAATTAAATATACCACTTTAAAGTTTTGCTTTATAGTTTCTTGCAAGAACACCAAGATTCCTTAAGGTAATATTCCTTAATAGTAGTTCCATCTCTTTTGATTTCTTTAAATATGAAGAATCATAAATTGGTGGTGTATGTCTATTATGGAGGAATAAAGATGACTTGTAATTTATACAATCTTTATAAGTATGAAAACATAGAAATCATAAGGGTTGATGTATGTTTAAATCATGAAAATATTGATTGTTGGGGTTGATTGTTGATGAACAATTAAACTCCATCAATACTTAAATATGTGCATCTTGCTTAGTTAGGATGTAGATATGAAATCCATGGATTATTCCATGTGATTTGGCTTAGAGAATACTAGTAACAAAGTTATGACGAATTTTACGTAATTAGACGTTAAACGTCAAAAAACATAGAAATTCCGGATTGATAGTCAAAAGTTGTCGTGAGACTTGAAAATGTTATTTTTTAATGTCAACACGTGAGATAGGGAATTTAAGAATCATGGACTCAAGAATCATCGGATTCCGACTTAAAACGAAGAAAATGAGTATTAAACGCTCATTAACGTTAACGAACGCTTAAAAATGAACTTAATAGTGAATTTTGAGTTAACGGATTCCAAAGTGTAGAATTCTTATATGAACGCGTAGAGTATATCATTTATGACGTGGAGGCTTTTGAACGGACCAAATTGGACTTATAACGAAGAAGTTATGAATCCGGGAAACTCACCAAATATTTCATTTTTCAAACTTTTCTGGTGCTAAGGAGTGCTGCGCATGGCGCAGAACAAAGATTTAAGTGTCGTGGCAGTAGCTTTTGAAGACAAAGATGTCATTGTCTCTGCAGAGAAGTCTGCAGCCGCCACTCATAAGAAGGAGTCTCACGCCGCAGCCGAGACAAGGACTTAGGAAGCAAACAGCGCGCCGCGCCAAGATTATATAGGAGGCCACGCCATTGTCGTCGAAAGCGTGGTCTTTGTTAGATAACTTAGGTTTGAACTTCAAATGTTTAGAAACCTATATGAGTTAAGTTTACACACTTAATGAGCGTACTAAAACTATTCCTATATTGCATATACTAAGGTATATGATAATGAAACTTAGGAATTGAACGCATGTTATTAACTTATGAACGAAGAACACAAAGTGTTATTAATGAACCATAATCGGTAAACAGCATTGGTACTTCACCAATGATGATAGAGTCTGGTTAATAACGTAAGTTTGTTAATAAGCCAGGATGAAGGGTAATGAGTCGAATTGACTTTATTAAATGAAATAAAGTTAACAAAGACATAGAAGAGAAAGAAGTTGGTAGAAACAATGTGAGTAATTGTTTGATAGCTAATTACAGTGTGCTATGTGAATATATCATGTAGATTCTATAAAGGCTGTGATCAACCGATTAAGTTATTTGAAGACGCTGAAAGGCAAGTTTTCTTAATGCTTGTCTAACTTTCAAGTCAGTCAAGTTTTATGTGATTCGTTGTACTGAATTACATGCCTGGTTTTAAAGAAAGGGTCAATGCCAGTTTTAACTCGGCTAGACTACTCGTAAGATATAGATTAATTTTTATACATATCTTTCTATATAGAAATGTTAACGCTATCCTATGCCAAGTAATTGATACAGATTTGAAGGTAAGTTTTTTCTATGAACAAGCAAAAGTATTTTTCATTGATTATTCGATGGGCATGCGAGTTTGCCAAAACTTAAACATAAATACGTTTAATGGATGAATGTTGATCAACATAGAGTACTATAGGCTGATCACCTAGAAGTGCTTGTAAGTAATGCCGGATGTACAACCTTAGTGTTGTGATGTCCTTTTCAAGTGTGAAAACAGAAAGCTACGGTTCATAGTTTATCGACTGGTTCAGAATTCCTAATCTATTCTATACTTTGGGAATTGATATTATAAATTGTTAAAGTATTACTATTTTATAATACTTCATAACTATTTGTTCAGATATGTATGATTTGTCATATAATTCACGAACGTGGTGTTGATGTTATCATTTGTTAAAACTTGTTGAGCTTGTTATGCTCACTTGTTGCATGAATTATATGATTGTAGTTAAGGATGAACGTACTAGGAATGCTAAGAAAGATCAGGGCAAAGCTAAGATGGATACTTAACCATCGTGTAATAGATTAATATGTTTGTATGTGTTATACCTTACGAACAACAAACAATGTAATCGATTTATGAACCTGGGAATGGATTTCACTTTTATTATAATAAGAAGATAGTAATTACATTCATTATACTATGTTTTCAATGGAATGCTTTTATAGTTATAAGTACCATGTAGCACCAAATGTCGGGTTGGAAGATACCCGAATTTGGGGGCGTCACAACATTAATAACTCCATCTTTTTATCATCTTTGCATCAAATGCCTTGATGATATAAAATTCCTTTTGATATTTCAAATCAATTTCTATCTAGCCGAATCAACTAGCATAGACATATCAAGAATAGTTCTTTTAAAATCCATTGGTTCCAAAATTTGAACCAATTCTTTCATTTTCAAAACGCGCACACACAAGCACGATTTCAATAAACTTTAAAATCTAGCATAGCTAGGTGACTTGGAATATCCTATTCTCCATCTTCCTTCATTGTCTTACTTGTAACAATACTTAATCTTCTCTAGCACCTTCAATGTTAAGTCTACTAAAAATAACTTGTTTTCAGTCTACACATTCCTATACCATAGTACAGTCCATCAACTTGCCACACATTATGAGTTTAGGAACTTTCCACAATAATACGAGTTTAAGAACTATCCTAGACAGACCATAAGCGTCCATTCACTGAGAAGTTCAAAAACCTACCATATCATTATGAGTCACGAACGTACCATAAGTATGAGTTTCAAGAACTGGCAACTACCTTATCGTTCTCCACCTATCAAGTATATACATGAGAAAAGAGTCACCTTCTCATAATATACATCTTGACAGCGCAACCAATTCTAATGATTATCACTGTAATAAGCTAAGAAGTTGTTACACCAAGCACAAACCTTTGCCCATATCAAAGGTTTATACAACTCAGCTATCACATGAGTCCTCAATTGAAATTTTACAACTTCTAAATTTTCTCTTTACTTAATACGAATTTTCTTTAATTCGTATGCTATCCTTTACAACTCAATCTGAGTTCTTCTTCCCGTACTTCTTCATAGTACCATTCATTTATAGCATTGGCTATAAATCATTCATCGTTTAACAGCTCATCTGTTACTACAATTGACTATGATCACGTGGTGATCTTCTTATCCTTCTCTCTATGATTATAATCTTAGGTACTCATACCTAAGATTTATTACCTATCAGCTCTGATACCACTCTATAACGCCACAAAATTCGGTCTATTTTCACATCCGAATTCCGTACATCACGATCCCATCTTATTCCAAACATACATCATTATATAGCTAAATATAACAACATACATTCTCAACTCCCAGGTTCTAAAACCTTATAACATCTTCCATTACAAATAATGATAATTACATTATTCTTTACATCTTGTACAAGTGACTTTTATCCGCCACCAAGGTTACATAATCATTCATTAAACTATTCTATAGTTTAATTCTATCATTCTATATTACAAGTCTTCGCTTGATATTAACGCTCATTCATATAATGAATAACACTTCTTCTGGATACCGATCAACTTTATCTTTACGGGATCCTTAAGTTTTTTCTAACATCGTTCGTTGAAAATGTTTTTATTTTAAGCAAGTGTGAGCATTCAATTGCCCAGCAAGTCATAACAGTTGAACAAACAACTTTAAGAATTCAAACATTCTTTTAAGACCTTAATAACCAAACAAAGGTTATGAAGAAGCTTGAATAATAGGAATACTCTTGATTCCTATCATTTTAAAACATTAGTCACATTCACTTTGAAATACTTTCATTCTCTACTCTATTTCATACACATTCTGTCTGGCTAGAATTAATAGCACAGACTTAACAATAACTATTCATGTATAAGCAGAACATGCTTATATTGAACAGTTCAATCACAGAACAGTTCATATCATAGAAACACCGAAGTGTTCACATTGTGGCTCAAGGCCTCATACGTTCTACCACCTTGTACAAATATCACACATTTGAACATAGACATAACCTCTCAAGTTTAACATCTGAGAAGTTTTAGAAACTAGTATTCATTTAAAATATGAATGAAGTTAGGAAACTTGCCTTACGCACAGCTACATCTTATAGTTTACGCTAAACTGCTCATTCCAATTTCTATGTCACACATAAGGAAATAACACATACACCAATTAGTCATATACTTGACTTTACGCTTTGGTTTACTTAATTTTACTTCTTAGGGTTTGCGTTCTTATAATCTAGGTTTACGCGACCAACTTCCTTTACCGGTTAACGGATTCATGACATACGGAGATGTCTTACTCAATAAATTCATCATCTTTGATGATTTACATTCTTATCTTCTTCTTATAACACTCATAGGACTCAGCACACATCGTGTCCTTGCTAGTAGTCCATATGGTACTCTGAGTGGTTTCCCACAAACAACCAACAAACAAGTTTCCGTCTCATCTACACTGCCTATATAGTGAGTTAGATAGGTTGCCAATTTCATATATACCTTCGCTCTCTAAAGGAATTGTTTAGCCCAACTCCCATATGTCAACAATCAAAGGTTACAATTGTACTACAACCTAACTTATCTTAACTTATCCGAACTATTAAACTATAATGTTCGTTAAGTCAATGTAACGACCGAGAAATTCGGATTTTATTGTAAAATAAGTTTATTGAATTAAAAAAAAATAACATTATATTTTATGTGATATCAATATGGTTGTCATTCTATAACCTAATGATGTTGAAATGTCGTAGTATTTTAGCTACATGAAGGAATTAAAGTGTTTAAATTTCTAAGACGAAAATAAAAGTTTTTCGTGAAATTTTCTGAAAAACACTATTCATCGGTATTTGCTCGGGAATTATTTTTGAATTTCCAAGAAATACGTAATGATAGAATATCAAGTTAAGATGGATTATGTAATAATAATCTAGTTATAGAAAATGTAATATTTCACTTGCAGACTTAATTTATGAATATCAAGGAAAGCGAAGTATTAGTAAGTAATTAATAATTGTATGATACGTAGGTATTGTACAAGGTAATGAAAATGAGTATAATACGAAGTATTATACAAGTTTGTATGAAGGATGAAATATCGTATATAATATATTTCTATATGAGTTAGAATACGAAAATGATACATAGACAATATGTATATGTATTGAGTAATGATAATGGACTTGGAAGATTGGTTAAGAATTTGTACAAGTCCAAGTGAAATAAATGGTGAGGCCCAACTATTAATTAATAAATAAGTTGATGTTTGTTAATGCAAAGCCCAAAGGTTAAGTAAATCTAAGCCCAAGCTAGGATCCAATAAGTTGATTGACCCATTAGCAAACCATATTAATAAGGTTATTATGTGGTGACCAAGTTTAATGTGTAATGACCAAGTGTTAGGAGTAATGAACAAGAAAAGGATAAGATTTGTGACTAGCAAGTAATGAATAGTAAGGAGATAGCTTAAGGAGGTGGGATTGTGTTTTGACTAAACTACCCTAGCTTTGTAAGTTCTATAAATAGAGGAAGCTTGCTAGCCATTTATTACTTGTTCAAACAATCCAATATATTACAAAGTGCTTAAGTATTAGAGAGAATAAGCCACAATAAGTTACTTTCATTTGTAAGAAGAAAAAGAAGACTACTTTACAAGAACTTCAAAGGGTAAGACTTCTTCTCCAATTATCTTCTATCTCTACCATGATAGGTTGATAAGAAAAGTATGAATTAAGGAACATGGATGTTAAGAAGCAAGAAGAATGAGAAATCAATGAACTTAAGCCGTATAAGTAGGAAATAAGTCATTTACACTTGTATAAGTTATGAACTTATGAAGAAGTTATATAAACTTAATATGAGTTTATCTTAAGAAGTAGTATGAAAGTGAAGAACTTGTATGACTATGTATCATGTATACATGAATGATATTATATGTTGAGAACATATAAGTATGGTGATTAAAAAGACCTTAGCTTTCATAAGTTATGAACAATGAAGCTATTAGTAGTTTATACTTTAATAAGTTATAAGCTCATGAAAGAATAAGTCAAAATCCAACATGAAAATAAATTGTTATAGTAAGTATGTTGTGATGTTCATATGATAAATTGAATTCATTTGAAGTAATGAACAAATCATAAGTAATGAGGATTTGCTGGAAATTGCACGATTAGACGATAATCGTCGAATTCGTGAAATTCTCGGAATAGAAGTTAAATTTTGTGTATGAACTCTGAAACATTGGTTTTCGATGGAGACAAGTCATATTTGTCATTCTAGAGTTGCGGACTCTAAAATGATTGAATTCTAACTTAGAACAAAGAAACGAGCATTGAACATTCATGAACGTTTATCGTTTTCGTTAAAAATGAACCAATAGGTGAATTTTTAGCAAATGAAGTGAAATAGATAAAATTCTTACATGAATGTGTATAGTATGTAATTTGTGAACTGTAGGCTTTTGAACGAGCCAATTCGGACTTATAATGAAGAAGTTATCAGCCCGGGAAATTCATAAAGTTGAAAAATTGTCCAAACTATCGGTTTTACAGAAGTGGTGCCACGGCACAGACCAAATTTCTAGGCTATTTTGTCATGCATGCCACTTGCATGAGACTAAAACCGATCATACTGGAAAGTGGTGCTTGCATGTACTGCCCACTAAATAAGGGACTTCAGGCATGGCAGCCAAGTCGAGGCATCCCCATCGTTAACTCATGCCTTGCAGTACGAGATGTAGAGTATATATTTCAGCAGAAGCGGCCTTGACCCCCTAGAATAAAGATAGTGATGAATGTTTACAAACACAAGGCAAGGAATGTAATTGATTTAAAAGTAAACACACCTTAAGGAACTTGAAGTAACATTGTTAAAACTTTGTTAAACCTTAAGGATAGTGCATAAAGGTTGATGATAACCTATTCAAATATGAATGCAAGTATAATGATAAACTAGAATTGATAGTAAATAAATCTAATACATGATTAGATTGAGATAAATGGTAAGATATAGTCAAATACATAATTGATTATGTATGACCTAATATGAGGTATTATGTGATCATGTATTGTAGAGACTTGAAAGTCTCAAACATAAAGTAATTACACTGTAGAAGACGCTAAAGGCAAATATTCTAACCTTTGTCTCAGTTCAATCTGAACAAGTTTTGTAATTCATGTATCCTTACGCATGAATTGATGTATGATGAAGTTAAAGCCAATCCTTTCCGTTAGACTTGATATATTGGCTGTATTATTGATAATCTATCCATCTGTTATTAAATGTTGTTATCTTTTGTCAACAACTTGATTTGGTTTTCAAAAGAAGACTGAGTATGTTAAACAAAAGTTTTGTCGTTATACGACAGGCACGTGAGGTTGCCACAAATTAAACGTAAATAAGTTTAATGAATATAGTGTTGATCAACAAAGAGTACAATAGGCTGATCACCTAGAAGTGCTTGTAAGTAATACCGGGCTTATGGACTTAGTTCTGGGTTGTCCTTTTAAAAGAAAGAATGAAATACTCAAGGTCTTGGACCGGAGTTAATGTTTTACGGAATATTGTTATTATTGTAAAAAATTTTGAAAGAAAGATGAAGTGCTATTTTGAATCATCAATAGTACTTCATAGCTATTGTTCAGTTATTGAAGATATACAATTCTTATGTGTCAAACATGTTGTTTAATGAAATTGTCATACTTGCTGAGCTAGTTATGCTCACTCTTGCTTGAACCATATGAATGCAGCTAAGACTGAACGTCCCGAAGGATCGAATAAGGATAAAGGAAAAGCTAAGGCAGATCGTTAAGGCATCATGTAATAAAGTATAGGATTAATGTTGTAATATAGTTGATATTATGACAAAGAACTTTTTAATGGGTTTAGAACTTGGGGAAATGTAAATATTATTTTGATTATATAGAAGAGATATTCATTCTTTTGAGCTTTTAGGTTGGATGAATGTATATTTATTAGTCAGATATAGCACCATCTCGTCAAGTTGGAAGATACACCTAATTGGGGCGCCACTGAGTTGGTATCAAAGCCTAGGTTATAAAACTTAAGGGGAGACTAGAACCTTAAGTCATAACCTTAAGAAAGAATAAAGAAGTAAAAGATGGAAAATAACCCTATAAAAATGCATTATATTATGTTATGTGTTTTTATTATTCTACTGACGTGTACTAAGCGAACTATATTGTTTTATTGTAGATGTCAGTAGAAAATGGTATGTATAGATACATACATGTAGTAAGTGAGGATTCGGTAAATCGAGTAGAGATACTACAAAATCCCATAGCAGTAGAACCAGAAGTGGTGGCAATCGAGTCTGGAGACTCGAACAACCTAGACTACATGTCTGTGTTTGATGGCATGCTAGAGGAAGAGGTGGACGTGATGTCCTTTGACCAGGTTGCACCTATAGAAGAGTTGACTACGGGGGAGTCAATGAAAGCACTATTTATATCAGTATCGGATAGAAACGTCCAGTATTGTAAAGAGGTTAAAGAGTTAAAAGAGGAACTCCAAGCTGTCCGGGAGGACAAGACTGTTATGGACGAGATGTGGGAAGAGAAGCATGATGATCGAGTTTTGGCCAAGGATAAGATCCATGAGCTGAAACACAAAGTCTTTGAGCTCAAGCAGGAGCTAAAGACTAAGAAACAGAAGGTAGAGAGGATGTCCTATATATATAGGAGTTCTCATGTGGATTTCAATGACAAGTAGTCGGGTATCCGATAGAAGAAGAAGCGAGACTCGACATACTATCGGTCGATATGTCATGCTTGGAATGCGCCACGAAAGACTTTGAGAATGCCATTTACGTGGGGCGTAATCTAGTAATAGCTGGAATAGTTTAGATATGTAAATATTATGTATATAGTAGTGACGTAAAACCCTCTTTTTTATATCAAGGGTAGTCTTTTGTAAATCCCAATTTTTGAAAAGCAATTGCAGGATGGTAATGTAATCAGCTTAGGTTGTGTAATGTAAATAATGTAGTGTTATACTATAAGTTATTAATCAATATAAGTCTTTTTATGGAACATATTGAGTAATGAGTATGAGTTATTATTTCATTACGAATAATAACCAAACAATAAGAAGAAAGTAATAATGATGTGTTGTTTTCTTAACAGCAAAATGCCGCCAAGAAGGAGACAACGAAATCAAGATTCTAATGTTAATCAACCGGAGGTAGGTTCGGTTAATCCAATGCAAGAGTTCATTAATCTTTTAACGGTCGCGTTTAATAGAATTGGGGCTAATGTACCCATAAATCCTGGGGTAGTACGAGCTACTACTTTTAAGGATTTTAAAAGTGTCGGTCCGCTGGAGTTCAAAGGAACTACGGACCCTATAGAAGCCCAGACTTGGGTGAAAGAGATTGAAAAAGCATTTGCTATAGCAAATGTTGATGAAGGTCAGAAGGTTGCCTTTGCAATCTATATGATGAAGGGTGAGGCCAATTTCTGGTGGGAGGCAAACCAGGCTAGGGCCGGTATAGAAAATCTAACGTGGGTGAGGTTCAAGGAGATTTTCTTCGAGAACTATTTTCCCACGAGCATGCAGGGAAGGATGGAGATGAGGTTTCTTAATTTGAAACAAAGGGATATGACAGTTCCCCAATATACTGCCAAGTTTAATGAACTGCCAAGATTTGCTCCACATTAAGTGGACACTAAAGTAAGAAAGGCTAGACGATTCGAGCAGGGCTTGAAACCCTAGCTCTATATCCGAATTTTTATGTTCCAAAGTACTTCCTTTGGAACCATATTAGAGAAGGCAATAATTGCTAAGGGTGGGAATGAGGCTCTCAGCCAGTACCGTAAAGATAAGAAAAACAAGGGTAAAATTGAGGGAGGAATGAAGACTGAGGAAGCCAATGGTAGTGGCAATGGTCAAAAGAGGAAGGGATTTAACTCTGGTAATACCGGAGTAAAACAAGGGGATTCTAAGAGGAGGATGGAGGCTTGCAAAACCTGTGGGAAGACTCATTTAGGAGTCTGTCTCAAGGGAAAGGAAGTATGTTATAATTGTGGACAGGAAGGGCATATTTCGCCTAACTGTCCAAATCTAAAGAAAAAACATGGATGTTTTGTATGTGGATCAACTGACCACATAGCAAAGAACTGCCCAAAGAAGGGGACAGATGGAAATAAGGGCACTAATAGTGGTAAGTTAGCTATTAGTGGTTCAGCTCAGCCGGGTAGACCAATGGCCCGCACATTTAATATGACGGTCCAAGATGCGGTGGCATCAGGGGATGTAGTTGCAGGTATTATCCCGATCAATAACATAAATTGTTACATGTTATTTGATTCGGGTGCTACTTGTTCATTTATAGCATGTGATTTTGCTAGACGATTAGGATTATTTCCCGAAAAATTATTTATACCTTTGAACATTAAGGTAGCAAACGAAGAGATAATTCCTGTTGAAGATATTCATAGGAGTTGTTGCGTACATATACGTGGTTGTAAGTTATCGGTAGATTTAATACCGATAAAGTTAGGAGAATTCGACGTAATTCTCGGAATGGATTGGTTGATTAACCATGGTGCAACTATAGATTGCCTAAAGAAATGTGTGAGCATTAGTACGTTGAAACAACCTCCTGTAGTATTTTATGGTAATAAATCGTCGGGGCGTTCGTGTTGTCTTACGATGACACAAACTAGAAAACACTTAAGAAAGGGATGTGTAGGTTATCTGTGCCATGTTGTTGACACCCAGCGAGTGGGAGCAACCATGGAACAAATACCCATAGTGAACGAATTCATGGATGTGTTTCCAAGTGAATTACTGGGTTTACCACCGGATAGTGAGATCGAATTTGTAATAGACATTGTGCCAGGAGCGGCACTTGTCTCAAGGGCACCGTATCGTATGGCGCCTGTGGAAATGAAAGAGTTAATGGTTCAGTTACAGGAACTACTGGATAAGAAGTACATTCAACCAAGTGTTTCTCCGTGGGGGGCACCGGTATTGTTTGTCAAAAAGAAAAACGAATCGTTAAGGCTTTGTATCGACTATCGAGAGTTAAACAACTTAACGATAAAGAATAAATACCCATTGCCTAGGATCCATGATCTCTTTGATCAATTGAAAGGGGCAAAGTATTTTCTAAGATAGATTT